>SJYO01054996.1:3443443-3762595 GCA_006410555.1 Capra ibex
GAAACCGTATCAGTTATTTCGTCTTTATCTACAAAAAGACCTTGAGAGAACGAAAAAGGTACTAGGTCACCTACAACCGTTAAACTAGAGACCAAGGAGACGGAAAAGATTTTGGTCGAACTTGTAGACCTTCAAGTGCCAAGTGCATAACGACTTCGGACCGAACCTCTTAAAACTCGTAATGAAATCATTACACACTCTACTCACGTTAACACGTCATCAAACTCTTAAGAAACCGTAACGGAAAGAAACCCTAACCTTACTTTTGACTGGAAAAGGTCAGGACACCGGTGACGACTCAAAGGGTTTAAACGACCGTATAACCTCACGTCGTGAAAGTGTCGTAGCAGAAAGTCCTAAACTTTATTCAGTTGACCTTAAGGTAGTGGAGGTGATCGAAACAAGCATCACTACGAGAGATTCCGGGTGAACTGAAGTGTAAGGTCCTACAGACCGAGATTCACTCACTAGTGTGGTAGCACTAATAGAACCAGCACTTCGAGAAAAAACATGTCAAGACACATAAGGGACCACCGAGTCTCCATTTCGTAGACGGATGTTACGTCCTCTGGACCCAAGTTAGGGACCCAGCCCTTCTAGGGGACCTCTTCTTTCACCGTTGGGTGAGGTCATGAGAACGGATCTTTTAGGGTACCTGCCTCTTCGGACTATACGATGTCAGGTACCTCAACGTTTCTCAGCCTGTGCTGACTCGTTGAAGTGAAAGTAAAAGACACATAAGAACGGTGGAGAAGAGTTATAGAAGACGAAGATAATCCAGGTATGGTAAAGACAGGAAATAACTCGGGTAGAAACGTACTTTATAACGGAACCATAGAGATTAAAAGAACTTCTCTAGAGATCAGAAAGGGTAAATAACAAAAGGAGATAGAGAAACGTAACTAGCGACTCCTTCCGAAAGAATAGAGAGGAACGATAAGAAACCTTGAGACGTAAGTCTACGAATAATAGAAAGGAAAAGAGGAAACGAAAAGCGAAGAGAAGAAAAGTGTCGATAAACATTCCGGAGGGGTCTGTCGGTAAAACGAAAAAACGTAAAGAAAAGGTACCCCTACCAGAACTAGGGACAGAGGACATGTTACAGTCTTTGGAGGTAGGTATCAAGTAGTCCGTAAGATAGATAGTCTAGATCAGGGAATTTAGATAAAGAGTGAAGGTGACATATTAGGATTCCCTAAACTAAATCCAGTATGGACTTACCAGATCACCAAAAGGATGAAAGAAGTTAAATTCAGACTTAAACCTTATTCCTCGAGTACTAGACTCGGTGTCAGTCGAGGACCGGAACAAAAACGACTCACATATCTCGAAGAGGTAAAACCGACGTTTCTTATATTAGTTAGACTAAAACCACAACTGGTAGACCACTACAGGTACACATCTCAGAAGAGAACAAACAACCTTCTCCCACGAACGATACTGGTCACGCAAGAGGACCGTTTTGAGATAATCGGAAACGGGACGAAGTAAGACATAAGGTTCCGGTTTAAACGGACAATGGGTTCCACAAAGAACTGAAGGATACAAACGTGAGGTCAGGGGACATTACTTTTCCTGTAGAAAAAACCCACAATCAAGATTTTCTAGAATCGCCAGAAGTATCTGGGTGAGTTGAAGTCGAAGAAGTCGTAATGACCAACCCCGTATCCGAACCTAATGACACTATGACTTACCAAACGGAACCTTTGTTTGTCTCTAGTAAGACAGTAAAAAATCTGACGCAGGTTCATGACGTAAAGCCTGAGAAGACAACTGGTACTACCGATGACGTAAAGAAGATTCTTATCAGACTGTGTTACACCAGGTGACCTCTTCCCTTACCGGTTGGTGAAGTCATAAGAACGGAACTCTTAGGGTACTTGTCATACTTTTCCGTTTTACTATGACTTTCTCCTTGAGGGGTCCAGCCATCCACGGGTTATACGATGACCTCTAGTCACCTCTTTATTGAGGTCTTTCTTACTTCCCTACCTCGGTTTCGTTTTTGTTATGGGTCAACACCCACACTGACCACTATCTTCGTTCCAGGCTACGACATTTCTCGTTATAACGTATCCTTGGACCTTACAATCCAGGTACTTCGTTCCGTTTAACCTTCACCAGTTTGTCCTCTACCGTTCTCACTTTCAGCTGTAAGATCGTTAGTCGTTTCATTTTACCTGACCTTACCCACTTAAAGTGAGTCTACTGGTTTAGTCAGTATCGAGAGAGAGAGAGAGAGAGATATATATATATATATATACACACACACACACACACATACACATACATGTTGATATATATAAATATATACGGGAAGGAGACGTCGGAGGGAGGGTGGCGTGGGGGGTAGGGTGGGGAGATCAAGTAGTGTCTCGTGGTCCGACGGTAGATGTCTAAAAATTTCTTTTCCGAATCTACGATCTTAAGATATAAGTTGGTTCTATCGAGCATAAAATGACCGTTTTCTTTCTGTGTAAATCTATAGTTTCCAAGTATTCTGTACGGAAGACTCACGAAAAATTTTTCTTTATAAAGAAAAATAGGTAATAAATAAGTTGTCTACAAATAACTCGTGGTCGGTAAACGGTCTCAGTATGATCCACGAATCCTATGGATTACTCACTGATATGACCCCCCTTTCATAACGACGGGAGTACTTCGAATGTAGGATTACTCCCTCTACTCGTAATTTGTTACTCGTATTATTACCCGGTTATTTCACTATTCCTGACCCTCTCTCCTCGGCTCCGTCCTCCGTCGTACAAAATTTCTCCCATAATCCTACCTACCAAAACTCATCTGAACTCTCTCTACTCCCTTAGTCGATTCGTCCACAGACCCCTTTCTTATCGGGTCATCTATTCTACTTCAGGTGCTGAGGTTCCGACCTCACTCGGACTGGGTGCACCCCCTGTTGTTCCCTTGGTCACCCCGACTTCCACCTCTCTTCGGCACCCTGCCGTAGTCCTCCACTCTCTTGACCTCCTCCCCTGTCCGGCACCCCAGGGGCTCCGGTGACGTCACTGCAACCGGTGACCTAACCAAACTCGTGGCCTCACCATATGGAACTGACTGCAAGAGACTCCGAGGAACACCAGAGGAACAACTCTTAGATGAAATCCTCCTCGTCTTATCTTCACCTCTCTACCGAATCCTCCAACACCGGTGTCAGGTGGACTCCCTAGTACGACCGCACCTGCTCCCGCCATCAGACTTTTGTCCCTTGTGGACCACCGGATCACCGATCCTAAGGTCCGAGAGCGCTAGTGTCAGGTCCAAGTCAGGGATCACCCCGTTGACTCTAGGGTGTTCGACACGTCGTGTCGGTTTTTCCTTTTCTTTAATACCTAAGACCTATAGAGTACTTCCATCTCGGTCGTCCTAAAGAACTGTCTAACCTATGTCCTACGCCCTATACACTCCTCTCCTCAATTTCTACTGAGGTTCCGAAATTTCTACTGAGGTTCCGAAAATCGGACTCTACAACCTTCCTACCCACACGGTAGCTTTCCATTCCCCTTCGAATCCCTCTTTCCTGCAGACCCCGACCCTCCTCAGAGCCCACAAGACAAAAACTACGGAATTCACATTCTATCTCGGTCGGTGCTCCTCGATTAGTTCATTCGTTAACCTATAAGTTTGGACCTCCAACCCTCCCTCCAAACTGGTTGGACCTCTATCTGAAATCTCTCAACCACCGTAAACCTACCACAGATTTCGGTCTTTTACCTTACTCTAGTGGTCCCTCCCTCTCGTCTCTGCTCCTTACTCCTGACTGAGGTTCCGGTAGGGTCGTGTTCTTCTGCGTGTCCGCCCTCTCGTCGTCTCCGTCGGCTCATCTTCGTCGTCGCACCTACCGCTTCCTTACTCGCACACCGAAGACCTTCGGTTCTCTTCCTGTATAAGTTCACCTTCTACGCCAGTCGACACAGTCTCCACGACTACGCCGGGCTCCCCTCCGTCTCGGGACTGGTGGCCCACGTCGGTCGAGTCCCGACGAGAACCGTTCCCGACTAACCCACCCCATCCCCTCCGACTTCCGGTTTCCCTTACTCCCATGAGGTCGACGGGTTCTCTACTACCCCTTTTTGGTAGAGTCTTTACCCTTTGAGTCAGACGTCTCAGGGAGTTGAGGTGGAGAATTTATAGAGAGTTTCAGAAAGAAGAAAAAGGTAGGACCGACGGTGGTCGAGTCAAATCCGGTGGTAGTAGAGTCACCATTTCTTCCGTGGACAGTTACGTCTCCTGCATTCTCGGGGACAAAACTAGGGACCCAACCCTTCTAGGGGACCTTCTCCTTTACCGATGGGTGAGATCATGAGAACGGACCTCTTAAGGCACCTGTCTCCTCGTACCGCCCGATGTCAGGTCCCCCAGTGTTTCTCAGTCTGTGCTGACTCGTTGACTTGTACGTGTTTAGAGAGGGGATCTAACGTTTTTATAGGAGCATTGAGTTGAGAGACGGAGGTTATACCGGAGCACCTTGAGAAGAGTTGTGACATCGGTACCACTATGAAGATTTTAATTTTAGACTGGGACAGTGAAGAGGTGAGTAGTGGGAAGTTCCCGAAAGGCCACGGGACTTCTATTTCGGGTCGAAGAATAGCACCGGCTGTCGTGCGAAGGCCGAGACTGGACGACAGGAGAGGTCAGAGTTAAGAGTAATGGGTGGGGTGGGGGGTACAGTTTGGAGTGTAGCGTCAGTTATAACAAATATATACATATTAAAATAAATAAATGAATATAAACCGACGCAACCCAGAAACGACGAAACACTCTTAAAGAGATCAACGTCGCCAGCCCTCGATGAGAAGTAACCCTACGCACCCGAAGTGTAACGTCACCGAAGAAAACAACCCCCGTGTTCGAGATCCCTCGCACTCGAAGTCGCAAAACTACGTGCCCGAAGTAACGAGGTACCGTGTACCCTAGAGGGACCTGGTCCCTACCTTGGGCACAGAGGACGCAACCGTCCGTTTGGAAGTAGATGACGGGAGGTTCCTTCAGGGTGTCAGTCATGAAAGACAAGGAAGAGTGGAGGGTACAGACTATTAAGGAAAGATATGGAACTGGTAGGATCAGGAGTCTTGAGAGGTGTAGAAAACCTTGACGACAGGGTACAGAATCGAACTTACAGTGAAGGACGTCTTTAGAAAGGAACTGGTTGAGTGGTGTGGTAACGTTTAGATCCAGACTGAGTCGACAGGAAAGATCGTGGACCACTAAGGAGGTGGTCTCATGATACCGTGGATGTACAAGTAATAATGATGATCGTAGTACTCTTTGCGACCCGACCTCCTTCGTGCTCGACCTTAGTTCTAACGGTCCTCTTTATAGTTATTGGAGTCTATACGTCTACTGTGGTGGGAATACCGTCTTTCACTTCTCCTCGATTTTTCGGAGAACTACTTTCACTTTCTCCTCTCACTTTTTTCAACCGAATTTCGAGTTGTAAGTCTTTTGCTTCCAGTACCGTAGACCAGGGTAGTGAAGTACCCTTTATCTACCCCTTTGTCACCGACTGAAATAAAAAGACCCGAGGTTTTAGTGACGTCTACCACTAACGTCGGTAAAGGAATGAGGAACCTTCCTTTCAATACTGGTTGGATCTATCGTATAATTTTTCGTCTCCGTAATGAAACGGTTGTTTCCAGACAGATCAGTTCCGATACCTAAAAGGTCACCAGTACATACCTACACTCTCAACCTGATATTTCTTTCGACTCGCGACTTCTTGACTACGAAAACTTTACACCACAACCTCTTCTAAGAACTCTCAGGGAACCTGACGTTCCTCCAGGTCGGTCATGTAAGACTTCCTCTAGTCAGGACTCACAAGTAACCTTTCTGACTACGACTTCGACTTTGAGGTTATGAAACCGGTGGACTTCACTTCGTGACTGAGGTACCTTTTCTGGGACTAAGACGTTTTTTAATTTCCGTCCTCCTCTGCCCCTACTGCCTCCTACTCTACCAACCTACCGTAGTGGTTGAACTACCTGTACTCAAACTCGTTCGAGTCCTTCAACCACTACCTGTCCCTTCGGACCGTACAACGTCAGGTATCCCAGCGTTTCTCAGTCTGTAATGACTCGCTGACTTGACTTGACTTCCTTTCTGTATAACGGTTCAATTGACTCACCAGTTAGGTTCCTCGACCCTTCTCTTTTCCTCTTTTCTTAATTATTCTACTTCCGTTTTTAATCACCTAACCTTATAAAAATTTCTCTTAACTAGTTTCTTTAAGTTATCGACTAAAGAACTGTTTTTTTTTTAATTTTATCTTAAGGTCGTTCTGTAATTTATACGTTTTGTGTCACGTCTCTGTTAGGGACGACGACGACGACGACGACGACTCAGCGAGGTCAGCACAGGCTGAGGCACGTTGGGGTGTCTGCCGTCGGGTGGTCCGAGGGGGCAGGGACCCTAAGAAGTCCGTTCTTGTGACCTCACCCAACGGTAACGGAAGAGGCCTCTGTTAGTGTCACTCAAGGTCTACTCTTTCCCACGAATAAGGATCTATGTCACGTCTATTGGCAGGGGCAGGTTTAAACAAGAGGTGGACGTACCTGGGTAGACGTGCAGAGGACCGAGAGACGAGGGACCCGAAGTAGTCCCTTCTCAGGGTCTTCGGCCCCTCCTTCCTCTCACTTCACTCTCCCACACAAGTGATCCATGGGAGAGTCGAACTCCAACCACACTCACAGGGAGACGAGGACCACTCTGTTGGGTGAGGCAGGGGAGTGGGACGTCCGGGTCCTCACCCTTAGTCGAGGTGACGGGCGAGACACAGTTTCGTGACGAGGAGCGCCAATAAGACGTGTGTGTGGACCGATTTGTTCGGGACCTAGTTCTTGGGAGGACCTTATTAGAGTTTACACGGGAGACAAAGGACAATGGTGGGAGTGGTCATGTGGACGTTACGACTTAAAGAAAAAAAAAAAAAAAGGTCCTTTTATATCTACTTGTTTTAATTCGGTTCTTATTTAGTTTTATTTTATACGGTCATTGACTTTTTTATCTTTTATAATAGTGGACGTCGATTTCCAAGTTTACGTTTCAGGTAGTACGAAAGAATAAAGGATATTAATAGATGAAAAGTTTTAGAGGGTCTCATAATTTTTCTATCTGTAGTAGAGTCTGTCAAAATGATTCAATTGTGACTCACTGTAATTTTGAACTGTCATTACAATTATCGAGTTTTTTGATTTTGACATTTCGTTTAAATAAATAATTTTCTACTTTTTATAGAATTGTTTAACTTAGATGGTAAGATAAATCTTCTGATCGGTTTATCTCTGACAGAATACTTTCCGTTTTATCCAGTCATAACCTATTAGAAAAACATCGTTAAACCGATCTTTTGTAATTTTTGAATTTAGTACTTAGATCATTATGTTTCTGTAAAGGAATTGAATCTTGTTTCATGAATAGGGGAAGTGCCTAGTGTCGGAACGGTACCGTTTCCCGAATGTATTCAGCTCCTTCGAGACACGATAGGGCACGTCCGTATGGGTCCTGTCTGTCCAGCACCTCTGTCCATCACCTCTCAAGACTGTTTTGCACCAGGCGATCTCCTCCCTTGGGTGAGGTCATAAGAACGGACCTCTCGGGGTACTTGTCGTACTTTTCCGTTTTTCCATACTGTGGTCTTCCACTCGGGGTTCCACCCTTCC
The DNA here is from genome assembly GCA_006410555.1 of Capra ibex. Classification (NCBI taxonomy): domain Eukaryota; kingdom Metazoa; phylum Chordata; class Mammalia; order Artiodactyla; family Bovidae; genus Capra; species Capra ibex. The sequence goes on from SJYO01054996.1 coordinate 3,451,123, forward strand.
ACAGGTCACACGATGACCCCTTCTCGCCTCCCGTCAATGCTTATCGAGGTCTTTCTTACTTCTGTGACCCGGTTTCGTCTTTACTACGAGTCAAAACCTACCCAGACCACCACTTTTATTTCAGGTCACGACATTTCTTGTTATAACGTATTCTTGGACCTTACAATCCAGGTGTTTAGTTCCAGCTAATCTGTACCAGTTCGTCCTCTACCGTTCTGACTTGTAACTGCAGAATCCTTAGTCACTTGATTTTACCTGCCCTTACCCGTCTCAGTTAAGTCTACTGGTAACATAGATAATGTCACCCGGTCTTAAGGAATCTTCTTTACCTTGGTATTCCCTGATACAAGGAATATCAGTTATTTTCTCAAGTTTTAGGTCATGAACCGATGACCTGTCTTTGACATTCCTGGATTTTCTTCGTCTCCTCTAACTCTTCTCTACCGTTCATATGTGTCTTCTTAATATGTTTTACCAGAATTACTGGGCTTAGTGGTGTCACCACGTCAGTGAGTGGATCTCGGTCTGTAGGACCTCATACTTCAGTCGACCCGGAGTCCTTCATAATAATGTTTGTTTCGATCACCTCCACTACCTTAAGATCGACTCGATAAATTTTAGGATTTTCTACTACGACAATTTCATGATGTGAGTTATACAGTCGTTTAAACCTTTTGAGTCGTCTCCGGTGTCCCGACCTTTTCCAGTCAAAAGTAAGGTTTGGGTTTCTTCAGTTTCTCATAAGGTTGATGATATCTTGACACCAGTAAAGTGTACGATCTTTCAAATACGAGTTTTAGGAAGTTCGAGCCGAAGTCGTCATACACTTGACTCTTGAAGGACTATCAGTTAGACCCAAATCTTTTCCGTCTCCTTGGTTTCTAGTTTAACGGTTGTAAGCAACCTAGTACCTCTTTCGTTCCCTTAAGGTCTTTTTGTAGACGAAGTAACTGATGTGATTTCGGGTAGTAAAGTACCGTTTATCTTTGTCTTTGCACCTTCGTCACTCTCTGAAGTAAAAGAACTCGAGGTTTTTAGTGACCTACCACTGACGTCGGTACTTTAATTTTCTACGAACGAGGAACCGTCCTTCCGATACCGTTTGGATCTGTCGTATAATTATTCGTCTCTTTGGTCAAACGACTGTTTCCAGGTATATTAGTTTCGATACAAAAAAGGTCAGTAGTACATACCTACACTCTCAACTTGGTATTTCTTCCGACTCGTGGTTTATTAACTACGAAGACTTAACACCACGAACCCTCAGGGGACCTGACGTTCTTCTAGTTTGGTCAGTTAGGATTTCTTTTAGTTGGGACTTATAAGTAACCTTCCTGACTACGACTTCGACTTCGAGATTAGGAAACCGGTGGACTACCCTTCTTGCCTGAGTGACCTTTTTTGAGACTACGACCCTTTCTAATTTCTGTTTTACTCTTCCTCTGTCGTCTCCTACTCTATCAATCTATCGTAGTGCTGAGTCACCTGTACTTAAACTCGTTTGAGACCCGCTATCACTTCCTGTCCCTTCGGACTGTACGACGTTAGGTACCCCAACGTTTCTCAGTCTGTGTTGAATCGTTGACTTTTTGTTGTTTAAATACACTTAAGTGTTTTAAATAAAAAACACTTATTTAAAACAGTTATTTAAGTGTTTAAATACACTTTGATGATAGGTTCTAATACCACTTTCTAATCTCTGTTTAAATCTACTACGGAGAATAGTTAATGACAGTAAATTGTAACTTAAAATTTCGAGATCAGTTACATTATTCTGTTCCTTTTATTTATAATTATAACTCCTCCTATTTTATAATAAACGTTTTTACTAAAAGATAGATTTTTTATTGGAATTATTTATTTCATATAAATATTTAGTCGCTCCGAAGGGAACACCGAGTCGACCATTTCTTAGACGGACGTTACACCCTCTGGGCCCAAGTTAGGGACCCAACCCTTCTAGGGGACCTCTTCCCTTTCCGATGGGTGAGGTCATAAGACCGGATCTCTTAAAGTACCTGAGAAATCAGGTACCCCAACGTCTCTCAGCCTGTACTGACTCACTGAAAGTGCTACCATTTTTTCTTGCGTCATATCTCTTTTACTCGTTTTCTGTATTAGATCGTTAAGTAGATTTTTTTTCTGTTTACAGTTGGTTGTCATTTATAAAGTTGAACAGGGATATTTAAATTTACTAATTACTCTACTAGACCCATCCTTCTTTCTCCAGGAGAGTATGAGTCAAGAAGTTTTTCCCATTGTTGAATATGTGAATGTCAAACTGTCATACAAAATTCTGGAAATTTCATATGTGAGAGTAACCTTTGGTCTCAACTTTCTCTGTGCACATGGGGTCATAAGAGTGTCGTGTTAGCGATCCCGCACCTTCGTTGGATACAGGTAACCGTCTCCTCACCTATTCCTTCGACACTATGTATCTGTGTTACCTTATAATGAGCCGATAATTTTTCTTGTGAAAACTCAGTCAAGATTACTCCACCTACTTTGACCTCGGATAATATGTCTCACTTCATTCAGTCTTTCTTTTGGTGGTTGTATCATATAATTGTATATATATACCTTAAATCCTTCTACCATTACTACTGGGATATACGTTCCTTCGTTTTCTCTGTGTCTATATTTCTTATCTAAAACCCTGAGACACCCTCTTCCCCTCCTACCCTACTAAAGTCTCTTATCGTGACTTTGTACATATAATGGTATACACTTTATCTAACGGTCAGGTCCAAGCTACGTACTCTGTCTCACGAGTCCCGACCACGTGACCCTACCGGGACTCCCTACGCTACCCCTCCCTCCACCCTCCCCCCAGTCCTACCCCTTGTGTACATACGGGCACCGACTCAGTACAGTTATATACCGTTTTTGGTGGTGTTATAAAATTTCATTAATCGGAGGTTAATGTTATTTATTTATTTTTGATACCTCTTTTTATTATTTGTAATTTTTCCCCCCTTTTTTCATATGTGTGGGTAACTGAACGTCAAGAGGAAGGTCGCTAAGTCATATTCGTTAGATTTATTCTTTCCAACCTGTGTCTCTTTGATATAAGTTCCATAAGTAACAACTATTCTATTTTTTTATAATATGTTGAATGTTATCAATCGAGTAAGTCAAGTAATACTATGTAAGTATGTTATAATATACCGGTGATTTTTATTATAGATTTACGAGTAAACATTAAAAACTTAACAAGTGTTAGATAAAACTACTTTTCAGTTCAAAGTTTTATCATACGTTTAGTGATCGAGCAAAAACAGAAAATATGATTAAGGAAAGATTTATGTATTTTGGAATCATATATGTTTTACAACTATCCACAATAGAGACTTTTTCTCTTTAGACTTTAAAAATTTAGAACGAATGCGAAGGGACACCGAATCTACCATTTCTTAGACGGGCGTTACACCCTCCGGATGCAAGCTAGGGACCCAACCCTTCTAGGGGACCGTTGCGTGAGGTCATAAAAACGGACCTCTTAGGGTACCTGTCTCCTCGGACCGCCTGATGTCAGGTACCCCAACATTTCTCGTCCTACACTAACTCGCTGACTGTGAAAGGGAAAGACATTGAATTTCCCCACAATGTAGACTTTCTTCGATCCATCACCAAATCAGTTATTCACAGACTGAAAACGGTGGGGACCTGATATGGGGAGGTCCGAGGACAGTCACCCTAAAGGGTCCGTTCTTATGACCTCACCCAAAGGTAAAGGAGGAGGTCCCCTAGAAGGGGTGGGTCCCTAGCTTGGACCAAGATGACATGACCTCCGTCTAAGAAGTGACTTACTCGGTGGTCCCTTCGGGTCTTTCTTCGTCCGTCCAACATTTCCCCCGTCGACGGAACTCACACAAGTCCTCGGGCACTCGTCCTGCGACCGGTCCGAACGTTGACCGAGACTGACAACAGATGACGCCGACAAACCACGGACTGGAGTCTTTTTTTTACCGAATTGGAGTCAAAAAGTTGGCTCTATATTTGTTTTGGTAAAGTGTCGTGAACCATTTAGGATTTGGAGTTTTTGTCTCTTATTACTTCAACGGGACAACAATAAATCAGCGATTCGGTACAGCACTGAGAAAACGTTGAGGTGCCTGATATCGGGTGGTCCGAGGAGACAGGTACCCTAAAGGGGTTTTAGTTTAGACTTAAGGTAGTTCGAAGATTTAGGTTGATGATTAAATGTCTTTCGTCTCTTTTTCGCCGTAGGGTGTCCCTATGTTAGTCGTTTTAGGGTTGTCACTCTTTGAGGTGTCCTACTTATTGGGTCAAAGAAGTTGTTTATTTAGTGTGTTTTGTTTTTTCTCTCTAGACTTTTATGTAGCATGGTTGGTTACATTTCGACAACCCGAATAGACTTAAGAATAAGTTCGTTTGTTTACTAACAAAACTATATTACCGTAAATTCTCTTTAAACACTTAAATTTATATCTCATATGCAATCTACTATGATTCTTTGGTCGAAGGGTGTACCACGATCACCATTTCTTAGGTAGACAGTTACGTCCTATCTACCTATGTCCAACCTAAGGACCCAGCCCTTCTAGGAGACCTCCTCCCGTGCCGTTGGGTGAGGTCATAAGAACGGACCTCTTAGGGTACCTGTCTCCTCGGACCGCCCGACATCAGGTATCTCAGCTGTCAGTCTGTACTGACTTCACTGAATCGTACGTGTGTCATCCCTTGATACCAATTAAAGAGTCGACAATGTTACTAAGACGTAAACACAAAGAAGATTTGCAGGAAATTCTCTGTGTGCTTATAAATATCTACTGTACTGTCCGATGCAACTTAAACGAAAGTTTATTGTACCCCCACCCCCCCGACCTTCACACCGCTCCCGTCCTACCCGGCACTCGACTACCACCCGTGCGCTCGCAAGTGGGATGACAAATCAGATGAAAACACCTAAAAGTTTGAAGAGGTGCTGCTGTTGTTTTCTAAAGATGAAAATTTTTCGTTTGTGAAAGGTAGAAATACTACTTCGGTTACCTGGACTTAACGTCTTAAACGGTCAATCTTTTGTTCGTGGGAACCGGTCATCCCTGATGCTTTTATTTGGTCTTTCCGGTTCCCCTCCTTTTTTCAGGTTGTCGTTTCGTTGAGAAGAGGGGGTTGAAGGACTGTGTGATCTTTTGACTTCGGTCTTTAACCCCTGCGGTGGGAACACGTCTGAAGAGGGGGTGGGGTGGGGTCGGGGGGTGACGTGGGGAGGGGGGTGGGTCTGCAAGACTAAAGAAAAGAGACTCGTCGAGAGGTCTGAGTCTCTCGTAGTCGTATAGGGATGACCCTTGAGGAACCGGGTCTGTGGACCCCGGACTGGTCCTGGGATAACATATCAATCAATCAATCAAGTCAGCGAGTCAGTACAGGTTGGGAAACGTTGGGGTACTTAACGTCGTGAGGTCCGGAAGGACAGGTAGTGGTTGAGGGTCTCAAGTGAGTTTGGGTACAGGTAGCTTAGCCACTACGGTAGGTCGGTAGAGTAGGAGACAACTGGGGAAGAGGAGGACGGGCGTTAGGGAGGGTCGTAGTCCCAGAAAAGGTTACTCAGTCGAGAAGCGTACTCCACCGGTTTCATAACCTCAAAGTCGAAGTCGTAGTCAGGAAGGTTACTTGTAGGTTCTGACTAGAGGAAATCCTACCTGACCAACCTAGAGGAACGTCAGGTTCCCTGAGAACAATGACCCTACGATAACAAGGGACCCTCCCAGCTCTCCAGTGTGTCGGTCCTTCACCGACTGCGTACTACGTCCGTGGGGGAGGGTGGAGGGGTCGGAAAAGGTGGACCGGGGTTTTGGGTCGGGTGGGTTTTACACAGAGGGTGGTAAAGGCTGGTCCACGACTTCTCGACGCGTCGTCAGGGGCGCCAGTAGCTCCAAGAAAAGTTGAGGATGGGAGTCGAGGCGCAGAGGCTCAGGACCTTCCTCCACTAGGGGCTTCTTCACAAAGTCCACTCTCCCACCGGGGAAGAAGGAGGTAATCATATCTGACAACAGAATGAAGACAAGAGGATACACCCCAAAACGTGAGTATAGGCCCTTTCCTACTTTGTAGACCCCTTCCTTTCTCTTCCCGTTTAACCCCCGTACAGACTCACAAAGACAAAAAGAAGACCTCCGAGTCATGACTGATTCGGGTACCCAGACCAACCCCACGACACCCGACATTCCTGGTGGGACCAAATCCTTCCAGTCCCGAGGTATTGGTCACAGGTTCCCTCCCACCCGGTACCTCTAGGTCTGAGGACACACAGGCGAAGTGGAAGACTGTAGAGTCCTATGCTGACTCCGTCGACGCCCGTGACGTAAGTATGTGCTGTTTCAGGTGTCCACTGACGACTAATTCTTTCTTTGAAAAACACACATCTTCGGAGATCTTTTACCCGGGAGTGCAAAATAACTGAACTCAGGACACGTCTAATATGTGTGCGTACGATTAAACGAAGTCGGCACAGACTGAGCCACGTAGGGATGTCTGACATCGGGAGGTCCGAGGAGACAGGTACCCTAAGAGGTTCGTTCTTATGACCTCACCCACCGGCACGGGAGGAGGTCCCCTAGAAGGGCTGGGTCCCCAGTTTGAACGTAGAGAGTCCAGAGGACGTGACGCCCGCCCAGCAAATCGTGTAAGAAATGCTGACCGCGGCGGGCCCTTCGGGGACACGTCTAATCCCTAAGCTCCTCTACTGGGCATAATAGACTCTAGTGGGTTTTGTCTGAAGGGAGACTGACCCGTCCTCGGTGGGTTGTCTTTTCACGGGTCTGGGCGAAACCCATCCTAGACCACCGAGTCTACCATTTCTTAGACGGACGTCACGTCCTCTGGGTCCAAGCTAGGGACCTAGCCCTTCTAGGAGACCTCCTCCCGTGCCGTCGGGTGAGGTCATAGGAACGGACCTCTTTGGGTACCTGTCTCCTCGGACCACCCGGTGTCAGGTACCCCCAACTTTTCTTAGTCTGTACTGACTTCGTTGATTGTGTGTGTGTGTCGTGGAATGTGTGTGTGTGTGTGTGTGTGTCGCTGAATGTGTTTCTCGCTGAATGTGTGTGTGTCGCTGAATGTGTGTGTGTCGCTGAATGTGTGTGTGTCGCTGAATGTGTGTGTGTCGCTGAATGTGTGTATGTGTCGCTGAATGTGTGTCGCTGAATGTTTGTGTGTCGCTGAATGAGTGTGTGTGTGTCTCACTGTGTGTGTGTGTCGCTGAATGTGTGTCGATGAATGTGTGTGTGTCTCACTGTGTCGCTGAATGTGTGTCGCTGAATGTGTGCGTGTGTATGTGTGTCTCGATGAATGTGTGTGTGTCTCACTGTGTGTGCGTCGCGGAATGTATGTGTGTCGCGGAATGTATGTGTGTGTGTCGCTGAATGTGTGTATGTGTGTGTCGCGGAATGTGTGTGTGTCGCTGAATGTGTGTGTGTGTGTCGTTGAATGCGTGTGTGTGTGTCTCACTGTGTGTGTGTCGCTGAATGTGTGTCGATGAATGTGTGTGTGTGTCACTGTGTGTGTCGCTGAATGTGTGTCGCTGAATGTGTGCGTGTGTATGTGTGTCTCGATGAATGTGTGTGTGTCTCACTGTGTGTGCGTCGCGGAATGTATGTGTGTGTGTCGCGGAATGTGTGTGTGTGTCGCTGAATGTGTGTATGTGTCGCGGAATGTGTGTGTGTGTGTCGTGGAATGTGTGTGTGTGTGTGTCGCGGAATGTGTGTGTGTCGCTGAATGTGTGCGTGTGTGTGTGTCACTGAATGTGTGTGTGTGTGTGTCACTGAATGTGCGTGTGAGAGAGGGAGTAGTCGTCGGTACTCTCCTAAGGACACAGTAGTCCGGAGAAGAGAGACCCTTCGTCTTCCTTCGCACGGCCAGGGTGCACGGGTCTGACTGTGAGGGGTGGAGGAAAGTCCAGGTGGTCCGAAAGATGGTCAGGGAGAAACGGAACCGGGTGTGTGGGGCGACAGACGTCGTAGAGACGGCGACGCGGTAGGCCTTTAGCAAACCGTCTTTCACGAAAAGGGAGCACGGAGACAACGGGAACGGCCTCAGGGACGTTTTGATGGACGAAGACCTCCGTCTCCCCCAAGACGTGACTTTGGGTCGTCACACCGGGTCCTGTGACACGAGAAGACTACCCGGAACCTACCCTGGAGGGTGGGTGGGTCACGTGTCTGGAGTGGGGCGAAGTCCAAGGTGGACCCGTACCTCTACCATTATTTTCGGGAAAGACGGAGAGAGTCCCAACGAAGACTCTTAACTTTGACACTTACAGTATCATGTACACAGTGTTTCATGGAAAGGTGTCAAGTCAAGTCAAGTCAAGTCAGTGAGTCAGCACACTGGGGTACCTGACGTCGTGCGGTCCGGAGGGACAGGTAGTGGTTGAGGGCCTCAAATGGGTCTGAGTACAGGTAGCTCAGTTACTACGGTAGGTTGGTAGAGTTAGGAGACAGCAAGGGAAGAGGAGGACGGGAGTTAGAAAGGGTCGTAGTCCCAGAAAGGTATACTCAGTCGTGAAGAGTAGTCCACCGGTTTCATAACCTCAAAGTCGAAGTTGTAGTCAGGAAGGTTACTTATGGGTCCAACTAGAGGAAATCCTACCTGACCAACCTAGAGGAACGTCAGGTTCCCTGAGAGTTCTCAGTAGAGGTTGTGGCGTCAAGTTTTCGTAGTCAAGAAGCCGCGAGTCGAAAGAAGTGTCAGGTCGAGAGTGTAGGTATGTACTGGTGTACCTGATGGAAAGGTGTCTCCAACTAGATTTTCCACATACATAAAAAGGGTCTTAACCAGAGGGACGGGTGCTAACAAGTCGGTGTCAGGACGGCCGGGGTAGGGGTTTGAAGTCTGGGAGACTGAATCCTATCCTTTTGTAGTGTGGGGAGGATCTCGAGTCGCGGGACCCTTCTGGGACGGGGGGATTTGCACTGTCTACAGGTGTACGTCTCTCCTCCTGTGCACGAAGGTATTACTCTCGGGGACGGGTCCTCGGGCGACCACGAAGACTCGTACAGTGGTGGGTCTCGGGGAGTCTCCTGCGACCTCCCCACCACTCGTCTGTGAAACTAGAACACACTCAGAAGACAGGCTGCCGGGGTCGTCTGGGTCGACTCGGTCGACACCCCCCTGTCAGATCCTACGGTCTTAGTCTGCGTCCGAGCACCTCCGACGGGGGTCGAGCCGGACTCGTAGGCATTGTCCTCCTTCGAGATTTCGGATCCTGACCTAATTGGCACAAAAATATAAAAAATATAAGACCACGAAACTGTGGACCCCGGAAAGCCTGGCCCTGACGGGGGGGGGGCGGCGGGTCCCAATCGGTCAAGAATTTCTGTTATTTGTTACACGGGGGTTCGTAGGAAAAGTTTATGTTGAGTTGGTCGGGTCCCGAGTGTGGGGATGGTGGAGGGACCTAGAGGACAGGAATAGAAGGGTGGGTGACGGGGTTGGTCCCGGTGGGTCTGTGGACCCCCGTTGGGGAGACGGAGACTCGGGTGACGTCAATAACTCTAATCGGTGAGGACACGGGCACATAGGTAGGGGTATCTTTGACGTTCGTTCCGAGGACGGGTGTAGAGGAGGGGGGCGGGGGTGGAGGACTGGTTGGGACCACGATGGGGTACACCACACCGGGAAGAGAACCCTTGACACTCCTTATTTGATAGAGAAGTGACCAGACTTCTAGCGAGAAGAGTAGACAACCGGAACGTATGTACGTACGATCCAGTGAAGTCAACACAGGTTGAGAAACGTTGGGATACCCGATATATCGACCGGTCCGAGGAGACAGGTACCCTAAAAAGACCCCTTCTTATGACCTCACCCAACGGTAAAGGAGGAGGTCCCCTAGAAAGACTACGTCCCTAGTTTAGACACAGAGGAAGTAACGTCCGTCTAAGAAATGACTCGGTGGTCCCTTCGGGAGACAACCGGAATGGTCTGGAGTTTTCAATTTGGGGTATAAAATGTTGTTCCTGAGACACTCGTAGGAGACTCCTATTCGTCACCGAGGTAAAAAAAAAAAAGGTCAAACTCGGTCGTGTGTCACGTCGACCCTACCTGGAGTCCGACCGCCCCTGTGGTAGGGTGACACCGTCAGACCTTCCCACGAAGTGTACGGTCGTCTACTGACGACAGATTCCACCCTACAACAGACACGGTACTCACTTCGGGTGACACCGCGACTTCTCTCCTGGACCGTCCCGGTGGGTCACTCCCGCCTACAGTGTTTTCCTCCTCGGTCCGACCCAGAACTCCCTACCAGTCCAAAGTTGTGTCGTCCAGGTCGGTTCCCTCCGTATCCTGTCGAGTGGGAGGGTGTGGGACGGGAAACTCTGTCGGTCAAGTGGGTTGGATGTATTCGTGTCGAGTTCTGGAGAGGGGTTCGGAGAAGGTGTATCTGTAAGTCCTCGGTGGTGACCCAGTTTTCCTTTTCAACTTGTTTTCGACCCCACGTCCTTCCACGTACGTGATACCTCCCTGTCACTAACCAGGACTCCCCTGCCCGGGGTCCGAAAGTGTTGACCTCCCTCCGTCCCGACCTCCTCGACCCTCCGTTTAGTCCTCCTGGAGCTCCTAAGACTTGAAGTGACATGTCCGACACTCCTCGGTACTTCGTCCACTCTTCTACCAGGATCACTCTGTGACACACACACATACGATTCACTGAAGTCAGGACAGACTGAGAACACTGGGGTACCTGACATCGGACGGTCCGAGGAGACAGGTACCCTAAGAGATCCACTCTTATGACCGTTCCCGACGGTAAGGGAGGAGGTCCCCCAGAAGGGTTGGGTCCCTAGCTTGGGTTCGGGGAACGTAGAGGACGTAACGTCCGCCTAAAAAGTGGACGACTCGGTACCCCTTCGGGGTCCCTCTGTGACCCTTCAAAGAAACAGGACCTTTCCCTACGTTATGTGACCTCCTCAGGTGCCACTGTGGGGTCTGCATCCCGAAGTCTAGGTCTGACGAGGTGGCTCGTTCTCCTTGGCAAGGAATTGGTTTTAGCCGACGTCAAACGAGTCGACCCTTCACTTACGTACGTGTGGAGAGCGTGACCCCATCCTGAGTCGCTCTAGTACGCTCTGTCGTCGTCCGAAGAGACGAGGTTTCCCTAGAACAATTTTACGCCTAAGACTGTGACCGTAGGTCTCACCCCGGACCTACGACGCCCAGACCCTTGAAATTGTAGCGATTGCTCGAACCCACTGCGGGGACGGGCACGAACCTCATCCTCACGTGCCACGTTTCGGAGTCTCGGTCTTCACCAGTCCTCCTCCTTACGGTATTATTTGCCTAGGAAGATAATAATACTAACAGAGTAACAATCTTCCTTTATCGGAATGCGACCTTATTTCTGACATCTTTGCCTTTTCGTTTCGCTGCAATAAATACTCTTGTTTATTCCTTCCGTTTGTCATTCTTTATGTCGGGGTCTCGGTGACTCCTCGGGACACGGGGGCCCTACAACGTTTACTCTTAGACTCACTTGGACGGCCGGACTGTGTCGGATAAGAAGTTCGAGGGGAGAGGTAGAGTAGGAGGAGTCTCTTGTGAAACCAACATGAAGACTTTACATGATTTAAAATTTATGCAAAACCTCAGGGCGGTGTTTCATCTTGAGAAAATTTTGGTGGTATATCGAAAGTCCTGGAACCAAGGGACTGGTCTCTAGCTTGGACGTGGGAGTCGTTACTTTGGTACCTCAGGGTTTGGTGACCTGACGGTCCCTCAAGGGGTGTAACTGAAGTGCAAAGATTTTGAGACTGTTTATTACTGGTTAATAATGTAAAGTTTTTGTGTGAGAGGGGGGGGGTTTTAATGACGAATTTTGTTGGTCTAAGAGTGTCACTTGGGGTCTGTCGAGGGACATTGACGGACTTTGAGGAGGTGACGGTTTCTTAAGCAGAAGTGATAAAGTAGGGGTTCTTGAAATAACCTGTCGTTCCTCTAGTTTGGTCAGGTAGGATTTCCTTTAGTTGGAATTTATAAGTAACCTTCCTGACTACGACTTCGACTTCGAGGTTTTGAAACCGGTGGACTACGGTTCTTGACTGGGTGACCTTTTCTGGGACAACGACCCTTTCTAACTTCCGCCCTCCTCTTCCCCCACTGTCTCCTACTCTACCAACCTACCGTAGTGACTGAGTTGTCTGGACTCAAACTCGTTTGAGGATCTCTATCACTTCCTGTCCCTTCGGACCGTACGACGTCGGGTACCCCAACGTTTGTCAGTCTGACCTGACTCGCTGACTTGTTGTTGTTTCGTTTTTTATTTCATTGACTTTTTAAACACTATACTACTGACACAGATCGGGACGGGATACGAGGTACACCCTCCTTCAAGACTTTACTTCCCCTGAACGTATTAAGGTGTGTCTATTCTCTTTCTTTTCTCCCCTCCTCTTCCTGCTCTGATTCTCTTCTTTCTCTCCTTCCTCCCTCTCTCTTTTCTATAACCCCCTCTCTTCATTCAATCGACTCTTTTGTAGACGTTGGTGGAAGACGAAATTTCGATCTTAATAGAACCGATAGAAGAAAACGTCCCTTTTTTTGTATCGGACCACAAAGAAAATAATTTCTCATTTTTACAAAAGGTAAGAATTTGTCAAGTGTATTTTGTAGTAATGAAAATGGAGACTCATATAATGTATTTGAGTCAAGGTATTCTGGATTTGAAAGAAATTAAAATTTACATCACAAATTACTGCGTAAGTGTACCAAGTTTTAAGTCTTCCATTATTCTCTCGTCTACGAGAATGATGATTTTTCCTTTTTCTATCGTCTCCGTATAAAAGAGAGGTTGAAATAATAGTGACCGATATGTTGACGGTCCCGAAGGGATCCTCGAGTCTCCTCTGGGCCCGAGTTAGCGACCCAACCCTTCTAGGGGACCTCTTCCTTTACCGTTGGGTGAGGTCATAGGAACGGACCTCTTAGGGTACCTGTCTCCTCGGACCACCCGATGTCAGGTACCCCAGCGTTTCTCAGTCTATGCTGACTCGCTGAAGTGAAAGTATGTTGACGGTAGACTGGTCTCTCAGTGGGGCCAAGATCACTGAGGTCTACACGATTTTTGCTAGGGACTACATACCGGTACTCACATACCCTGTTTTTACCACCACCAAACCCCCAATAGAATTAGTAGTCTACCCTACCTTAAGTACCTATCAAAAAGTCTGAAATTAAGGACGATCGTTAAAAGAATTAATTCGTTTTTTATTTTATTGACTTTTTTAACATCGTCCCCACTTTTATGTTTTACGTGTACACTCCAAGAGACAGTTGTTACCAGGACTCTTCTAAACGGGCAGAGGTCGTGCGGGTAGTGGACCTGTCGTCCTCTCAGTGTCTGTGTCGGGTGTCCGTCCGTCCCGTGTGCGCTGCACGGTACGAATTTTAAGACTTGTGACGGGACCCGGAGAGAAAGATCACATGAGTTTTAGGTAAATTAAAATTCAATGTATTATTAGTAGTTAAGACGTACACAACTTCTTTTAGTTTTGCTGAGAAACTAGGGTCATTGACATATATTCGTGGTACCAAAGGTAGAAGCTTTATTTGGAATACAAAAGTACAACTACCCCGTCCGACAACTTGAAACCGTTTCCTGTGAATTGGGAGATGTTTTTGTCGCATTTTATGTCCGAATCTCTTACTCGGACAGACGAGCACTGGCCAGGACTACGCCTCCAGACACTCTCGAATTAGTGACGTTAACACCTACAATAATCGAACGGTTCACGAAAAGTAGAGAATTCCCGACGGGTTCCTGGTTCACTATTTGGGCCTTATAACGTAGAAAATAAGGTAATAAAGTTCTTATTTAATAAGGAATCAGTTTAAAAGATACACGTGAAACCTATAAGTTTTCAGGGTTTCAAAGGTGATCCTAGTTATGACGTAGAATAAAAACCGAAAGTCATCCGTAAAGTTTGGGGCCCCGAACAGAACTTTAACAGTCGTAGAAAGATAAAATTTTGTTTTTAATTAGAGTAATTTAACGATTTTATTCGGACTCCAGTCAAAGATCCCAGTCCGCCTTCCTAAGGTCAGAACTTTGAATAAAAGCACTTCAGGACATCCACCGCGGTATTCGTTTGCCAGAATGGGACGGGTGGGTGGCCGAGAGGGGTCTTAATTTTTCTCTTCTTTTGTTCTAAAACTGAGTATCCTATTTCCCCTCCTCCCACATCCTTTTGATATCTTAGCACGTATAGTATATCTCAATACGACGATATTAAAAATTTTTAGGCATTAATTTTATAACTAATACTGTAACGGATGAAGGAAACATAATTTATACGCGTAAAATATCCGTCACACAAAGATTCATTTATATTAAAATTCAACTGAGAAAATACTACGGTATTACTGTCGGGTTAGGAGTAAACACACAAGTTGCACATGAAATTGTTTTAATATGTAAGTGGTGACGCTACATTGATCGACCCAAAAGTCGGAAGTAGAGTAGAAGGTCTTACCATAAAGAAGTCAGGATTGTGAGACGAATTAGTGAGGTTATTTTTCTCATCTAAAGAAACATTACGTTAAACATTCGTTATTTGTACTAACTCTTACGTCATAAGCGACAGCTGATACAAATTACGTCCCAAAATTAAGCCACACATTAATAAGTAAGCCATCGTGAAAAGGGTAAGTGTATAGAAAAGGGCCTAGACCTTTTTCAACCATTCAACCCTTTTGTAGCCCCGTTGTCCTGAAAGAGGGTGAAACCCGTTCGTTCTCAAACTATGTCTACAATGTCCTTTTCTGTAAAAAGAAAATAGACGATTTTTGTCCTCCAGTGTAATTGAGGAGCATGTCTGTGTATTTTTACACTAATACCCAAGATTTGTCTTGCGTCACCCGAGGATCAATTGTGTTACTCTAAAGATCCTTCACTACGTATTTAAGAAGTTTTTACTGTGTAAAGAGTGCAAAGTAAGGTTAATTTAATGACTCCGTCGATTGTCGCTACTCGTGTCTCATGCCCCCATTTTACTTCCAAAAGAAGAACATTGACATAGAGACACCTTCATATAAAAATACTCTCCGTCAATTATAATTCGATAATAAAAAGTCGACGCGACCTTCCCTATAGAGCTGGGAAAGAACAGCTCGAGAGGGACCTTCTCCGACGAGGAAACAAAGGACCCAAACAATTATTCTTCTCTCCTAACGAAGCGACCGAAGCGGGGGGGGGCGGGGCGGGGGTTGGGTCTAGAGACCTCGCTTTCCCGGGTTGGGCTATCCCCAGGGCCGACAGGCAGGGGTCCCACGGTCCCAGCCGGGCTATGACGGGTGTCCGGACGCCGGCGTACTGAGGTCATACGCGCCTCGTGGTGAATCTTGGGCGCCGCGCCCCGGCCGCCACTTCCCACGGGTCTTGGGGCGCGGGTGGGCGCTAGGAGCTTGTGCGCCCCGCCCAGGAGGGGGGAACGCGGGCCACCCGGTGCAGAGGCCTACTAGTCACGGGTCGCCGGCCGGCGCGCCCTCCAAGAATCGGATCGGCCCGCCCGTCCCCACAGACCCATTCCCCTTTGGACGGACCCGTCGAGCGTCACGGGGGGTGGTGGGTCGGGGCGGTCCTCTCGGATCCCCGCACCCCGGGGGCGGGGCCCTATAGACCCAAGTCCCGACGACGGGGCGTTCCCTCCGGCCTCCTCGCGCTCCGGCGGGCCTCCCTCCGCCCTCCCCCGCAGCCTTCTGTTTTCCGACACTTCGAAATTTAAGTTTTTTTCTACAAAAGCTTTCGGAGCAGGACCCCAAACTTTCCGCGAGGCTCCTGTCGCCGTCTCGCTAGGGTTAGTCTTTACGCTAAACTTCAGGATTACTTGAACTAACGCACTTGTAAATATTAGGGGGTACCGGGATTTACTTTAGTCTATATTAGTCTTCTATGTCCCTTCCCTCACAAATGTCGGCTGCGGCCCGCCGACGCCCTGCCCCTCTGCGCCGGGGCCATAACTACAGCTTTTACTACCTATTGCGCCCTTACCGTTTATATGATAAACAGATTACCGAGCCGTTAATTTAAGGGGACATTTACTGGGTACGGAGTAACGTAGGATTAGATACCTTAAAACTAACTTAAGCAGTCGAGATTAACTTTTTATGACGTGAAATTACAGACGTAACGTCAAGGTCCTGCTCTCACCAAAATTACTCTGTCACGGGGGGACTGGGCCCTTATAAACTCTGAAAATAAGCCTTAAATTTCGGTCTTCTAGCGAGTTGACTCGCGACGCTATGGGCGGCGCCATAGGTGCAGGTAGATAGAGGTCTGCGCTAAATTATTGGCGTGAGCCCCTATTTACGCCGGGGGCTGGGAGCGTGAGTGCACCGGTGGCTCCCGCGGGGTAGGGCTCTATTCTCACCTCCCCGAAAATTCCACCACGGCACCGCGCGGTCGCCTCCCCCCGAAGGTCCCTCCCCGGACAAGGGAAGGACCGGGGGCACGGGTCAGCGAGAGGTGGGGGTGGGGGTTCGGAGCCCGGGACAGTGACTGGTGTCGGACGCTCTGAAGGGACCGGTTTGGGTCCGCAGGGAGGGCCTCCTCCACCGGGTCGACCGACGCTGGGTGCGCGTGATCCTTTACCCCCGCCGGAGGCTGCGCGAAATATACGTTTACTGCTGCGCTTCGGTAGGGATTCTTTAATCGATGAACGGCTTCGTATAAATGATCTAACTTTACTTAATTTCTCTTTGTGAAATTCAGCACGTTTGCTCTATTAACCCGGTGTAATTT
This sequence comes from Capra ibex, assembly GCA_006410555.1. Taxonomy (NCBI): domain Eukaryota; kingdom Metazoa; phylum Chordata; class Mammalia; order Artiodactyla; family Bovidae; genus Capra; species Capra ibex. The sequence goes on from SJYO01054996.1 coordinate 3,467,882, forward strand.
TGACCTCTACAAACGAGGAAAGAGGTGGGAGGGGGGGTTTTTTTAGTTCAACCACGCCCCGCCATTTTTAGCGGGGGGATGTGTGTGCGTGGACTTTACTCCGCTAGTCCGAGGGCGACGAGTCTCTTGCCTTCAGACCTTCACGCTCCCCGACCAAGGGAACGCCTACGCCTGGACTGCGCCGCGGGGAGCGCGGCCTCGGACCCGTCGGGCCGAGGGACCGAGGCCCCGGTTAGGGCCGGAGGCGGGCGTCCCTCGCGCGATCTCGGTCCAAGGGCGCCGCTCTCGTCTGCGTCTCGCGCCCAGTCGGGAGGCCGGAGCCGCCCGCCGAGGCAGGGCGGGAGGTCGAAGCAGGTGGAGTCACAGGGATGACCACCCGAGTCCTACCCCCGAGACCCCTCTCCGCAAACCCACCTTCATTCTCAGGTTTTATGAGCCGAGCGGAGACGCAATCACCGGGTCAGCACTGAGAGAACGCCGGGATACCTGACATCGGAAGGTCCGAGGAGACAGGTACCCAAAGAGGTCCGATCTTCTGACCTCGGCCATCGGTCCGAAAGAAGGTCCCCTAGAAGGGCTGGGTCCCTAGCTTGGACTCAGAGAGCGTCCAACGGCAGGGGGAGGGGGTTTCTCCTTACACAAACTCGCAACAAGCAAATTGAGTGTCAAATGTCTAGAAAATAAATTTTACTTTATTATACTTTGCTGCTCTTGAGCAGAGGGACCCTTCCGCCACGGGTCGCGCGGGAGGATTGCGACTTAAACCACTACTCGCGCGGGACGTCTCCCTGGGAGGCTCCCGGCCCCGACAGCCGCGGACGCAGAGACGAACCCGTTTCTCCTCCTGCCGGACGGCTCGGGGAGTCCCCGCCGCGAAGCCTTGGAGAGAGGTGTGGCCCGTCCGCAGGACCCAGGAAGGCATGTTGGACGCAGGACTGGGTGACCACCGGACACGAAACAAAAATTTACGAGGTCTCAGAGCTCTAGCCTCTGACGGGGTTCAGCTCTGACAGTGAGACTCGCGTGTCCGACCGCACGTGGGTTGTAGATGTAGTGAGGCCTCCGACCGCCCGGCACGAACGTTAAACCTCTGTGGCAGGGTGGGATAGGGGGGTGGTAGGACACGCCCGGTCCGCGGGACGGTGGTACCGATTCACTAGATCGACCCCGGGATGCTGCTGGGCACTGTTTTCGTTAGATAATTAATAGACGCGAAATCCCTGAGTCAGTCTGGCGACCACTCGTCTCGTCCGCAAGGGCGGGTAATGCGTCTACCTTTTCGTCTCCGGCCCCAGCCGAGTCTCCACGTGGGTCTAGGAAATCCGGGTCTACAGTCTCCCAGAGAATAGGAAAGGCGAAGATCCGGGACGAGTCCCACTCAGTTTCTTGGTCCTCTTGAAATGTACCTGAAATTTCTCTCGGCTGCACCCAAAAGATACTAGTGCAGGTTTTAGACTACCATAAAGAATTACGGAACACATTAGTGCTTCCAGACTAAAAATGGTGGGAGTAAACACTGTTTCGGAAGAGAACATCGGATCTGCAGACTTTACCTTTCTTTAACTCTGAAAAAGAACACGTTGACATCTGTACTTTTTATGTCTGAAGAGTCTGGAAGATTAGGACGTTTTCCCCTCGACCGAAGTTAAGGGAACTTTAGAGTCTCGGGTTTCGGGATTTCTCTACAGTAATAGGCGTACCCGGCATCCGCCGCGAGATCTAGGGACTCGCGAGACACGTGAGCGCCACGAAACGCCTGATTGTGCAAACTTTAAAACTTCGGAATTCATTTTGACCAAGGACGGAAAAGGACCACTTAAATAATTTATACACCATGAAGAAACTGAAGACAAATGTCTATACTTTATTGGAACAATCCAATAATCTTAATTTAACAGTTGCGTTTTAAACGAAGGTGTTATTTAATGAGTGAAGAAATGTACAATTTCGTATTTAAAGGTTTGTTCAATGTTATACGACTCACGTAACTTAAAGTTCCCGAACCCGGTAGAGGATTCAAAAGACCCCAAAAGAACAAAGTAAAACCAACGTCAAATTCACCCACCCTCTCTTTAAACCCCTGTCCCTTTTGCCATTGTTGGTCCTCTATTCCACCGGGGTTCACAGGTCCTCCTCTGTCTGTCGACCTTCCCCCGGGTAGACGGGTCGGAAGTGGAGACGACCCGATACCCCAGCCACTGACAGGTACCGACGAGACGACACCGGACTAGTCTTGTCCGTTCCCTGTACCTGTCTTCGCGGGTCTTCGTCGGAAGTGTAGGGGACGTTCCCCGTCATCGGAGTCCTACCGGGGGCGAGTCATGGACCCACGCTTCCTCGATGTTCTTATTTAATGGGGGCTCCTCCCCCCCACCACACGTCCTATTTGTTGAATCCCTCCATACTTGTCGGACAGAAATTGTGGGACAAGTAGCAAGTTTTTGTTTTGTAAGAAAGTTGTTTGGGTGTATACGTTCCTCGTTGTGTGGGGTACTTTTTATGAGAGTAAAGGACGTTTTGCGTCTTTACAGGGGATCCCTTAACTCCCCCTGTCGGAAGACTTCAAAGGACCCAAAAAGGGTGGCCCAGAGTTTCTTGGTGAGAGGAGAAGGGGAGGAAAGGACAGACCACAAGAGGGCTTTACTTTTGTGTCCGACTCCACCCGTGCCCGTGAGCCCACCCCCCTCGCCCAGACGAGAGATGGGACGGAGAACCAAGGAAGAGCGAGATTTCAAACCGCTGACGTCTGACGTGGGGCTTCCTTTTATATTAACGACCATCGTTTGAATACGTTTAACTCGTGAGACAAAAGTTTACTAGTTACCACCTTTGCGTTTCTCTACGAAGACAAAGTCTCCGGCCCTCTAGTCGTAGACGTCAAGAGAGCAGCTAGGGGTGGTTCCTCCCCAACGTATAACCCCCCACACTCCACCGTCCAACCTCTCCAAACAAATCTCTGGACGTTTGTTCCTAACGGAGGAAGGTCATGGTGAGGTCGGAAGAGTCCGTCACCGAGCCCCGCTACTCCTGTGACACATACACACACACACAGCCACACACGCACACTTGGTCCTTTGTCACATCCGAACACACACACACACACGTGGTACTCCTGTCACACACACACACACACACAAACTTGGTCCTTTGTCACGTCCGCACAGGGTCGGACTGTTTGCGTCTACTGGTCCTTTAACCGAGTGGGAGGACCCCGGGTACTGAATGTGGGTGGGAGTCCAGCTACTCGTTTCCTCGGGTCCTTTCACTCCCAAGTCTCAGACTCCCCACCCCCACCCCACCCCCACCCCTACTCAGGACACCGGGCGGGGGTGCCTGACAGGAGGAGCACCCGCGACCAAGAACCACCGAAGGTTCCGGGAGGGAGGGAGAACTCTGGTCCCGGGTGTGACCCGAAGAGGAGGTTGCTGTGCCCCTCGATACGGGAGAACGAAGGACCGGGACACTCAGCCCACGGGATGACACTCACTCCACGAGGACGAATGGAGAAGTCTCCCGAAGACGTGGATGACACAATAGACGTAAATTACCAACTAATATTAGTTTGTCGAGAGGGGGCTGGGGGGTAGTCGGGTGTGGGAGAGGACAGGAGGATACCCTTTGGAGACAGTATATTCTGTCTGGAACCTCTCAGTCTCGACAGGAAGCCCTTTTGGAGTCACCTCGACCCACCCAGTCAATGTCTTCATGGATGGGAACTCCAAGGTTCTCCTCGAATAGCTATTCGTTTGAAAAATGTTACTGGAGAGTGAGGTGGGGCCTTTAGGTGCTCTCCCTAAGTGACCCTCCCCGTCTCCGGCACGACTCAGAGGGAGGGGTAATTCGGTTGTAGGGAGGGGAGACAAATGTCGGTCACGGGACGGGACAGGACACTGTAGGAAAGACCCAGTGTCAAGGAATTAGCTTCCCCCGCCGTTCGCGTCCTTTGTGTCGGGACTAAACGTTTATAGAGACGTCTTTTCCTCTCTGGTCAAGGTGGACCCTCGCAGGGGCCAAGAGGAAGCCAGGGACATCTCGACTCCAACCTCGCCACGGGAACTACACCAACCGCCAACTAGGTTTGTGAGGGAACGAGGGAGGTTACGCCAAAGGTTTCCCAATTTACCTACTTGAGATCCATTTGGAGGAAGGGAAATTTTCTGTTGTGGGGTCGTCCCCCAGCCCCGGGAGCTCCCCACCGTCGACTCCGGGGCCAAACCCTCCGGGCCCTCCGGGGTCTCTGAGGTCAGACCTCAGGGACCTGACCCAGAGGGGGTCCCGCGACCTTCGTCTCCCGTGCGACCGGTAGCCAGCGAAGGGTGAACTCGTAGTTGTCCTGCGACCGACGCCGACCGGGTCCGGACAGTGACACACAGGCGGCGGCGGTCCTGTTCCGCCCTCCCGACCCTCCCTTACCCTGCCTTCCGCCTGTCGTCGACTGGGGCCGCAAGGCCCTCCCCACGGGCAGGCCGCCGAGGGTTGGGTCCGACCGCGTGGAAGAGTGGGGAGCCACGGGAGACGGGCGGAGGGGCCCGGCGGCCAAGACGCTGGCTCCCTAATCGTAGAGACACTTCAGGGGCGTTTGTTACGGGGGGGACACGCCCCTCTACTTTTTAGGCCGCGGCCCACGGCCCCGCGCAAACTTCAGGGGCTTTCCACCCTGGCGTGCCTAGGCTCCCCCGCCGACGCACCTCTACTTCCGTCCACTCTTCACGGCGCGCCGGACGCGGACGAAAGCGCCGCTAGGGTCCGGACCCCAAGTCCCGCCGGAGCCGCCCTCGGTCGGGGGCCCCTTGGGTTCGCTGCAGATGAGGGGACCGGGGTGGGTGGGCGTGTTGACCCGGGCGAGGGGTCCGAGACAGGGCTTTGATGACGGGAGCCCGGCCGAGGGCTCGCCCGGAGGCGGGCTACGAAGCAGGAGTCTCGGACCTTGGGGTCCCGCCGGCCCGAGTCACGGGCGACTCCTCGGGGAAACGCGGCCGCACCCACGAAGGTGCCTCTCCGCGGCCGCGCCCCGAAGGTCCCTGTCGCACCGTCCGTTAGGTAATGGGGGAGCCACCAGTACTCTAAGGGTGAGGTTGGCAGTCCCGAGAAGGCTTTTCCTTGGGCCTGGGGACGGACGCGGGAACCTGCGGCTCTGGGACCGAGTCCTCGGATCCGGTTGAACCTCACGCTCTTTGGACCCAGAGGTACGCAAGCGTCGGACGCGGGCCCACGCGGCAGCCGCGCAGGCGCGGTCGTCGGGGCCTCGAGGGGCCGCCGCGTCCTCGGGGTCGGGTGGGTTGGGACCAGGGGTCTAGGGTGGGCCCGCGCCGAGCTCCCGGTGCGCCGGCACCGAGGCGCGCAAAGAGGCGCGACCCCACCCCTCCCGCCGCGTCCACACTCCCAGTCCAAAGGGGCGGACGTCCCGGTGCCTCTTGTTAAAGGTTGAGAAGGTTCCTATACGTTTTTTTTTTTTTCAGAAGTACAAAGACCAACCACCAAAACAAAGACGATAAAACTTCCACCCCCTGTGTTTCGTTTTGAAAGATGGATTCTTACGGCGACGTGTGTGTCAGGACATTTCACAAAGAAGAAGTCCCGCGAAATCCTTCTTTTTTTTTTTTTAGGCAGGACGAAAGACGTCCCGGTTCCTCGTCTTATTACTTTGGTTTCTGAAAATAAAATATTTGGTGAACTAGAAACGAACCCTTTGAGATAATTAACTTACCCAAACGGAAAAAACGGTCAGGGGAAATAGTAATAAATACCCGAAATTTAACAAATTTCAAGGGAACTGCAAGTTAAATGTTCAAACCCCTGAAAAAAACAAGACGGAAAACAGGACCTCTTTCTGTAGCACAACCTTCACGAAACTTTTCGGTTTGTACTCTCCAACCGTTACTTTCCCTTCGCCCGCTCTAGGGAAAATTAAGGCAGGACAACCACTTACCGAGAAAATGTATTAACGTCCTCGATAAAGTTTCGGTCGGTTCCCGACTGAAGTGAATCTTGGTGTACCTCAGATAAAACCCGAAAGTCTAAAATTTTTTTTTTTTCCGACTTATTTTATCAAATTTTTCTACTCCGAAGTTACGAAAGACGATGAACGTTTAACCACACAGACTACCCCTTAAAATGTGTTCGTGGGGAAACATTCAAGCAGAACCCGAACCCTCCCTGACAAGACCCAATCGACCCACACTTAGGGTTAACGGGAAGGTATTTATTTTGGGTAGGGTTCGATAAAGGGTTGATAACGGTCCTCGTTCCCGACGCCGTTACTGGTTTGCTAGTCCGGTGAGTTTCAGGGATATTTATTTTTGTTGCACCAACGGGCTCTTTGACCGGACTTCGGACCCTGACCCGCGGCCCGCCCTCGCGGGACGGGCGGTCCGGGCGCCCGAAGAGACGAGGGAGCCTCTGGGCCCCGAGGGTGATGGAAGAGAGGTGCTGGTGGGCGCTGGAGCTGGGGCCGCCGTCGCACCGTCGCGCCGCCAAGCGCGGCGAAGGAGGAGGCCCGACCTGAGCCGTCCGGTGGCGTTCAGTCTCCGTACTTATAAGTAAATGAACACGTGACTCGAACAATATGAGTCCGAGGTAGGTATGTGGACGCACGTTTTCGACTGACCCGGTCGGGGCTTCGCACCGCTGTCGAATTAATGGTAGTGTAAATGACTGCACACTACAAAATTCACCGGATTATGCCAGAACTGTGGTCGAACCGTGGCCGGCTCCTTTCACAGGTCCCCGACCAGGTCGAAGTAGGGCCGCCCGCCCTCCAAGGGGCCCTTTTCTTCAAGCGGCTTCAAGTGACCTCAACCTCCTGGGCCTAGCGGGATGCCGACGTAGAGACCCAGAAGGAGGATCCTCTTTCACCCCGTCCCCGTTCCCTTCCTGAGAATGTCCTTTCAACGTTTCTACCACACGGCCTGCAAAAAGGGCGCGTCGGACCCGGCGACTTAATGGCTCCCGCGACGTCAAACTCCGTCAGCGGTCGATCCGTCTAGCCTTAGGCTTCTTACCGATTCGGTACATGGACAGAGAGCGACGGGTATTTAGAGAGGTGCCTCGCCTCCTTTTTGAGATTTCCGAAAATAATAGGTGACAGGGGCGCGAGACTTGCGAAACGTCCAACGACTCCACGGGGCTTACTTAGAACAATTAGTGCCACTTTGTGTCCCTAGGAAAATACTGCGGTTGTCAGCAAAAGATTCGTCAATTTGTAATCTACTCTTTTATACCGACGTAACGTAAGGTCTTTTTCGTGTGATCATTTATTTTTAAGTATAGCTACTCTGAAGAGACTTAAGTGATTATTTTCCTCTAATCATAATATTGGGGATATCAGTTATGAAAGGTGCCGTTAAATACCTCCGTTTATTATATGGTAGTTTAACAAAGTTCACCTGAATATTAAGTTGCCTGGATTTAGAAGAACGACTTGAAATTTCCGTCTTACTAATGGTTTTATTAGTTTCCGTGGAGACAGAGAGTCTCCCATTAGTTTTCTGCCTTCAGGTATCTTGTTCCAAAAATACGGTTTTCTCCTTTCACCTAGCGTTTAAACAATTTTACTCGTTGTCGAATATGTCTGTACGGTCACAGTTCGTCGCTTCGCTGGGCCGACATAGTTGGATTTTGTTCGTTCGTCAGGCGCGCAAAAAAGGGGAATCATAAGTTTTGTGTTCCATTGGCAAGGGTTCTGCCACATAGACAATTCATAGAGTATTACTCTCCGTCATAAATAATACGAGTATTTCTTTCGTCGGAAAACGGGACCCGAAGCTAAAAAAGAAAAAAAGAAAAGAAGACCAAGAAAAAAACGTCCTCACTTCTTTCCTGCACGAATGTCTCGGATGTGTGCGGAGGAAGGGGCACGGAGGTAGGGTTGCCCTTAAGTAAAAGGGAGCGAGGCGGATTCGGTGGAGCCCCAGACCCGCACTTCCCTCACCTCCGTTATGTCCGTCGCTCGCAGGATTACTTAAGGAAAGTTCGGCGGACGACGGCCTCGGTAGATAATGACGCCGGACCTCACCCCTTTGCGCGGCCTCTGCAGAAACAGGCCCACCACCACCCCGCCCCCCGCCCCTGCTCCTCCTCCCGCCGTCCGTTTCCCCGGTCGCTCAAAAGAGTCGTGAGGCCCCGCGACTCCTCCGTGGGAGGGGAGCCAGGAAGTCCCGGGGAACCCACCCGTCGCCCAGGGGCTGGTCTGAGGGCCGACTCTACGACCGGCCCTTAATTCTGCAGGGGGACTCCCCGGAAGTCCAATTTCGGCCTCTTTCTTCTCGCTTTTTCTCTCTCAGTTTCTTAGCCCAGCTATTTAAGTATTTCTAGCTAAATAGAAATAGAGGGTTAATTTACACGAACATTCACTATGTATTGTGTGCAGGTTGTGCCCGGTTGAGGGGTTGGTGATCGAGGAACCGCACTCGACTAAAAATTACTGGCCGCATTGTTACGGGAAGAGAGGAGAGGAGGGCCCCAGGCCCCGGACAGCCGGCAAAGCCCGTTTGCAAATCTGGGTCCTTCATCTTCGACTCCGGGACCTCCGCGCACCTTCGGGGCACGCGCGACCGCGCGAAACGTGGAAGACGGGAACGGTGCTTTGCTAATGTAAAATTCTGCCTTGTGTTCTCGACTTTCAAACACAAAAATGGTAAGACTTCCCTTATTCTTGAAAGGACCGTGGATGAGGGAGAGGCGGTTAAAGGAATGCGGGTTTAAGACCCAAAACCAAACAAACAAAAAATGGTAGCAACTCTGTCCCTCTGGTAGGACTCCCTTGCCCGAGGTTAGACGTCATTCGTCTCCCTTGGGCGCGCGGGAGCTCAGGAGCGCGACCTTTGGCCCGCCACCGCGGCCCCACTCGCGAGGGAGGCAAGAGTTGCACGAATTAATCGCGGATAAATGTTTTGCGTCGAAAATAAACTCGTTTGTAGTATTTCGAAAGTAGTTCTATTAGAGTGCAATATGTTAGGCCGCCGCGTCGTTGAGGGGGGAAGGAGGGGCTCCTACCTCGTCTATTTCCTGAGCGAAATAATAGTATTAATAGCACCGACAATAAAACCACGCGCGGCCGTTTCACACATTTATCCACGCTACTAATTCTTACAGTACTTTTTACTCTTCCCTAGCGAGCGCCCGCCCGGGCCGAGCCCTACCCCCTTGGCCGGTGGAGGGGCGAGGCGACCCCTACGGCCCCGCGGCACTCGTTGGACCTCCCAAGGGGCGTCGCCCGTTTGCCAACGGTTGAGACCCCGTCCTCGGGATCCCCCGCCTAGACTTTCCCGTTCCCGGAGCGGGGGTTGAGGCCCTTGGAGCGGCCTTGGGGCCCGTGTCGTCGTCGTCGTCGTGGGTCGCGCAAAGGAAGGGAACGTACATATTTTCTTTCTTTTATTGGGCGCCAAATCGGGGCTTACGATGGGAGCCTCCGGGTGGGGGGGAGGCTACTACGGCGGCTCTGGGCTCAAAGTTCGGAGCCTCGACGGTTGGCGGGGAAAGTTCAAACGCGCCTCGCCCGGCCCGCGTGTGCGAGGCCAAGCGCCCGGGCGCGCGACGCGACCGACGCGGGTGTCGGTCGAGCGCCGGTCAGGGCCACCTTCCCCGCCTCAGGGCAGAAGCGGGGCGGGTGAGGACCACTGTCGGTTAGCCGCCGCCGAGGTCCGGGGTGCACTCGCCTCGGCCCGGGCCGTCGTCCGTTTTACACTTACTCTTTCTTCTCGCGCTAAATTTCCACGACCGCCGCGGGCGCCTCCTGTTCACGCGGCCGAAGCGCGCGCGAGGGGATCGCCGATCGGCCTCCGCTGGCTGTCGGCCTGTCTGTCTGCCTGCGCGGCTGCCGACGCCCGGGCCCGGCTCCCGGCGTCCTCGATGCGCGGTCCCGAGGCCTGCGCCCCGGGTGCCGCCCGTCGTCGAGGCCTCTTTCGGGAGCGCCCCTCCCGGGCCCGCGGGCGAGGTGAGGTCCCGCGTGCCGGAGTGGGGGCGAGTGGCGGGGTTGAGCCCGGACGGTCGCCGTACGTCGCCCGGGTCCTGACTGCCCCCTCCACCCGTGGACGAGAGACCCAGGGCGAGCCGGGGACGGGCACTGAGGTTGGACGCGAGGGCCGCGGGCCCCCCGAAGGTCCGCCGCCGCGTCGCGCCCCTGTAAAGCGGAGAGCGCTCGGAGGGGGCTCGCGCAGATACTCGCGTCGCAAGGGCGGCAGCGACTACTACTACGTCGCGGGCGACCCCTCATCGTGGCGGAAGTCGTATCTGAGCGACTAGCCGTCGGGCGGCGTCGGGTCGGGGCCGGTAAAGCAGATGTGGCCGATGGGTTACAAGTACGGGATGGCCGGCCACCACGACGGCGGCGGCGGCGGCGGCGGCGGGCGCGAGGGGGTCCGGCGCGACGTCGGCCGCGACGGCGGGCGCGTGGGCGTGGTGGTCTAGGGGTCGGACGGGTGGCCGAAGACGAGGTCGAACCGGGTCCCGTACCGCGAGTGGAGGTGCGAGTACCGGTGCGACGGGCCGCCGAAGAGCCGCAGGGGGGTCGTGGTCCTCCGCCGGCGGCGGGCCTTCAAGCGCGGCGTCGTCGACGGGCCGCCGCCGCCGTTGAAGCTGTTCCGCCTCCGCGACGTTCGGCTGAGCCTCCTGCCGTTTCCGAAGAACCGGTTCCTCCCGAGCGACGACCGGAAGAGGCGCCGGCTCCGACACGTCCGCAGCGAGCCACTCAGCCGTCGCGCGCGCTGGGCCCGCGCCCCCGCGCGATCGAGGCCCAAGGGAGCCCCCTGGCTCCCCTACCCCGGTACGGGGACACCCTGGGGGCGGGGGCCGAGGGGCTCGGTCTCCTCGATCTTCTACGCCGGCTCGACGCGGTCTCCCCAGAGGCGCCCCTGCCCCCTACCAGAAAATCTCGGTGCGTTATTCACCCCTCTAACCCCCCCATTCCCCCCGCACGTAAATCGCGGGGCACCGGTCGAAGACGCGCCTCGGCGTTTAGAGAGGCGGCCGCTCAAACCGCCTCAGAACGTGCCGGGGGCCGCGACACTGGACCCCAGAGCCCATCCAAAGTCGGAGCTCCCGTTCTCTTAACCCGACGCGTAGAGACGTCACGCACACGGACTCCCGCGGGTCTGGATAATTGGGGGAAATGGCCCGAACAGCGAACGGACCCCCTTGCCGCACTCAAACGACCCCACAGACCACCCTTGAAGAGGACTCCGATGCTTTGAAGGGAAACTGGGGTCTGGGCTGTGACAGACCCCAGACGTGGAGGGACGCGGGGGCCCGAGACCCACGCTACTTTAACTTCAAGTGTCTTAAAAGTCCGACCCACTCCTCACCCACCTCTCCCCTCTCCGTCCTATTTACCACTTGAGGGGGAGTCGGGAGTGGGTCGGGGGAGGGGCTCCTGTTTCTCCTGCGAGAGTGCCCGGAGTGCGGCGGACGATTGAAGACGGAATTCGACGCCCTCTGACCCTCCCACGCCTCCTCCGGGCCGCCGGGGAACTCACTACCAAGACCCGTTTCCCGGCAGCGGACATGACAGCGGAGGAGAGGGGACTCGAAAGAGTGCGGAGGGGAGGGGAGAGATGGGGAGTTTCCGGTCCTTTAGTGTTACACAATTACAGTATCTTTCTGTTAGGCGATTCCCCCCTCAACACCTCGTCCCCCTCTTGCGGGCTCACTGCCGCCCCTGCCCCTTCCTTCCGGTCACACGCTTTACATCACTTTGCGGCAAACCAAAACGAAAGTCAGCCCCGACAGTCTCCCGTTCCCTTTCTGCTCAGTTTCCACCTTCTGCTGGGCTTCCCGTTCCTCCTCTCGAAGAGCGACCTCTCGCTAGACCTGATGTCGAGCCTACTGTTAGACGGACCGGTCCGCCGAGTGTTCCTCCTCCTGGGGCCGGTGCGCGACCTCCTTTGGGGCGGCTCGCCGCCGCGGCGCCCGTCGTGGTGCAGGTGCCCGTTCTTGGCCGCCGCCGCCTGACGGAAGTGGTCGCTCGTCGAGGACCTCGACCTCTTCCTCAAGGTGACGTTTTTCATGGAGAGCGACTGGCTCGCGAGCGTCTAGCGCGTGCGGGAGTTTGAGTCGCTCCACGTCCACTTTTAGACCAAGGTCTTGGCGGCCCGGTTCACCTTTGCCCACTTCCGGCCGTTACGGTTAAGGTTCTGTCCCCTCGGGAGGTCCTTAGGGTTCTAGCAGCAGGGGTATGGGCAGGTACAGTCGTCCAAGCGGTAGTCTTCAGTCGTAGTCGTCGACCTCGTCCGGGCCGGGACTCCCGGGTCCCGGTCGGCTCCGGACCTGGTGCCACCTCTTCGGTGTCGAAACCCCTCCCTTGGGTACCACCCGAGGTGGTACAGACGTCGTTTTGAGTCTCAGTGGGGGGTTGAAACCTGTAGGGTTCGTTTAACTCTCATATAGGTAATTGCTCGAACTTTCTGACGAAAACTTCCTCGATGACGATGTGGACCTTCTGTGTGATTTATAAATAATATGATAGGATGAAACATGTATCTATAGATATATCTAACCTAGAGTCGACGGCATAAAACTTTCAATATCCTGGTTTGACGGGTCATTGGAGGAGGTGGATGTAAGGGGCTTCTTTTGTTTCGGAGGCGACGTTGAACGGTGCGTGTCGTCGGTGGAAAGGTGTCAAAAGGTTTCCATTTGTAGTGCACGTTCTTGTTTGTGCCAGTGGTGAATAAAAACAAAGATAAGACCGAAAAAATCAACTGACTCTTCGTCTGCAAAAACCCCCCCGTCGGACCTTTAAACGAAACGAAACCAAAAACGGACCGAAAGAAAGGACCCCAACGTATAGGATACTCGGGACAGACTTCGTGCAGAGGCAACACAAATTAAATAAAGTTACATCAAATAAAAAGGATATTCAATACTGTAATTTTGTTAGAGTCAGAACACTTATTATTTTTCTTCCTCGCTCTTTTTCTCTTTTTTCTGGTTAAGACTCCAGAGTATTCATACAGGTCTAAGCTGACAAATATCTCCCTGGGAGGACGGGCGTCACCGGCTCGTCGACCAGACTCTGGTCGTGGTGAGGGAGAGGTCCCGGAGGAGTTCGACCTTCCTGGTCTCGGTAGGTCGTCGAGTGGTCCAAAATTTGTCTCGTTATCGAGGTTAACCCAATGGTTAAGCTCTTTTGGATTAAAGGTGGAATCTGTAGATTGGAGAAGGGAAGAGAAGTCGAATTGGTCATAGACCCTTCGACCGTTTGAAACCGGTCTCCTCCTCTCCCCGCGGCATCCTCCCAGTCACTCACGCCCATACCCACCGAAACGTATTTCAGAAGTAAAGGATTTAGCTGCTGGTGGCCCCCTCCCCTGCGCAAAGGGAGGTTCGTAGGGGGCTGGACTTTTCTTCGCCTCGCAGGTGTCTAGCCCAAGACCCGCGCTAGAAGGGCTGTCCCCGTCTTTGGGTCGATCGCCTCGGCCGAAGGCCCGTCGCGGCCCGACCCTCCGTCTCCGCCCGACGCCCGTGGGCGCCCGGCCGCGGAGGGAGAGGCCCGCCCCAGCCTCCCCCCGCCCTGGGCTGGTGGCGGGGTGGCGCTCCTTGCGGCCGGTCAACGCCCCCATCTACCCCCCCCTCGCCAGGCGCCACCCCCCACTCGGGACCCGTGGAGGGACGGAGCTCCCACCCTACGCCGGGCGGCCGGCGCCCTCCCCGCCCGCCCTTGGGACCCGGGTGCGGGCGTGGCGCCTGGCGCGCCGGGGAAAGGGCTGGGCTTCGCGGGCGGGCCTACGCTCGCCGGCCCGGGGAGACCTCTTCCGGCGCCTGTCCGGTCCCCACTGGGTCCCCGCGCCTCGCCCGCTCGCGCCAGTGGCTCGGGAGCGCCGGCGGCTTGCTCGGCGGTCCCCTTCTCTTCGGCACCGAAGCGGTCGGAGTCGGAGGGCTCGCCTCCGGCCCCTCGCCCAAACTCTTCGGCGGCCCGCGGCGCGAGTGGCGCCAAGAGTCGGGTTCTCCGCTTTGGATATCGGCACCTAGTTATTCTTATAACTGAATTAAAAATGCCGGAAGTTGGGTAGTGGAAAGGCGCCGCCTCCCCGTGACCCCTGGGGTCACAGTCCGGCTTCAAGTCCGCGTCCCGTTCTGGGGCTAAGGGAGGCGCAGGGGTTCTAAAGGTCCCTGTCTTTTACCGGGGCCGTACCTAAAACTCGCGTCACTACACCTCACCGGTAAGAGGCTCCCGGAGTCAGGCGAGAAGCTCCGAGCGTCTCCGCACCCCCGCGGACCGACGGGGATCGGGCGTGGGACCCGGATACCACCTCCCCTCGCGGGGCCGGCGAGGGGCGGGGCGCACCCCAGGCGGTCGGGCCGGCGAGGGTGGCTGGGGCGGCCAGCCAGCGGGCGGTCACTCGCGCGGGCGGGCCCCCGGGCAACCGCAGTGGAGAAACCTCTCCGGGAGGTCCGGGGTCCGGCGACGGCGACGTTGCCTCCGGAGACCTCTGTGCGGCCGGGGTGGGGCGCGTGGGCCCGCCAGGGAAGGCCCCGCGTATCCGCGGGGACCTGGTTGACACCGTTACCGGATCTAAGGGCCGGTACTCCCGGTCCCCTCGACGCCGGAAGCCCGTCCCTATGAGGGGCACCGTGAGACCCCTTCTCTGCGACCCACAACTCTCGTTCCGTGAGGGGAGGTATGAGGAAAGGAGGTATTGTCCACACTGTGAGGACAGATGGAAAGGGTTTTTGAGTCCCACCCCTACCCTCTACGTCTCCCCTCGCTCGGTGACCGGAACCGAAGTGTGTGGACTCCCCCTTCACTTCAAGGGATCCTTGATCCCCCCGTGGAACTCCCTCGGGGTGTTTGTTTCTCCGAGTTCGAGGGTCCGGGTGGGGGTCGACACGACCAGGAACCGGAAACCTTCCACCTCCTCACCTCCCGGGCCCCCACGGGGTCGAAACGCCTGCGACGTGGTGACGGGCCAACGGGAGACGGGAGACACCCGACCCACGGGGGGGAGGGGCTGGGGTCCTGCGACCCATGGGGGACTCTCGGGTCGGTCTCCTCCGGGTCCGGGGACTCTGTCCGGCACCCTCCTTCTATTTGTTCGTCCCGAACTACCGGCGACAGTACTACCGGCAGTAGTACGAAAGTAAACCGACGGATTACTCAGTGTAGTGTCCGTCTCTCTTTTTAACAGTTAGCGGGCCCGGGATTACTTAAAAAAACGTTTAACATTAGTTCGGTCCGGCAGAGTCGACCGACTAATTACTCTGGGTGCTCCGAGCCGGTCGTGGAGGCGAAAAATAAGGTAGGGCAGGAGGGACGTGATTTAATTGTCGTTGAACAGACTCGAAGTTTAATTGAGGGTTACTAATTAAGACTACCCCCCCGGACTTCTTATCGAACAAGATTATCCGAGACCGGACTCTACGACAACCTTTAATTATGTGAAGGGGAAACCGACGGCCGAAATTAGGTTCCAACCCAAAACTGTAGTGATATAAACAACAATGTTATTTAAGGTGAATGTAGACGTCTAGTTTATTAATGCGAACCCTCGCGGCGCCTGGACGCGGGGGGTGGGGTGGGGAGGGACGCGATTCCGAGGACCCCCGACAGACGTGGGACCCAGGTGGTCGGCCCCGTCCCCAGACTTCACTCCCAACCCCCCGTGACGTCCTTCTCTGTGGTTTACCCTATTTGGGGTCGGGATAAGGGAGTCTCTTGACCCATGGGGACCGGAAACCTCTTGGCTCCCATGAAACTTTTGGACTTCAGTGTCCCGGGAGAATCTAACCAGAGGCCTGAGTTTATTGGAGGAGGGGGTACGATGGGCGTCCCGGACCCCTCAGTCGCGGAACCCGGTGGTCACGAACCTAAAAGGGTTGGGGTCGGGAACGACCTTAAAACCTCTGAGTCGTGTCCGAAGGCACGGGTCAAACTGGGAGGTCAGGAGTCAGGGTCCCACCAAGAAACCGTCCCGGAAAAGTCGATTTCCCCTACTCGACCCCACCCCACGTCTCCGGAGGATCCGGAGACCTCTGGTACAAACGGACCGACCTGGTAGGTCTGAGGTACTGACAGGTCCACGACCGGACCGGCGTGATCCGCACATCGACGGGGTTCATGGACGTAAGGTTCCTCGGGAAAGAGAACCCCAATCGTGGACGAGGAAGAACGGAGACAAACAAGCTCGAATTAACCGAATTAGTAAAGTTGACACAGACCGTTCGGATCGTGTCCGAAGACGCCGACGAGGGAGACAGGGGTCCGGACAGGGTGCGCCTCTACGAGAGACAGGGGGGCACCGTCTTCTGAAACCACTCATTCTTCGGTAGTCCCTGTGAGACCGTCGGAACCTTAGACCAGCGGTGGACTAAGAACGGAGTCCCGGAAGCTTCGAAGAGCACCTTCAGGACTCACCCCGCCTCGTCCTGCCCCGCCCCGCCCCCCCCCTTCGCCCATCCCCCCTCAGGATTCACCAACCTCGTGGCACGTAAGGTACCGGAACCACCGTTACAGTTAGAACCCACCGGGTGTGTCGGATCACCGGACAACTGTGGGGACGACCGTGTCGACACCGGAGGGACCTCTCCTACGAGGACACATGTGTGGGGATAAAGACTGGGGTCCGGAGACGGGTCCGTGAGTGCTGACCTCGTCCGCCAGACGAACCTGGGAGACTACACGGTTGGGAAGGGTCTGTCCGTCCCGTGTCGCCCTGGAACAAGACGGTTTCGATTTACGGTCCGAGACCCCAGAACGCCCCTCGACTCCATACCCCAGATGGTCCTTCCTCCACGGACCCGTTTCCCCCACCGTAATTAGAAGTAAAGCCCGGGAATACCACATTTGTCCTCTTTATACTAGAACCATTGGCTTGCACTTACGTTTAGTGTGGCAGTCTCATTATTTCGCGAGCTTTGAGGCTGTGTGTTTTCGTTGTGGTATACATACTTCTGTTGGACGTATTTAATATTTAGTGTAGTATTTTTAACTAACGGATAAACTTGTCAAATCTTCACTTTCTGGACTCGTCTGAAGGCGGGAGAGACCGAAACCCCGTTCCAGTCCCTCGTGTCCAGCGAGCTAACCGAAGGCTGGTCCCATGGATCCGGGTCCCAGACGACGGTCGGGACACCTGCCCAGACGAAGGTACCTCTGCCCCCACGCCTGGTGGTCGACACGCGACGGTTCTCTCCTGTCCGGACTTTGAGACCTTCGGGAGCCCCCGAGCCACGGGTGTCCCTAGTTCCCGGTCAGACCGACGAGGTGGTCTGGTTCCTTACGGCGGGAAGGTCGGACGTGTGCCACGACGGGCGAGTCTGACGGTTGAGTCTACGTCTCCAGGGACGGCTCCCGACGGGAGGGGTGCCTCAATCGTCGCACTACCCGTCCCACACACACGTCCGCCGACACTCGCACCTTCGCACAATTATACACACGTCCACACACCAAAGGGAGAGTGCAGATTGAGGCGGACCGGCCCAGAGAACCAAAAGGACTAGAGTCCATAGGTTCTCGGTCTGTGGGTACCTCCTCGGCCAGGGTCCGTGGACCGTGTATCGTAGAAGGTGGAGCTCTTCGGTCCGGACGCGGGGCCTCGAGACGGCCTGAGGACAGGGTGGCACCTCCGGGGACCTCGACCAGACCCAAGGGGTGAAGGTCGTTAGAGGGCGGTTGGACGGGTCACGACACGGGGTGAAAGACCAGAGGCGTTCAGTGGGAAGGGGGAGGGGGTGAGGTGGAGACCCCAGAGGGGNGGGCCCAGACCCCAGACCCGACGAGGGGAGGGATGGGCGTCCAGGTGGGGGTAGCGGGGATGTCGGTCCTCGAGGGGGGTCATGTTTAAGCCCCGGACCGGATGGGAGGAAGGTGGCGGACCTCGGGTCGGCGGGGGACTCGGTCCGTGTCCTTTTGCCTCCGCCCCCGGTCCCGGCGCTCCTCCTGGACCCGGAGCTCCCTCTCTCCTTCCTCCGGCCCTATCTGGGCTCCTCCGTCCCTCCGCCCGCCCCCCAGCTCCTACGGCGGGGGGCCGGGTGCTCCCTGGAACCGCCCCTGCGCGAGGGCCAGGCTCGAGCTTTAACCCCCCAACGGCGGGCGGGTTTCGCGTCGGCGCCGACCTCTCGTCGGATCCCAGGGACCGGTTTCCGACTCCGTCTCAGGCGGGCCCTCCGTCTACAGTGCGACCCGCGGGGGCGGGGGAGTAGATGAAGGGCGGAGACCTGGGCGCGGAAACAGTCCGACAGGCCGAGACCACACCGGCGCGCGGGAGAATTTCCCGGGCCGGGGGACCGAGCCCGAGGCGCCGGCGGACTTACTGTTTCCGGCTTTACCCTAATGTGGCTGGACTAGGGTACGTCGGACGGGGGCGGTGGGGCCGGCGCGAGCCCGCCGGAGTGGGGTCGTGCAAGGGGAGAGGGGGAAGGTTCGGGCTGAAGGCGGGAGCACGTGGACCGAGGCGCCCCTGGGACTTCGGGGGACTCGCGGAACCTCCAAACCTTCACCGGCGGATTGGGGTCCCTCCCTCGCGTCGGACCGAGACTTACTGTTTCGCGCCGGGCCGGTGGGACTCCTTCCTTTGGGTCTCGCCGACGGGGCCGTGTCGAACCTCCCCGGAGGGACGCCGGGTCACTCCCACCCCCACACGTCGGTCCGACAGTCTTTGGTCCCGGACCACCAGACCTACCTTCAAAGGGGCTCGTAGAGAGGGTGCCCCGGTCGTCCCATCGATCCCGGATCCCGCGGGCGGGCCTTGTTCTTCCTGTGTGGGGACATAGGTCCCGAAGTGGGTGGGTGAGTAGGGTGGCGGGACCCCCTGGTGTCCCCTGGGAGGGCCAGACATCGGCATTGCCGGGCAGTCCCTCCGTGAACGTGACCCCGGACCTAGTGAGTTTTTGGACTAGGGAAAGAGGTTTTCGAAACCTGGGACTCCGGTTCCGGTGACCGAGTGTGTCGGTCGGAGGACCCAGTCCCCAGTCTCCGGTCCCTCGCTCCTGACCGGAAAACCCCTTTCGACCATTACCCGTTCACAGCCCTCCGTTTCGAAGGTCGTGAGAACAACCACCTGTTCCCCACTAACTCCCCCACCCCGACCTCTACGGACTGGGGGAAAAACTCAAAGGGAAAAAGAAGTTCATTTCTCAGGTAGTAGACTGTTCCTACTTCAACCCATCCAGAAGGTCTCTCCCCCACGTCTCGTCGTGTCTCTTGTGACCTCCCCTCAGTCTAGAATTACCATTGGGGGAATCGATTGGACCCGCAGGGACTACCGAGTCAACCAATTCTTACGCGGACGTTACGTCCTGTGTGTCCAAGTTGAGGACCCAGCCCTTCTAGGGGACCTCTTCCCTTTCCGATGGGTGAGGCCATAAGACCGGACCTCTTAGGGTACCTGACATATCAGGTACCCCAGTGTTTCTCAGTCTGTACTGACTCACTGAAANTCTTACGCGGACGTTACGTCCTGTGTGTCCAAGTTGAGGGCCCAGCCCTTCTAGGGGACCTCTTCCCTTTCCGATGGGTGAGGCCATAAGACCGGACCTCTTAGGGTACCTGACATATCAGGTACCCCAGTGTTTCTCAGTCTGTACTGACTCACTTAAAGTGAAAGAAAGCGATCGATTGGACTGGATTTGTCACACGGGGTGGGGGACGGGAGATGGGAGGGTGGGGGATGAGGGGGGAAGGGGGTGAGAGGGGTGCGGGGGGTTCGGGGGGAGATGGGGATGTAGACTTGGTAACACAGAAGTGGACTACTGGACCGTGTTCCAAGGTCTGAAGTCCTACAGAACCAACCCCTCCAATTACTATTTCGGGTCTACTACACGTACCATTGTGGTCCCGGTGACGTCGTCGGGCGGGCCCCGGAGTCACGTGTCCAACTTGAGTCTGGTGGACCCAAGGGTGGGAACCTCCAAATTGAGAGGTCGGAACCAAAGGGCAGTCGTTGTCCCGACTAGGTTCCCGGACTACGCCCGAGTCCCGAGACCCGTCGCACCCCATGAACCAACCGGTGTTACTCGGTGACAAAGGTAAAAAAAACCCTGTCTTCGTCCGAGGGGTCGACTTCCGGTCCGTCTTGGTCGGTCTTGCACGCACCTGTGTAGACGGAGACGTCGACGGGGAGACGACCCACTGGAGTTCGCGGAGTCACTCGGGGGAAGTGGACGGGTTGGGGCCGATCAGGGTGGTGTCGTCCCGGTAAGTGACAAGTTAGGACAGGAAACACCTCTACCGGACCTTAGTCGTCGAGACAGAAGTGAGTGAACTATTTTGTCCAAATCCAGGACGTATCCGTGGAAGACGGGAGTCCCTCGGGTTTCAGGTACCACCCTCTCTCGACGGACCCGACCCCTGGTGGGCTCCGTCCTTCACGGAGAAGTTGGTGCTTCTGGTAGAGTTGAGTCTAAAGGAGGCACTTAGGTCTACCGAAGTCACTAGGCGTGCACGATCGACTACCCGAGACGACGTTACCGTCGATTCACTGTTGAATCTGGGCTTCAGCCCCCAGGGACCCCACCCGGACTCCTCCTCCGTCCTCAGGTGTTTCGGGCTGGAGCCTCCAGAGTCGTCGACACAGCTAATGCTTATTACACTTCAGAACAAAGTCTTCCCCGAAGTAGCACGGAGTATAAACGTGTTAAGGAGGAGCCGTGTCTACGAGTAGAGGGAGGTCTCCCCGGACCATCCTACTAATTCTTTCGACGGTCCTCGGGGTCGGGACATTTTCGATTCTATTCGAAAATTTGTGTAACAACAACGGGAGAAATTAGTCTCTTAGAGGTTCAACCCACTTTAGGTCGGAGTGAATTGTAAACTAAAAGATCATTGAACCCCCGTGAGCCGGTGGGTGTACGTCTTTATAGTGTCTGGAAGTACACTAGTAAGTCTTATAAACACAATGGTTTCGACAGTGAAGTACATGTGTATACACTACTAGTGAAAACCCGAAATCTGATGTCTAGTAACTTTTTACAAATAGTCATCAAAACTTCACCTAAAAGTAAAAGGTACTGGTACCGACCTTAAAAAAGGGGGTTATTAAAAGTATGAAGTCCTAAAACTTTCGATATTTAACCCTCTTTTCTTACTATTAGCGGGTAGAAATTTACTCTTTAACAATTAAACCCTAAATGTTTCCTGAAAGGAAGTACTTATTATCACTTCTGTTTAAACAGAAGGACGGAGTAAAACGTTTCAGTGTAAACATTTCAGTCCTCCAAAAGTAAGAAGGGAGATTAATGCGAAAGGGAGGTCTTCCGTCAAGACGTCAGGTCACCACCGGGGGGTCCTAGTTGTACTCGCCTGGTCTCACCATGGGACTCAAGGGTTCTCGTAGAGACTTGCGACAGTAGAGGAATGGGTCGCGGTGGATGTCCGGTCTCGTAGAGAGGGGCCCCCACAACCATGGCGATGTCCTATCAAGAAGCACCATACCTGGCAGGGTACTTACAGTTACTACGCTGGGTCAATTTACTGTCGGTTTCCACGGGAGGTCCTCTGACCTCGACAGGGATCAATCCTTGTGAAGAGGATCCGTCCCCTGGACTGTCCGTGGACCTACTTTGTGGGTGGGAACCCGTGAGTCACGGCTTCCCCTTCTGTCGAACAAAGTCACACCCCTCTGGTCACACGGGACTTCGAGTACCGTTCTGGGAGCAGGGGTCGACCACACCCGTTCTTTCCGTGTGCCCCGTCTCCTTGGACCCACCTCCGACGGGGTACTCGTCTGTAACTGGTCCCGGACGTCACCTCGACGAAGGTCGGGGGTCTCGACGAACGTAGTGGTTGACGGATGTCGAGTCACGGGACTCCCGAGTGGACCAAGGAGGCGACGAGCCCACGGGACCCGAGGTCCCAGACGAAGACGTCGACACTCTCACTACGACCAGTGAACGTGCGTCGTCAATGTCGACTCGCGTCCACCCCTGTCGGTGTGCCCTAGAGTCACGAGGTCCGTGGGCCCGACTCGTGACTGTCACTTGCACCCGTCAAGGTGCGGACCCTCAAAAGAGAAGGGTTAAGTGGAAGGACGACGTCTCCAGCGGACCGTGAAGGCACCACGGCCCAGGGTAGGGAACCCGAGACCCATAGAACCCCCGTGTTCTGGAAGTGTCCCCAGGTGAGACCGTCGGGTCTCGAGAACTCCCCAGAGACGGCTGGAATGAGGGGAGAACCCTAAAAGGTTACGAAGGAGTTTTACTTACTTACTTACTATTGTTATTAATAATTATTAGTAAGAAAAGGGGACTATGATGGGTCAGTGGTTTCTTTACCTCCCCAAACGTCTGCTTTAACCTCTATAAATCACTTCGGGAACCACTCTGGTCTCTGATGTTAAAGGAATAGAAAGTCAGGAACCTCGGGTGGCAGACGGTCGTGGAGTCACGACGGTGCCGAAGTCGACTTCCCTAAGTCACTGGGAGGTCGTGACAAGAGTAGCTGTGACAGAGAAGAACCGACCTGGCAGAACCAGAACTTTACTACTAAATCATTCTACTCGATTACAGGGGAGGTCGGGGGCCCAGTCTGGGAGGTCGGGTCTACCCCTCTCAAAGTCGAGGAGGGAGAGGAATATTGAGACGACTCTCTACAGTCTCCCCTGACCTCAGGTACCCTCCGGTCGCACACCGACCCCTCTCCTGTCCCTACGATTTCTACAGGTACGGAAGGTCTAATTGACGACTGTAGTTCCGTTAGGGTTAGTCTTAGGGTCTTCCTACTAGACTTTTGAATAGTTTACTAAGATCTCATGGAGACCTTCTACCTATGTGTCTACCTACACCGATCCCTCAATGAAAACCAGTAAAATAAATAAATAACTTTATATCTTTATTTGACGTTGAAACAGTCTTGAATAACGGACTTACACATAATTACGTCATAATCGACGTAAAAATTTCCATTTCAACGATGCCGTAAATCACATACATATCTTTCACTCTTCTTTACTTCTGTATCGTCTAATCAATCTATCTTAAATCTTAGTCCAATCGAATCTTTTTGTTGTCACAGTATATACCTAAAATCGTCTAGGATGGGAAATTTTAAACCTTCGTTTAAACCTTTTAAGTCGTCACCGGTGTCCTGACCTTTTCCAGTCAAAAGTAAGGTTAGGGTTTCTTTCCGTTACGGTTTCTTACGAGTTTGATGACGTGTTAATGTGAGTAGAGTGTGCGATCATCTCATTACGAGTTTTAAGACGTTCGGTCCGAAATCGTTATGCACTTGACACTTGAAAGTCTACAAGTTCGACCAAAATCTTTTCCGTCTCCTTGGTCTCTAGTTTAACGGTTGTAGACGATCTAGTAGCTTTTTTGTTCTCTCAAGGTCTTTTTGTAGATAAAGACGAAATAACTGATACGGTTTCGGAAACTGACACACCTAGTGTTATTTGACATCTTTTAAGACTTTCTCTACCCTTATGGTCTGGTGGACTGGACGGAGAACTCTTTGGATATACGGATAGTCCTTCGTTGTCAATCTTGACCTGTACCTTGTTGTCTGACCAAGGTTTATCCTTTTCCTCATACAGTTCCGACATCAACAGTGCGACGAATAAATTGAATATACGTCTCATGTGGTACTCTTTACGACCCGACCTTCTTCGTGTTCGACCTTAGTTCTAACGGTCCTCTTTATAGCTATTGGAGTCTATACGTCTACTGTGGTGGGAATACCGTCTTTCACTTCCCCTTGATTTTCCGGAGAAAAAAAAAATTATACACTTAAAATAAATAAATAAATAAAAACAAAATGAAATGTTATGACATAACCAAAACGGTATGTAGTTGTACTTAGGTGGTACCCACATGTGCACGAGGGTTAGGACTTGGGGGAAGGGTGGAGGGAGGGGTACGGTAGAGAGACCCAGTAGGGTCACGTGGTCGGGGTTCGTAGGACATAGGACGTAACTCGGATCTGACCGCTAAACAAAGAATACACTATAATATGTACAAAGTCACGGTAAGAGGGTTTAGTAGGGTGGGAGAGGGAGAGGGTGTCTCAGGTTTGCTGACAAGATATGTAGACACAGAGAAAACGACAGAACGTATGTCCCAATAGCAATGGTAGAAATATTTAAGGTATATATACACAATCATATGGCATAACCACAAAAAGAAAGACCGAATGAAGTGAGACATATTATCCGAGGTCAAAGTAGGTGGAGTAATCTTGACTAAGTTTACATAAGAAAAGTTACCGACTCATTATGAGGTAACACATATACATGGTGTCGAAAGAATAGGTAAGTAGACGACTACCCTGTAGATCCAACGAAGGTACAGGACCGATAATATTTGTCACGACGTTACTTGTAACTCCATGTACACAGGGAAAATTAAGACCAAAGGAGCCACACATACGGGTCTTCACCCTAACGACCCAGTATTCCGTCAAGACAAAGGTCAAAAAATTCCTTAGAGGTGTGACAAGAGGTGTCACCAACATGATCAAACGTAAGGGTGGTTGTCACATTCTCCCAAGGGAAAAGAGGTGTGGGAGAGGTCGTAAATAACGAACATCTGAAAACCTAGTGTCGGTAAGACTGACCACACTTTACCATGGAGTAACAACAAAACTAAACGTAAAGAGACTATTACTCACTAAACTCGTAGAAAAGTACACAAACAATCGGTAGACATACAGAAGAAACTTCTTTACAGATAAATCAAGAAACCGGGTAAAAAACTAACCCAACAAATAAAAAGACCTTAACTCGACGTCCTCAACGAACATATAAAAACTCTAATCAACAAACAGTCAACGAAGTAAACGATAATAAAAGAGAGTAAGGCTTCCGACAGAAAAGTGGAACGAACATCAAAGGAAACAACACATCTTCTAAAATTAAAATTAATCTAGGGTAAACAAATAAAAACGAAATAAACAAATAAAAACGTCATAAGAACCTCCACCCAGTATCTTCTAGGACGACACTAAATACAGTCTCTCACAAAACGGATACAGGAGGAAATCCTTAAAATATCAAAGACCAGAATGCAAATCTAGAAATTAGGTAAAACTCAAATAAAAACACATACCATAATCTTTCACAAGATCAAAGTAAGAAAATATTCACCAACTGGTCAAAAGGGTCGTGGTGAACAATTTGTCTAACAGAAATTAGGTAACATATAAGAACGGAGGAAACAGTTTCTTTTCCACAGGTATCCACGTACCTAAATAGAGACCCGAAAGATAAAACAAGGTACCTAGATATAAAGACAGAAACACGGTCATGGTATGACAGAATTACTGACACCGAAACATCATCTCGGACTTCAGTCCGTCCAACTAAGGAGGTAAATCTAAGAAAAAAGAGTTCTAACGAAACCGATAAGTTCCAAAAAACATAAAGGTATGTTTAACACTTTAATAAACAAGATCGAGACACTTTTTATGACGATCATCGAACTATCCCTAACGTAACTTAGACATCTAACGAAACCCATCATATGAGTAAAAGTGATATAACTAAGAAGGTTAGGTACTTGTACCATATAAATAGGTAGATAATCACAGGAGAAACTAAAGAAAGTGGTTACAAAATAACAAAAGATATATGTCCAGAAATCAAAGAAATCCATCTGTATAAGAATTCATAAAATAAGAAAAGTAACGTTACCACTTACCTTAACAAAGGAAGTAAAGAAAAAGATGAAAGAGTAATAATCACATATCCTTGCGTTCCCTAAAGACACACAACTAAAATATAGGACGTTGAAATGATATAAGTAACTAATCGAGATCATCAAAAGACCACCTCAGAAATCCCAAAAGATACATCTCCTAGTACAGTAGACGTTTGTCACTCTCAAAATGAAGAAGAAAAGGTTAAACCTAAGGAAAATAAAGAAAAAGACGAGGCTAACGACACTGGTTTTGAAGGTCTTGATACAACTTATCATCACCACTTTCACCCGTGGGAACAGAACAAGGACTGAAATCCCCTTTACGAAAGTTAAAAAGTGATAACTCCTATTACAAACGACACCCAAACAGTATATATCGAAAATAATATAACTCCATACAAGGAAGGTAAGGAAAAAAGACCTCTCAAAAATGGTATTTACCTATAACTTAAAAAAGTTTCCGAAAGAATTTTTCGGAGAACTACTTTCACTTTCTCCTCTCACTTTTTCAACCGAATTTCGAGTTGTAAGTCTTTTGCTTCTAGTACCGTAGACCAGGGTAGTGAAACACCCTTTATCTACCCCTTTGTCACCTTTGTCAGAGTCTGAAATAAAAAACCCCGAGGTTTTAGTGACGTCTACCACTAACGTCGGTACTTTAATTTTCTGCGAATGAGGAACCTTCTTTTCAATACTGGTTGGATCTATCGTATAAGTTTTTGTCTCTGTAATGAAACGGTTGTTTCCAGGCAGATCAGTTCTGATACCAAAAAGGTCACCAGTACATACCTACACTCTCAACCTGACACTTCTTTCGACTCGTGGCTTCTTAACTACGAAAACTTGACACCACAACCTCTTCTGAGAACTCTCAGGGAAACTGACGTTCCTCTAGGTTAGTCAGGTAGGATTTCCTCTAGTCAGGACCCATAAGTAACCTCCCTGACTACGATTTCGACTTTGAGGTCATGAAACCGGTGGAGTACACTTCTTAACTGAGTAACTTTTTCTGGGACTACAACCCTCCCTAACACCCGTCCTCCTCTTCCCCTGCAGTCTCCTACTCTACCGACCTACCGTAGTGGCTGAGGTACCTGCACTCAGACTCACTTGAGGTCCTCAACCATTACCTGTCCCTCCGGACCACACGACACTAAGTACCCCAGCGTTTCTCAGTCTGTGTTGACTCGCTGACTTGACTTGACTTATCAGGTAACACGTAACAACAAACCAGTGATTCAACACAAACTGATAAACGTTGGGGTACCTGACCTCGGGTGGTCGGAAGAGACACGTACCTTAAGAGGTCCGTCCTTATGACCTCACCCAACGGTAAGGGAAGAGGTTATATATACACACATATATATATACGTACATATATACACACACATATATATGTGTATATAAATATATGTATATATGTGCATGCAAATATATGTATATATGTGTATGTGAATATATGTATATGTGTAAATATATGTATACACACGTACATATACATATATACATACATGTATGTTCACGTACACACATATATGTGTCGTGTAGAAGAGATACGTAAGTAAACAGTTATCCACAAATCCAGCGAAGACACAGAACCGATAACATTTATCACGACGTTACTTGTAACACTATGTACACAGAAAAGTTTAATCTCAAAAGGAGAAGAGGCCTACATACGGGTCCTCACCCTAACGGCCTAGTATACCGTCGAGATGAAAATCGGAAATTTTCTCGGAGGTATGACAATTCGGTAAGACTGGTCTCGTTCCACTATGGAGTAACATCAAAACTAAACGTAAAGAGAGTATTAATCGTTACAACTCGTAGCAAAGTACACGGAAAACCGTGTGCACACAGGAGAAACCTCTTTACAGATACCTCCAGGAGACATCGTCCCCTTAAAAATTTCTCTTCGCATTACTCCTCCCGTGTAACTATTTTCGTGTGTAGATTACCGACACTTCCTACCTGGGAGAAGACTCGGGAATGTAAATAGTTAATTAACTTAGAAATGTTGTCGGGAGACTCAATACACAACGTAAATTGGTATCTTTTGACGACCACGAACGATCTCAAAAAAATAGACGTTCACCGTTAAAACATAATAACAGTAGGTGTAAAACGGATAGTTTTTTTGGTCCCGTGTCTCTCCAATTCATGACACGAATCCAGTGTGTCGATCGTTGACCATCTAGGTCCTAAATGTGGGTCTGTTCGACCCAAGTCCCAATCACGAGCATTCTACTATTCTACATCGACTGTCTAATGAGTCTTAATCTGAGATCTTATATACTTTTACACTAGATACTATTCCTTTCGAAGTGTTCAAACACCTTTTCCTTCTAATCGACGTAGCACCATAAACCTTTTTGACCGGTTAATCCCCTTCTCTGTAGAAGTGGAGGGTGGAAATGGCGTCCAGTTAATGTCTACCTAATTTCTCAAGTTACGTTTTTTCCTTTGGAGGTTCTGGATCTTTTCTCCTAATCCATTTATTAATAGACGACTCACCCCTCCTGTGGTCCTTTCTTCTCGTTTCGGTAGATGTATTTTTGTGACCTCGAGAACAAGTAATTTTTCTAGTATTTTGTTAATTTTCATATTCCTTGTTGACCCTTTTTGTGAACAGTCTTTGTACTGTTCTACCTAATTGTGCAAAGGTACATTTCTTGATCTTATATTCCCTTTCCTTTGACCCCTTCTCGTGTCTTCCTGTTAAGCACCTTTCCTTTTTCGTTTGACTAACTAAGGTGTTTGCAAACATCTCGTGTACAAGGAATGTTCAGGAAGAAAACCAGAACTCTTCCTTGAACGGAAGACACCCCACTCTGACTGTACTTGGTGTGGTTATTTACTTACACTGGATTACGGTCCACAGTACTGTTGTCCGTACCCTGTCCTTCGTCATGTCCGTCTCATTCCTCTACCCCTCACCCTCCCCGATAAAATCTACCTCCCAGTCCCTGGTCGAACGACTATTCCGCCGTCAACCCATGGAGGGTCTTTCTTCGTTTCCTTGTTCTTCCCGTGCCCAGACCCCCATCTCGTAGGGTCCGTCTCCCCGGCGTTACCCCGACTACGGAGGCCTCGTTTGACCGTTCCTCCTCCCGTTACCCTCGCACCCCGGTGTGTTCATCGGTCTGTGAGCGGGCACCCTCGAAGTCTCCGAGACACTTCCTGGACCTAAAATAAAGTTGACTATGTCCTTCTGTGACCTCCCCAATCTTATTGTCTCACACATGAAAAGGAAATTACCGTTTATCTATATATTTTGACAGGTTTCTCTATTGTCAATTTTCGGTTTCACTTCATCTTTCCATTAAGAAGTTTAGTCGTTTCAAATATTACATTTTTATTGGATTCTTAAATATAATAAGGAGATCGTGGTGGACCCTTCGGGGATTCTTAAATCTTATGTTTTGTTAAACATTTCGGTCTGTGACTATACCACATCCCTCCACCTATGAGTAAGCACCGAACACCTTCATGTAGGTAAGTTATTTACCGTCAACTTGTCGGTGGTACCAAGGTTTTACTTTTCTGTTGGATGTCTTGTCCTCTTTTGTGAACGTTTACTTCATTGGTTGTTTTCTTCATTAAAGGTTTTTATGTCTGTCGAGTACATCGAGTCATATATTTTTGGGTTAGTCAGATTATGTTTTACCCGTCTTCTGGATTTCTCTGTGAGAAGTTTCTTCTGTATACCTACCGGTTGTCCGTATACTTTAGTGGGAATTGTAGTGATTAACAATCTCTTTGCGTTTAGTTTTGATGTTACTTCATAATGGAGTGAGGTCAGTCTTACCGGTAGTAGTTTTTCAGAGTCAAGTCAAGCCAGTGAGTCAGTACAGGTTGAGAAACACTGGGGTACCTGGTGTCGTGTGGTCCGAAGGATAGTGGTTGAGGACCTCGAACGAGTTTGAGTACAGGTAGTTCAGTCACTCCGGTAGGTTGATAGAGTAGGAGACAGTAGGGGAAGAGGAGGACGGAAGTCAGAAAGGGTCGTAGTCCCAGAAAAGGTTCCTGAGTCAAGAAGTGTAGTCCTCCGGTTTCATAACCTCAAAGTCGAAGTCGTAGCCAGGAAGGTTACTTATAAGTCCTGACTAAAAGAAATCCTACTTGACCAACCTAGAGGAACGTTAAGTTCCCTGAGAGTTCTCAGAAGAGGTTGTGGCGTCAAGTTTTCGTAGTTTAAAAACCGTGAGGTTTGAAGAAATACCAGGTTGAGAGTGTAGGTATGTACTGATGACCTTTTTGGTATGGGAACTGATCTGCCTGGAAACAACCGTTTCATTACACAAACGAAAAATTGTACGGTAGATCCAAACAGTACCAAAAAGAAGGTTCCTCGTTCGGAGAAAATTAAAGTACCGACGTCAGTGGTAGACGTCTCTAAAACCTCTCGTTTGTTTTTATTGACATAGGTAACAAAGGGGTAGATATACGGTACTTGACTACCCTGGACTACGGTACTAGAAGCAAAAGACTTACAACTTAACATTCGGTTGAAAAAGTGAGAGGAGAAAGTGAAAGTAGTTTTTCAAGAAATCAAGAAGCCAAAAATGCTATTCCCACCACAGTAGACGTATAGACTCCAATAATTACAAAGAAGGTCGTTAGAACTACGGTCGAACACGAAGTAGGTCGGACGGTAAAGTGTACTACATGAGACACATGTTCAATTTGTTCGTTCCACTGTTATATGTCGGAACTATGTGAGGAAAGGGCTAAACGTCGGTCAGAACAAGGGACAGGTCAAGATTGACAACGAAGAACTGAACATACGTCTAAAGGGTTCTCCGTCCAGTCCACCAGACCATAAGGGTAGAGAAAGTCTTAAAAGGTGTCAAACAACACTAGGTGTGTTAGTTTCCGAAACCGTATCAGTTATTTCGTCCTCATCTACCAAAAGACCTTGAGAGAACGAAAAAGGTACTAGGTCTTCTACAACCGTTAAACTAGAGACCAAGGAGACGGAAAAGATTTAGGTCGAACTTGTAGACTTTCAAGTGTCAAATATATGATAACTTCGGACCATACCTCTTAAAACTCGTAATGAAATGATCGTACACTCTACTCACGTTAACACGCCATTAAACTCGTAAGAAACCGTAACGGAAAGAAACCCTAACCTTACTTTTGACTGGAAAAGGTCAGGACACCGGTGACGACTCAAAAGATTTAAACGACCGTATAACTCACGTCGTGAAAGTGTCGTAGTAGAAAGTCCTAAACTTTATCCAGTTGACCTTAAGGTAGTGGAGGTGATCGAAACAAGTATAACTACGAAGGATTCCAGGTGAACTGAAACGTAAGGTCCTACAGACCGAGATCGATCCACCCACTAGTGTGGTAGTACCAATAGACCCAGTACTTCTAGAAAAAACGTATCAAGACACATAAGAACGGCGGAGAAGAATTACTGAAGACGAACAATCCAGGTATAGTAAAGACAGGAAAAAAACACGGGTAGAAACGTACTTTACAAGGGAACCATAGAAATTAAAAGAACTTCTCTAGAGATCAGAAAGGGTAAAATAACAAAGGGAGATAAAGAAACGTGACTAGTGGCTCCTTCCGAAAGAATAGAGAGGAACGATAAGAAATCTTGAGACGTAAGTTTACCCATATAGAAAGTAAAAGAGGAAACGGAAAACGAAGAGAAAAAAAGAGTCAATAAACATTACGGAGGAGTCTGTTGGTAAAACCGAAAAACGTAAAGAAAAAGAACCCCTACCAGAACTAGGAACGGAGGACATGTTACAGTACTTGGAGTCAGATATCAAGAAGTCCGTGAGACAGATAGTCTAGATTAGGGAACTTAGATAAACAGTGAAGGTGGTATATTAACATTCCCTAAACTGGATATTAATATCCAGAATGGACTTATACCAGAACACCAAAAGGGATGAAAGAAGTCAAATTCAGACTTAAACCGTTATTTCTCAAGTAGTAGACTCGGTGTCAGTCGAGGACCAGAAAAAAAACGCCTGACATATCTCGAAAAGGTAGAAGTCGACGTTTCTTGTATTAGTTAGAATAAAGTCACAACCGGTAGACCACTACAGGTACACATCCCAGCAAATAACACAACGACCTTCTTCAACAAACGATACTGGTCACACAAGAGAACCGTTTTGAGATAATCGGAAACGGGACGAAGCAAGACATGAGATTCCGGTTTAAACGGACAATGAGACCCACAGAGAACTGAAGGATGAAAACGTAAGATGAGGGGATATTACTTTTCCTGTAGAAAAACCCCATAACCAAGATCTTCCATGACATCCAGAAGTATCTTGACGAGTTGAAGTCCAAGAAGTCGTAATAACGAAGTCCGTATCTGAACCTAGTGACACTATCACTTACCAAACGGAACCTTTGCTTGTCTCTAGTAAGACAACAAAAACTCTAACGTAGGTTCATGACGTAAAGCCTGAGAAAACAAATGATACTCCCGATGAGGTAAAGAAGATTCTTTAAGAACGGGTGTCAGCATCTATATTATCAGTAGACTCAATTTAAACAGGTAGGGTCAGGTAAAATCAAGTGACTATGAATTTTACAACTACAAGCGAGAACGCTAGACAAACTGGTGAAGGTTAAACGGAACTAAGTACCTGGATTGTAAGGTCCAAGGATACGTTATAACAAGAAATGTAGTAGCCTGAAATGAAGGTAGTGGTCAGTGTAGGTGTTGACCCGTAACAAAAACGAAACCAAGGCAGAGAAGTAAGAAAGACCTCAATAAAGAGGTGACTAGAGGTTATCGTAAAACCCGTGGATGGCTGGACCCCTCAAGTAGAAAGTCACAGTATTAGAAAAACGGAAAAGTATGACAAGTAACCCAAGAGTTCCGTTCTTATGACTTCACCAAACGGTAAGGGAAGAGGTCACCTGGTGCAAAACAGTCTGGAGAGGTAGTACTGGGCAGGCAGAACCCACCGGGGTGTACCGTACCGAATCAAAGTGACTCAATCTGTTCCGACACCAGGTACACTAGTCGAACTAATCAAAAGACACTACCACCAAAAGTAAGACAGAAGGAAGACTCCCTATTACTATTCTCCGAATACCTTCGAAGGACTACCCTCTCTGACTGACACCCCTTTGACCCAGAACAAGACTACCCGTCCCAGTACGAGTCATTTAGAAATTAGGTGAAAAGACAGCTACCCGCCCCGACACAAAGGAGGGACAACAAACTAGACTCTGGTTTGATACCACATCCACTACTTCTATTACCGCTGGAGGAAGTTTTCCAGAATACGTACCGGACGGTACCAGACAGTCACGGGGACTGGGACGTGGTCCGGCGGTGGTTGGGGTGGAGGTGATCTCTGGGGATCTGTGAGGGTCCGTTCGGACCCAGTCAGAGGACACCCCAGAGACGAGGAAAGAGGACCCAGGACCGCGTGCTCCAAGACAAACTCGGGAGGGTCTCAGACAAACGGGTCAGGACACGTTCAAGACCGTCGAGACACCCCCCAATTACCACTGGAGGAGGTTCTCCCGAATAAGTATAGGTCCAAACGACGTGGGTCTCGGAGAAGGAGACGCCGTCAGGGGACGACTGGGCATGGAGGCGTCCTCTGTGAGTTTGTGAGTCAGTCCAGACCGAGTCAGAGACACCCAGAGGACCACACGGGTGCCAAAACAAACTCGGGAGACTCATAGAGACCGCCCATACCCCAAACTAGGATTTACGTAAAGCGGGGAGGAGGGTAGTACGAACCCGAAGAGGAAACGGGAACCTACATCCCACAGAAGAAACCCTCCCTAGACTGTAAGAGGACAGTGACCGACAAGTCGTCGCTCAACACTAAAACCTCAAGAGCGTCCTCTTCCACTCGTGCGCAGGAAGATGCGGCGGCGGAACACCAAGACGGTACGGGGCCGACGACATTTGTCGCGACGTCGCCCGCGACCACACGGACACAGAAAACTTGACACCAAAAGAGACCCATGTGCGGGTCATCCCCGTAACGACCGAGTACGTCATCGGGACGAAAGTCCAGAGAGAAAAATTCACAAATAGACAAACCGACGCGGCCCAGAATCGACGTAGTACGCCCCAGAAAACAACGGGTGTGTCAGAGAGATCGACATCGTGAGTTTGAATCGACGGGGTTTCGTGCACCCTAGAAGGGCTGGTCCCCAGCTTTGATGTAGGGGACGCAACTTTCCACCTAAGAATTGGAGACTCGGTGGCCGCTTCAGGAATAAAAGTCAAAGAATTCCTTGGAGGTCCCGAAGGGGACACCGAGTCGACCATTTCTTAGACGGACGTTACGTCCTCTGGACCCAAGCTAGGGACCCAACCCTTCTAGGGGACCTCGTCCCTTTCCGATGGGTGAAACCACAAGACCGGACCTCTTAATGTACCTGATATCAGGTACCCCGGCGCTTCTAAGCCTGTGCTGACTCCTTGAAAGTGAAGTGAAGTGAAGTTCCTTTGAAGTCCGATAAAACGTATCACCGACATAGTTAAATGTAAGGGTGGTTCTCATGTTCTCCCAAGGGAAAAGAGGTGTGGGAGAGGTCATAAATAGCAAACACCCCAAACACACCGACCGTGTCGACAGAAGACCTGAGCTCACGGGTAGACACGGGGGAGGTCCGACGAGAGAGGACTCCAGAGTGGTCCTCTGGTCCACGTCTGACCGACCCGTGAGGGCAAAAGTGGGGGTGGGGTGGGTCTGTCACGGAGAGCCACCAAAAACAAACCTGAGTCACTTCTTGACTGAGTAACCTTTTCTGGGACTACGACCCTTTCTAACTTCCGTCCTCCTCTTTCCCTGCTGTCTCCTACTCTACCAACCTACCGCAGTGACTGAGTCACCTGTACTCAGACCCATTTGTGGTCCTCAACCACTACCTGTCCCTTCGGACCGTACGACGTCAGGTACCCCAACGCTTCTCAGCCTGTGCTGACTCGTTGACTTGACTTGGCTTGACTCGACTGATCCACAGACCCCACCACCGTCTCCGGGGTCGGAGTCCCGACTCGACCAAACGGTGACAAGGACACCCCAGGCCCGGACTGTAGTCCCGAGGATGTACTGACACAGTCGAGACCCCCTGGTTCCGTCTGGACGCCAGATGTGTCCGGGTCTACGAGACTCTCACAGTCGGTTCCGGTGTAGAGTCCTCGGTCGAGGTACCCCGAGGAGTCCCTTATTTAAGAACTCTCGTTCCTCTGGGGTAGTCCTCCGGCTCCTGGGCTACGGACCCCGACGACTCACCCTCTCAGTCCCCTCCTCCCCGAGCCACCCACGAAAGTCGTCTCGAACCCCAGGCCACTCCTCCTGAAGTACACGTCCGTGTCGACCACACGTCTCTTCCTTCCAGTCACGTACCCTCTACCCCCCTCCGTCGCCCCTCGTTCCCTTCCAGATCCCAAAAGAAAGATCCACGGGGTGCTCCCGAGGCACACAGTGACTTACTTACCCGGTTGGGTACAAGACTTACCTGGAAAGTGACTTACCTGACCACCCGGTTGGGTGTAAGACGAGACCTGGAACCCGCGACCTAACACCGACAGGCCTTCCTGTAGAGACACTCGTTCTGATATTGGCGGGGATCATTATTATGTGTAAGACGACCCTGTTACGGTTGGTCTCACCTCTGCTATGGGGGCGGAGTGAACGATACCCTGTACCGGTACACTGCCCCAAGACCTGTCTGGCTCGACCTTCGAAAGACCCTTTCACGGGAAGGGCGGAGACCCAGAGAAGAGGTCACACGACGGGCCGAGTGTCGGCGACGGACCCCGGTATTCTTCCTCCCAGTGGGACGACTCTCAGCTCACGTCTCGAGTGACCTCAGACACAGGGGTTCCTGAGGCGGGAGGAACCGTCCCGAGCTCTTAAAATGAACTAGGGACTACCTTGAACTGAGATTTGAAAGACAGAACAACCTTGGTGGTGACGACTAAACCCCGAAAGACAAAGACCGTGGTAGACTTTAGATGGGTTGGGTCACACAGGTACTTCCGAAGGGGTGGGGTGGGACCAAGAGCGACGGTAGGATATGATCAACCCCTGACACCCACCACGGGCCCCGGGTGGTGGTTGGTACTTCAACCTTAGAAGTCCCTACTCCAGTCCCAAGCATAAGAGATTTTAGAGGATCATTAAGGTCACTTGTCGATTTTCACCCTTACTCACTCGATGTATTTATTTCCCTTTTACCTCACATAAGTAAGGAGGAGGTCGGCAATTCTGCAGTCCGTGACCCCCGGGTAGAGTGACGGGTTGACCCGTTGACGTACACCACTCGAGGTCCGTCACTTACTTAAAGGATTCGTTACACCTCTCCAGTTTACCTAAATGAGTTATGTAAATATTCGTGAATAAGATACGTTTCTCCTCTCACTTTCTCAACCGAATTTTCAGTTATAAGTCTCTTGATTCTAGTACCGTAGACCAGGGTAGTGAGGTACCGTTTATCTGACCCTATGTTACCTTTGTCACTGTCTGAAATTAAAGATCGGAGGTTTTAGTGACGTCTACCACTGACGTCGGTACTCTAATTTTCTGTGAAAGAGGAACCTTCTTTTCGATACTAGTTGGATCTGTCGTATAATTTTTCGTCTCTGTAATGAAACGGTTGTTTCCAGACAGAACAGTTTCGATACCAAAAAGGTCATCAGTACACGTCTACACTCTTAACCTGATACTTCTTTCGACTCGTGACTTCTTGACTACGAAAACTTGACACCACGACCTCTTCTGAGAACTCTCAGGGAACCTGACGTTCCTCTAGGTTGGTCAGTTAGAATCTCCTTTAGTCAGGACTTATAAGTAACCTTCCTGACTACGACTTCGACTTTGAGGTTATGAAACCGGTGGACTACACTTCTTGACTGAGTAACCTTTTCTGACTTCCACCCTCCTCTTCCCCTGTTGTCTCCTACTCTACCAACCTACCGTAGTGGCTGAGTTACC
The DNA here is from genome assembly GCA_006410555.1 of Capra ibex. Taxonomy (NCBI): domain Eukaryota; kingdom Metazoa; phylum Chordata; class Mammalia; order Artiodactyla; family Bovidae; genus Capra; species Capra ibex. The sequence goes on from SJYO01054996.1 coordinate 3,504,397, forward strand.
TGTACTCAGACTCCTTAGAGTCAACCACTACCTGTCCCTCCGGACCGTACGACGTCAGATACCCCAACGTTTCCCAACCCACACTGACTCGATGTCACGAGACCGAAGGACCACCTGTAATTTCTTCTCCTCGTCGTCTCTTTCGTCCCTTCCGTCGGACGATAGTCTCCGGAGGTCGGGGACCTAGACCCACGACACGACCTCCCTCACTTTGTACCAGTCGAGACCCTCCACAAAAACCTCACCTGTCCACTATTCTTCAGGACCGGTTACGGACGTGTAAACCTGTTCGTAGACCGTTCCCGTTCGACTACAAATGATTGCACCCCGAATGACCCCTCCCTTTTCAATTAAAGACGAAACTTTTGTTACACGAACCCTACTGTCTAAAGTTTCCGTAATAATTAACCGATGGTTTTGTGGATAGGGGTCGGAGGAAAAGACGAAAAGGTGGGTGTCTTGTCTCCGGTCTTTCCTCTCTATGAACAAAATATACTGATTCAGGACGGGTTACTCTGTCAACATTTCCCTTTTAAACGACCTCCTACCACCTTTTAGACCCTTACGAAAACGAAACAACTAATTTTTTTTCTATCTACACCGATCAAAGTAGTGAAAGAGGGTACCTGTACTTGTGTTACAGACCGTGATACCGTCGGTAGAAAACTGACACTCCATCGACCGATTCAATCACTTTGTCGTACTTTCTTTGATGTAATTTTTTGTTTGGTTTTATGGTGACTCGGTGTCGTGTTCCGGACCTGATAGACGAAGATTTATGAAACAATACACTATGTCAATTTATAGATAGTACGAATTCGGAGACAATGAACTCATAAGGTAGTAGATATTCGATTTCGTAAGTATTGACATGTTGTAGGTTTATGAATGAGTCGGTACCTATATTCTTAGATCTTGAGTCCCATCTCTGTTTCATTCTTTATATTTAAACCTTCAGTTCCTGTGTATAACTTTTGGGACCCGGGACTACTCTAACACTATTTCTTCTGTCATCCAGTTTCTAGTTCAGGACCCTGTAGACCGTAAACCCTTAGATTTTTCCTCCACCTCGTCGGTCGTCTCGTCTGGTCCGTCCCGGTGTCTCATACCACCCCACACACTTACACACATGTGTGTGTACATGTTCATCCTGGAAACCAAACCCCCAGTGCACGATGTACAGATACCTGACGAGACGTTAGACTGAAAATTTGTAAATAAAATGAAAGAAATAAATAAAAACCGGTGGAACCCAGAGGTAACGACCCACACCCGAGAGAGATCAACGTCTCGTACCCGAAGAGTAACGCCACCGAAGAGAACAACCCCCCGGACCCGAGATCCCAGGGTCCCGCAACCATCAACACCGTGTACCCGAATGACCGGGACGTCGTACAGGACCTTAGAAGGACCTGGTCCCTAACTTGGACCCAAGAGGTGTAACCGTACTCCTAAGAATTGGTGACCGGTGGTCCCTTCAGGACGTTGAACTGAAGAATAATTGTCATATAGTATCAGTGGAAGAGTGAAGTGACGTATACTTCACTCTCACAGTCAACGAGCCAGCACAGGCTGAGAAACGTTGGGCTACTTGACATCGGACGGTCCGAAGAGACAGGTACCCTAAGAGGTCTCTTCTTATGACTTCACCCAACGGTAAGGGAAGAGGTCCCCCTAGAAAGGTTCGGTCCCTAACTTGTGGCAAGAGGACGTAACATCCGTTTAAGAAATGGTAGACTCAGTGGTCCCAGAGTCCAGTGTCTTATATCCAGACGAAAAAAGAAAAATTACCGATGATAATAAGATAATATACCGATAGGGTATTAAATCCACAGTATACAATTTTTTAGAAGGTAGGATAACAAAATATGTACCTTAACCATGTTAATCGTTCGGTAAACCTTTTCTATTTTAAAAATGTTTACCTTCTACTTACTTTTCGAATTTACATTATTTTATGATAATATACTATCTTGACATGGTGTTCTCTTTAACTGAAAACGTATTGACCCCACTCCTTCCTAAAAGATACGTAGTGTGATTCCCATTCTTGGTGTTTTCATTTCTGACTCAACATCTGGATTCACAATTTTAAGACATGTAATTCATTTACTATTTTAACCTTTTCTTTGTTACTCTTTTTTGACATTTGTACGATACATTTCCCGATTACAGGAGATTCAAATGTGTGGTAACTCCTTTTCCATTTATGCGGTTTCTTTTCACTCACTTCATTCATACACGTTCTCACACAACGACAAATCAGTGACTCAACACAGGTTGAAAACACTGGGGTACCTCACATCGGACGGTCCGAGGAGACAGGAACCCTAAAAGGTCCGTTCTTATGACCTCGTTCAACGGTAAAGGAAGAGGTCCCCTAGAAAGGTTGGGTCCTTAGTTTGGACATAGAGAAAGGAACCGTCCGTCTAAGAAATGGTAGGTGACTCGGCGGTCCTTTCGGGCATACGATCCCATTTGTTGTTGTTTTACGTTAAACAATAATTCGTATTTTTTCCAGTTGGGGTTATGACCATTTTACGTCTGTCTGATTCTCTAACATGAAAAACGGAAAGTTTGACCTTTCGTTTGTTTACAATCATGAGATAGTCACTTCACGATCCTTGGTCTCTCGGAGTAACGAGTCACTCACAAATTTAGTATACTCGAAAAAAAAGAAAATTGTACTTTTCAACAAGTACGAGTAAATTCAAATTTCTTCATCCAATAGTACTGTTAATTCCTGAGGCATACTAATAACTAACTTAGAACCTACTCTCCTTTTAGTCGATATTTTCTGTAATAACCCTGTTAACTCCTCTAAACTTATACCTGACGTATAATATAGTATGGTTACCATTGGTAGAACCCTCACTATTACCAGAACATCAATGCTGTCTCTTTCAGGAACACGAATAAATAAATTCCCACTTTTTTAGTACTACAACCATTAAATGAAAGTTTACTAAGTCGTAGCACACACATATGTAACAGGTAGATAATAGGTACATAGATTATAGAGAAAGAGAGATAGATTAATAGACAGTAGATATGTCTTTAGTTACCCAATTTTACAATTGTTAACCACTTATGTTTACTCCGTAGAGACTTACAAGTGACCTTATAAGAGAAGAAGAAGTCGAAAAGGCATCTAAACTTTTAAAAGTTTGGTTTATAGATTTCCCTTTCATCCGACAGTTGTCGAACTTCCATAATCTATATAAAAATTTTCTTTCCATGTGGACCCTGAAGAGGTCGACGGGTCACCAAGTTTACAGTGGAAGGTTTCGTCGGTTACACCTAAAGTAGTAGCCCCTTGATTCTAAGGTGTACGGTGTTCCACACTGGTATTAAAAAAAAATTATTCATTTATTTATTTAGAACAAAAGAAAAAAATTACTTTTCATGTGAACGTCAAAAATCTTCGGACCTTTCTGTGTGTAAGTTTATGACTCAAGGGTAGAGACCACAACCATCAACGATAAAGTGAAAGAAAGGAATAAATTTTTTATGAATGTCATCATTATTTACAAGTCTACTTAGTCTTTTAAGCTTATTCGTCTCTTTTCAATTGTAGCACTTATTAGACTCTCTCTTGGGTAATTGTGACCGACGTACCAGAAGACCTCACAAGGATACGTATATCCGGACACGACACGACACTCCAGCTAAGTCGACACAGGTAGAGACACACTGGGGTACCTGACGTCGGGCGGTCCGAGGAGACAGGTACCCTAAGAAGTCCGTTCTTATGACCTCACCCAACGGTACGGGAAGAGGTTATACAAGTACACGCATATACATTAAGACACATAAAAAAGATCGGTTTTATCTCTTAAGTACCATACATGCAACAAGCTATTAACCGAAAAAAACGTTGGAGATTGAGACGTAATATTTGTTTAAGGATAGAGGACGTTCTACAAATAACGAACGTATATCTAATCCCCCCTAAAATTATAAAACACACCATAACGAATGAAAAAAATTTTCAATTAAGTAATTAAACCGACACGATCCAGGATCGACCCTGTACACCCTGGATCACAGGACTGGTCCCTAACCTAACCACGGGGAACGTAACGTTCCGTCTAAGAATTGGTGACCTGATGGTCCCTTCAGGGGCCACAACGAATGAAACTACAAAGTCTAGAAGACACTACTATTACGACCATACTAAAAAATTATGACATTCGAGTAATTCGTGAGAAGATTCATGACAGATACATAATTGAATAAATTGGAGTGTCGGAAGGTCACACAATGGTAGTATGGGTAAAATGGCTCCTTGTGAGTCTCTCATTATCCTTTATTTGAAACGTAAGATAATGTTCCAAAAAATAAAGACCGGTGTGGTGATTTGAAGTCGCTAAAATCACGGGTCTCGTCCCTAACTTGGGGTCCGCGCTCGTCACTTTCGTGGCTCAGGGTTGGTGATCTACAGATCCTTTAAGGTTCAAGTAGTGACATCCCTACAACGGATCTTCGAATGTAATATGTATGGCTGGGTAGAGACCCTTGGGACGGGGGTCCCTCACCAGTAATTCGACTTTAAGTACCAAATCGAGTATCCTTTGTCGGACTGGTTCGGGTAGACACTTACTGTCGTCCCTCCTTCTTTACTTGCGTACGGAACGCCTCCGACTCCCGTGGTCTGTCGCAGACTGAACTGACGGAGGGGAAAGTAATTATTATAATTCCCTCGGGCTTAAGATTGAGTCCGTTCTACCGAGAAACCTTGTACTCAGGTGGTAACAGGGTCGGATTACCGAAAGACTTCTTTCAGTGAAAGAAACGGGGTTGTGGAGTAGAGAGGAAGTAACTGGACAGAACGTCACTCGTCATCCTCGGACCTGAACGACTACTCTCCCAGATCGTTCGGGTCCGAGAGACCCGCGCGTCAGGTACAGACTTGGGTTAGGACGAAACCGTTACTCGAACGACACAACAACGATTTCCCGTTATAAGGCAGAAGTGTGGTTTGTCGAGCCCACGATACTCTTCGACGTAGGGTCGGGAGGTTCTTGAACCGTAGGTCCGGTCGTGAAACACAAGTAAAATGACTCACACCAAACCGTGTCGGTTCCACTCACCCTACCCCACTGTACTGGTCAACGGGACACAAAGTATCCCGTGTCCACACACGTGTGTATACCAGTGACCTAGGAGTCGGTCCTCGTCACATCCCTACGTGCACCATGAACTCACACACTACATATACACACACCCCACACCGACTACACATATCACACACACACCACACACGTTACTCACATCGCACACACCACACACACACACACATCCCACCCACACTACACACCACACACCACACACACACACACACATCCCATACACACTACACACCACACACATCACACACCACACACACTACACATACCATACGTCACATACCGAAGGCACACCACACAATCACACACAGATACACTATACGTACATTTCACACATACACTGTACACCACACACCACACATCACATACCAAACACACACCCAAACCATACACACCATATACACATCACACAGACACCAGACACACGACATAAACACTCTACACCTCAAACACACATTACACACACCACACACACACACTATACTATATACGACAAACACACACACCACACATATATACACCACACACCATACATCATATACCAAACACACACCATACACACCACACATCACACACACACCAAAACACATCACACACACACGTCACACACATGTCACAAACCCTATACACATCTCACACCATTCACACATCACACACACACCACACACACATCACCACACACACTACACACACTAAACATATCACACACCACACACACACACCTCACACACCCCACACACTCTACACACACACCACACATGTCACACGTACGACACATACACACCGTACATCACACATCACACATCACACACACACCACACACACTACACATACCATACGTCGTATACCAAAGACACACCACACAATCATACACACCACACACACATATACACCATACACTCATTTCACACACACACTACACACCACACACCATATACCAAACACGTACCTACATCATACACACCACACACACATCACACACACCCCACGCACACACATCACAAACACTATGTACCTCAACACGTATTATCCACACTACACACACACACTATACTATATACCACAAACACATACACCACACACATATACACCACATACCAAACATACACCATACACACCACACATCACACACATAACACACCACACACACCAAAACACATCACACACACACCATACACATATCACAAACCATATACACGTCACAAAGACACCATTCACACATTACATACACACAGTACCACACACACATCACCTCGACACACCACACACACACAGTACCACACATCACCTCGGTAGACCACACACACCTCACCCCAACACACCACATACACACCACCACACACACATCACCCCAACACACCACACACAACCCCACACATATCACCCCAAGACACCACACACACACAGCACCACACATCACCTCGACACACCACACACACACAGCACCACACACACATCACCCCAACACACCATACACACACAGTACCACACATCACCTCGACACACCACACACATCACCCCAACACACCACACACACACAGTACCACACACACATCAGCCCAACACACCACACACACCTCACCTCGACACACCACATACACACAACACCACACACACATCACCCCAACACACCCCACACACATCACCTCGACACACCACACACACACAGCACCGCACACACATCACCTCGACACACCACACAACACCACACATATCACCCCAACACACCACACACACACAGTACCACACATCACCTCGACGCACCACACATACATCAGTCCAACACACCACATACACACAGTACCACACACACATCCCCTCAACACATACATACAGTACCACACACACATCACCTCAACACACCACACACACCTCACCTCGACACACTACATACACACAGCACCACACATCACCTCAACACACCACACACACATCACGCCAACACGCCATATACACACATCACCCCAACACAGCACATACACACAGTACCACACACACATCACCCCAACACACCACACACAACACCACACACATCACCCCAACACACCCCACACAGCACCACACATCACCTCGACTCACCACACACACACAGTACCGTACACACATCACCCCAACACACCACACACACAACATCCCAACACACCACACACACACAGTACCACACACTCATCACCCAAACACGCCACATACACACATCACCCAAACACACCACATACACACATCACCCCAACACGTCACATACACACATCACCTCAACACACCACACACAGCACCACACACATCACCCCAACACACCACACACACACAGTACCACACACACATCACCTCGACACACCACACACACCTCACCTCGACACACCACACACACATCACCCCAACACACCATATACACACATCACCCCAACACACCACACACACAACATCCCAACACACCACACACACACAGTGCCACACACTCATCACCCAAACACGCCACATACACACATCACCCAAACACACCACATACACACATCACCCCAACACGTCACATACACACATCACCTCAACACACCACACACAGCACCACACACATCACCCCAACACACCACACACACACAGTACCACACACACCTCACCCCGACACACCACACACACCTCACCCCGACACACCACATACACACATCACCCCGACACAGCACACACACACAGTACCACACACACCACACACACACAGTACCCACACACCTCACCCCGACACACCACACACACCTCACCTCGACACACCACACACACCTCACCTCGACACACCACACACACCTCACCCCGACACACCACACACACCTCACCCCGACACACCACACACACCTCACCCCGACACACCACATACACACATCACCCCGACACAGTACACACACACAGTACCACACACACCTCACCTCGACACACCACACACACCTCACCTCGACACACCACACACACATCACCTCAACACACCACACACAGCACCACACACCTCACCCCGACACACCACACACACACCTCACCCCGACACACCACACACACCTCACCCCGACACGCCACACACACCTCACCCCGACACGCCACATACACACGTCACCCCGACACAGCACCACACACAGTACCACACACACCACACACACACAGTACCCACACACCTCACCCCAACACACCACACACACCTCACCCCGACACACCACACACACCTCACCTCGACACACCACACACACCTCACCCCAACACAGCACACACACACAGTACCACACACACCTCACCCCGACACACCACACACACCTCACCCCGACACACCACATACACACATCACCCCGACACAGCACACACACACAGTACCACACACACCTCACCCCGACACACCACACACACCTCACCCCGACACACCACACACACCTCACCCCGACACACCACACACACCTCACCTCGACACACCACACACACCTCACCTCGACACACCACACACACCTCACCTCGACACACCACACACACCTCACCCCGACACACCACACACACACCTCACCTCGACACACCACACACACAACACCCCAACACACCATATACACACATCACCCCGACACAGCACACACACCTCACCTCGACACACCACACACACAACACCCCAACACACCACACACAGCACCACACACATCACCCCGACACAGCACACACACACAGTACCACACACCTCACCTCGACACACCACACACACACATCACCCCGACACAGCACACACACACAGTACCACACACCTCACCTCGACACACCACACACACCTCACCCCGACACACCACACACACCTCACCTCGACACACCACACACACCTCACCCCGACACACCACACACACAACACCCCGACACACCACATACACACCTCACCCCGACACAGCACACACACACAGTACCACACACACAGTACCTCGACGCGTCACACATACACGTGCACGCGATCGCATCACTTGGTCAGGACTGGGAGGTCGGACCGCGCGTCTGTCTGGAACTCCGCCCTCGGGTCGCACCAGTTATGGTGCACGTTTATTTATTCACGATTAACGGACGTCACAGAAACCCACAGTCCACGCCAATAGCCTGGTGTAAATACCCGGTTAATCCGAGGAGTGACCTGAGCGACCACTATTTAGCACCGAATCGTCGAGACGCTTGCACGACCCCGGTCCCCCCGATGACCGAACAGGGACGAGGTGCCTCGACCCCGGACGCCCACCCCCGAGCCCCTCGGGCCGACCTGCGACCGGACCCCGGCCCCTGTCCCGACTCCAGGACGGCGCCACCGACCCCTGTCGACCCCCTGGGCTGACGGGCACCTTTCCCATCTAGGACTCGACCCCCGGAGGGATGCTGGGAAAGGGGAAGTCGGGGAAGTGTCACTGTACTCCAAGTCAAAAGAGTTGTCGTCTTGGTGGGTTCTTTTACCACACACACACACCCCCCACTTGACCTTTATACCCTAATCGTCCTCGTATGGTCATACGCATTTCATTAGTTATTCCTAGATGATACGTCACGTCCCTTGATGTAAGTTACAGAAATTTATTGGATATTACCTTTTCTTAGGTTTTCATATATCTGTCTGTCTATATCCGATATATATTACCTTTTCTTAGTTCTTCATATATCTATCTGTCCATATATATATCTTATGTATACCCGAAGGGACCACCGAGTCTGTCATTTCTTAGACGGACGTTGCGTCCTCTGGACCCAAACTAGGGACCCAGTCCTTCTAGGGGACTTCTACCCGTACCGTTAGGTCAGGTCATAAGAACGGACCTCTTAGGCTACTGTCCCCTCGGACCGCCCGACGTCAGGTGCCCCAACGTCTCAGTCTGGGTCGACTCGTGTGCGCGTGCCGTAGACACGGAGAGAAACGACATGCGACCTTTGACTGTGTATGACATTTGGTTGATATGAAGTTATATTTAGTTATTTGTAATTTCCTGTTCCTCTTTTACCACGGTGACCATGGTGACCCACCCGGCAGGCGTGGGGTCTCGGGGCCCGTCCTGACAGAGACGGAGGACACGGGAACAAGTCCCCAAAAAACTCGCCTCGGGTCCGTCAGATCCCCGGTGGTCTGGCTACACCTCAGCTCCTAGGGTTCACTCGGCGTCCTCACCCGCTTGTGATCCCCCCCGGGACACTGCCAGTTCCGCTCGGATTACGCTCTCGCCCCCAGTCCGCCTCCCCCGGGAGTCCCACTCCCTCTGGAGGAACGCCTTCCCCGTCAAGCACCCTCTGGGGTTTCTACTCTTCTTCGACCGCCCTCCTCCCCACCAGAAGGGTCCCTTCTCTTTTCTGAGTATCTCCAGGTCTTCCCACTCCCCGGGGCCCCGTTCTCCGTCCCACTCTCTCCACCCCCCGTCTCGTCCGTTGGGACGCCCCAGGGACAATCCTGCCGCCCGAAAGGGCACCCTCGAACTTCAAAGCTCGTCCCCTCACCACTCGAGTCCAGGGGTCCTCCTGCCGACCAACACCCCTCCTCCCAAACTTCCCCAGAGGTCACCCGTCCTCTCCTCGACACCAGACCACCCTCCCCCGACCGTCCGTCCCTACCTCCCTCCCCTTTGTGACCTCAGGACACCCTCCCCTCCTCCACCCCTCCGGGGCCACTCGGACCGGAAGACCTACCAAGACTCGAGACACGCGATTCCGACCCGCTCCCCAGACAGACTTGAAACAAGGAAGTCTAAGAGGTAAACTGTCAAACGAGGGACGGACCTTCGAAGGATTAAAAATTAGTTGAACAAAGGTATGAAATAGTTGGTCAATTCCTGATAAAGTGGTCAAAGCAACGACAAGTCAGCGATTCAGGACAGACTGAGAAACACTGGGGTACCTACGTCGTACGGTCCGACGAAGACAGGAGGTGGCTGAGGGTCTCAAGCGAGTGTACGTACAGGTGACTCAGTCACTGCGGTAGGTTGGTAGAGTAGGAGACAGGGGAAGAGGAGGGCGGAAGTTAGAAAGGGTCGTAGTCCCAGAAAAGGTTACTTAGTCGAGAAGCGTAGTCCACCGGTTTCATGACCTCGAAGTCGAAGTCGTACTCAGGAAGGTTACTTATAAGTCCCAACTAAAGGAAATCCTCCCTGACCGAACTAGAGGAACGTCATGTTCCCTGAGAGTTCCCAGAATCATACTCGCTTTTTATGTAATTAATTTTTTGGATTGATAAAAGAAGTTTCAGTCACCGTTTGGCACTCGAAATTTTACATGGAGTTTTATTGAACATTTTTTACGAATTGTCCACCTGTCATATTTCTTCTTTTATCTTTGGTGAGTCTTGAGGAGTTTCTCTCTACGGTAACGATTGTAAAACCTATAAAAAAAGGCCTACATTCTTACAGAAATAAATGTAACTTTTTCAGAGAATTTTCTTTGTTGTCATTTTTTCTTTTTTTTTTTTCTTACAGAAATAAATTATCTAATCAGAATTTATGTCAAAGGATTAAAAATTTACATATAAAATAGTAAAGGGGTCCACTATTTGTGTTGGACTTTACTGAATAGAAGGGTATATATATATATATATATATACATACATATATATGGACTAGCGAAACGACATGTGAACTTTGGTTGTATAATATTTAGTTGATATGAAGTTACTTTTGTCATTGATAGGGGGAGGACAATGTGAAACACAAATAAGGGGTATAAAACAATAATGCTTTTGACATCGGTACTTATAGAAAGTGTTTTTGCAGATTAATTAGTGTAATGAGGAACCGGTCTAAGGATCTGTGACTTAAACGAGCACATTAATTGTGTATAAATACCTCGAGGGTGACACTACTTCCGAACAGACCCGGGACCTAGGGACCCGGTCCTCTCCAAACGTCTCGGAGACGTGTGTTAAGGTACAGTGACACGTCTTTACGATAACATGAACCAGAGGTAGTTCTCGCACAACCCCTATCCAGGTAACGTCCGACCGGTCGTGACATACGCAAGCGAAACTTTTTTTTTTTTACACCGACATTTAAGGTCCGCGAGTCGGAACTAAAACAGTGGAATGACTGGACCGTCTCGCAAGGAACCCGGCCGTTCCACTCCCTAAGTCGAGGGGTGGGGACCCCGACCTCTTCGACACTAGAAAGTCGCCCCTCTTTCCTACGAGACTCCAACTATGTTCTCGTGACCTCCCTTCCATCCTCGTCAGTCCTTCGCCGTCTGGTCCTACCTGGTCCTCGGCGGCTCGCTGTGTCCCGCGTCCGGTTGGACGGGGGACCTGTCGAGGGACCCCTCCCAAGACACTCAGCTGTCTGTCCACACAAACCTACAGCCTCTTGGATTCCCACCTCCCCGTCTCTGGGTCCCGACGAGTGAGTTGTCGACAAGGGGGAAGAAGTAGTGGTCTGGGCCGGGATGGCTCCAGGGGAACGTCGGGACTTACTGGGGTGCGACAGTCCGGACACCACACAGTCACCGGTGTCCACCCCGAGGTTCCTACGACTTAATCTTCCCGGTTGATCCGACGGGGAAGGGTAGAGGGGAGGACCTTCCGTCCGTGACCTGTACCTTATCGGGAGTCACCCTCGGCCCTTCTCTGCTCGTGGGTGTTTGCCACCAACTGGTCGACCGGTCCGGGTCCACGGGAAGACCATACCAGATCTACCGGGACCGGACGGAAGGAGGTGGTCCACAGAAGGGAATAAATTCGGTGCCAAAACATTTTAGAGAATAGTTTATCTATTGGTCATACGTACTTTGTAATGAAACGGTTGTTTCCAGGTAGATCAGTTCCGATACCAAAAAGGTCATTAGTGCATACCTACACTCTCAGTCTGATATTTCTTTCGACTCGCGACTTCTTAACTGCGAAAACTTGACACCACAACCTCTTCTAAGAACTCTCAGGGAACCTGAAGTCTCTCTAGTCTAACCAGTCAGGATTTCCTTTAGTCAGGACTTATAAGTAACCTTCCTGACTACAACTTCGACTTTGAGGTTATGAAACTGGTGGACTACGCTTCTCGACTGAGTTACCTTTTCTGGGACTACGACCCTTTCTAACTTCCGTCCTCCTCTTCCCCTACTGTCTCCTACTCTACCAACCTACCGTAGTGACTGAGTTACCTGTACTCAAACTCATTTGAGGTCCTCAACCACTACCTGTCCCTCTGGTCCGCACGACGTCAGGTACCCCAGTGTTTCTCAACCTGTGTTGACTCGCTGGCTTGACTTGACTACGTACACTTACCTTGACTGAGGAGGACTTTAGTGAAAAGAAACAGGAAAACCCCCAATAAAGGATCTTCTGTTCAGTCGAAACAATAACAAACTTAAACCCGACGACCCCCAGTACACTTACCTACCGGCCCACCGTACGACACGGGGGTTCCTACCACAGGGGAAGACAACGTTTTAAACGTTCTGTGAAACACCACTACATCCGAGGGGTACGGTACCCCTTTGGGGTTGTCTTGAATTGTGATCGTACAGGACGCTAGTACGCCGAGACAGAAATGACTGTACCTTCTGAACTCCCCACCCGTCCCCTCTTCGGTAGGAAGAGAGACATCTTTCTTTGTAGACCTTCCACGAGTTGAGTGATTGTCGCCACTGAAAACCCACCACCGTAAACCCCACTCACAATGGAAGAAATACGAAAAGACTAAACCCGCCATTTCTATCCTACATAACACGTACTCTTTAAAAAAAATTAAATAAAAAACCTACGATCTCTGTTTGTAGAAATAATTTCTATCGTGGTTTTAAAACCGTTTGTAAATTATTATCGTAGTACGACCTTACCCAAATAAAGGATCGGTGTCGTCTGCGGAATAGTGTGTAGATCGCGTCCCGTCAGGTCCCGTTTCTATTGTAGGTTTTGCATCCTACGTAGTCTCGAAGGCCCGGGACGGCTAAGGACCGACCTCCTTGGTGTCGGAGAACCTCAAAGAGCATTTATTTTTTTCAGTCTTCTCGACGAGGAACAAAAAATAGAGAACCGGTAGTGATGTCGGGGACCCGTTCAGAGGAGTACGTTTTCCGACAGACTGGGATTCTCTTGGGGAAACCATTTGCTCAGGTTAATTAGTACTGTTTATTTGGGAGGGGGAGGCGTAGACGGGGTGGGGGTTTTGGGTTCCTTTTGGAAGTTTCTTCGTTACATCTGTATAAAGGTAAAGAAATAATCTTTCTCCGGAGATGCGATATCGGTGGAGAGAGGTAATGAAATGTGTAAAAAGAAAAAAGAAAAAAAGGGGAATCTTATGACATGTCGACTGTGTTTTTTTAGGGTTCCGTCCTTTTATGTTTGACCGTATAAATTAGTTTTGTTCGAGTATACTTCATTGTTCGTTTCACTTTACAGACAGTTACCAAAATTAATGTCATGTTTGTTATATTTATTTCGTAGTAACTCAGTAACACTTTGTATTTGAACGACTTACTCCATTATCTTTTGTTGGCTTTCTTTTTTGTTTGTTTTTTTTTTTGGGTAGAGACCTATCTGGGGTCCGATGCGAAGGTCGAAGATATGTACCAATAAATGTCTCTCTTTACGCGATCTTACGCGGCGTAGGTCCGGAAGGGACCCTGGAGGGTCTTACGGAGAACCAGCAGTGGAGACTGGACGAGTCCGAAGGGAGAGCCATTGTGTGGGTCGGTGTTCTACCCTTGGACCAAGGTTCAGTCCCCGTCCTCTCGCCCCCAGACAGACCCCGTCCTTCGGTGAGGGACCCTGGGTGCACCACCACGGTCGCAGACCGTACCGGCTTGTGGTCGGGAGGACCCCGGCGGTCGGGTGTGCGGAAACTAGTTCCCGCGTGTCGTAGCGATCATAAGCCCACGATTCGGTCCCGCTCCCGTCCTCGGAGTTCTTAAACGACATAAAATCTGTGTTTTTGGACCAACTTCCTCTCTTTGACACGACGAAAAGTTGCAAATCTCCTCCGCAACAAAGATTCTGGTTCTACGTACTTGCCGGTATTTCGTCAAAGTTTCCCATGGGAGACGGATCGGTGAGCTCAGGTAGTCGTGCGGACATTATCAGGACCTCTCCTTCCCCGGCCCTGGGGCCCCACCCGGACCCTCCCCGTACTACACGAGTACACCGGTCACTGTCGCCGGAGGGCCCGAGACCGCAGACAGGTGGGTCTCTCTACACGGAAAAGGGGTACACCGAGTTGCGTACGAGTCAACGTGGGGGCTCATGTGACCCGACGGGTGGTTCCAGAGACGTGTTTCGGCCCGGGAGTGCCAAAGATTGTGTCCGTAGGTACCCCCTACCCCTCTGGGTCCTGCAGGAACCAGGTCGGGGGTTGTAGGGACATTGAAGGTACTCGGTCACGACTCCCACTCGGAGGTCCCCAACCCGTCGGAAAGGCAAAATGTTCTCATAGACTTGGGCGAGTCTGCAATCGAAGGCCCAGCCGCACCTACGACGGACCGTCATCCCTCTGCCCCCCTGTACCAGGCTAAATCCCCGCTGACACGGGTTGTCGCCCACGCACGCGACTCCCCCAGACGACGTGAAGTTTCTAGGGGGTCGGGAGGGCGTAGAGCAAACCAAGGAAAGAAGGTAGACGTAGAGTTCCAGTGCCTTCCGAATGACTGAGACTTTAGAAATAGTCACGATTTACGAGTTCCTGTCCGTTCCGAGAGGGGATAAGGAACTGGTTCTGGGAGTCCCCCAGGGAGAACTGTCTACGGTCAGTCTGAGTTGTCTTCTGTTCGAAGTTCGGGTGGAGAGTGAGTGTACCCGTGGGACGGAGTGGAACGTGTGTCTGTCGTGGACGGACCGCGAACCACAGGACCCCGACCCCTGTCGAAAGTCCTGGTGACGCTCGGAGACGACCCGTGTGGACGGGGTTGGGACGGGAGAGAAACCATGACTTCCGGAAAAAAAAACCTACCCTACTTCCGGAGTCTATTCCTGTAAAATTGGTTTCTCCGTTTTTGGGGGTTTGGTTGACGCCAGTTGTTTTTTTCGTTGCGTAGGCTTCATTTTGCGCCCCTCCTTTCCAAAAGTTCAAGTGCCAGTACCGGCGGAACGAAACCCCTCACACGGATGATGTGTCCACTTTATGCAGATTTCGTACCTGACTTTTTTTTTTTTAGTACCTAATTTTTGTCTGAAAGAACAAAATGTCTTAGGGGACGACTACTCTGCAGGAGATTAAAGTTGAGCCTGGTTTTGGTGTTGTCGGCTTGACCTTTTCTCCCAAACGAGACAAATTTTAGTCGTCTATGGATTTTACTCTGTCCCTTAAATAAGTATAATTTTTTTTTTTAGATAAAGTTCTGTCGCAAACAAAAGATTCCCCTTCTTTTAGACACCAAACCTCTATTACTACAGAATCCACCGACTCTGTCTGCCCCGACGTTTGGGACTCACCGTTACAAACAGAGAACCTGCAGTGTCGTAGAACCCCAGGACCTTACTGAAGGACCGTCACTGTCCTAAGTTTCCCGTAGATGGGGTTCACTGGTTAGGGGCGGGGAGGGCCGAAGAGAGTAGACGTATTGGTCTTCCTTAGACTCCAGAACTGACTACCCACTGGACTAAATCTTTGGACTCGTAGTTTCCTCGGCCGTCGCGACCCGTCGCGTCCCCCGTCCGGTGCGGGAAGAGTCGTTCGGGACGGGTGTGGACTTCCGGGCGGTTGGTGGTCCGAAGGACTCCCGTCAGTGACCCCCCGTCCGTCCCGCCGACCAGGTTCCTCCGTGTAGACTGATTGCCGATTCTCTCCTTTTGCGCTCAGAGGCACGGTCTCCGGGAATACATCGAAAAAACTCCTTCCTACTCCCACTTTTAGTGAGGCTCTGTGCTGAAGTGTTGCACTCTGGGCGCATACTCCTCCGTCAATCTTTATTTAATATAAAGGACCCCTTCTTTCTACGCAGAGAGGTCGTGCAAAGAAAGACAGACTTAAGGAAGGACTGCCGAAAGAGTTAAGCACGCGAACTTCCTGTATTTATGTTAGGTCCCCTCAAGACCTTTTCAGCGCTACTGGAACCCCCCCGCGAACCTCCCCACATTTGTCTCGTCCGACTCCGTCTCCCCCGGCTGAACGGAAGGGTGACAGACGCAAAAGACTCGTCGAAGACTCTGGGCCGGGCCGAACGAGGATCTCCGGGAGGTTACTCTGTACCGAAGGTTCGGAGGGGTCCGCCCTTCCGCCGCGCGGGGGAGAACGAAGGTCTTGTAAGATGTGGTTCCTCTTTCCTGGTCGCCCCAACCTCGGTGTCCTCGGGTGCAGTGGGGGTCCTCGTGTCGAGGCCGGCCACCATCCATCCCGTCCTTCGTCCCGGGTGAGACTTCCCCTTCCTCCACTGGTGGTGCCTGTCCGCACCCTGTTCCGCTCACAGTCGGGACTTTTCCTTCGCTCGAGGGCGTCCCACCCACGAGTGGCTGGTTAGTGTGTCCGAGTCCCTCCCTGTCTCCTCTCTCTCTCTCTTCTTCCGACCTCCGTCCCACCTATCTTCCTCCCTCCGTCTGTCACCTCGGACACCGGTATGGGGGACGGTCGGGTCCCACGTGACATTCTCCGAGATCAAAATTTCCCTTCGCCCCGTTTCTGAGACTACGACCCTTTCTACCTTCCGCCCTCTTCCCCTGTTGTCTCCTATTCCACCGACCTTCCGTAGTGGCTGAGCTACCTGTACTCAAATTCGTTCGAAAGGTCCTCAACCCCTACGTGTCCCTCGGGACCGTACGACGTCAGGTACCCCAGCGTCAGTCTGTGTTGACTCGTTGACTCGAATTGACTCCCGTTTCTGTGACTTTCCCCGGGCTTGTACTCACGCAGGTCGTCGGAGACCCGCGACCTCCTTCGTAGACGTCCCCCGTCCGGACACCGTAGTTGCTGACACCGTCTCACCCCTACCTCTCTCCCCCCACTTACCACACTCCCTCTGGAGGTCGACAGGAAGGGATCTTTACACTCGAGTCTCCTTCTCCGACCTCCCCCGTGAAGTCACCCATCGAGTGAGGACCCCCACCCGTCGGGAGTCTCGGGGCGAGGGAGGGGACTACGTACTTACCTTTCCCCGTGACTACCCGAGACGTCCCTGTCCCCCCGGACCCGCTCTCCCAGACCGTTTACCCGGGACGACGGTTCAGGGCCCCTATGACCGAACTGAGACCTACGGACCCCCACCGTGCGTTCACCCTTCGGGGTCCGCTACGACCTCCGGCTCCGACCCGCGGACGTCCGGCGTCGTCCGACGTACCTTGGAGTCCCCTCCCCGGACGATCCCGGTGTCTACCGGGTCCCGGAGAGTCCCTCCCCGACTACCTTCCCGACGTTCGGGCTCCTTGTATCCTTCTCGACCAGAGCGGACGTAGGTTCCCGAGTTGCCAGTCGTTCGGGGGCGACGGGAGTGGATAGAAGGCCCACTAAGGTGTGACGCCCCTCCGAAGGACCCCCTGTCCCGGACGTGGACGGAGACCCTGGTTCCCGAGCACTGGTACTACGAGTGGTAAGGAGAGGACCCCTTCTGTCCCCTGCTCCCCCGGACCCTGGGAGCGGACCGCTTGGCAGGGAGACAGGTCGGATCATACGTGGGTCCGTGGTCGTCTTTAGTTCCGAGGAAAGAGACGTCCGAAGGGACCGGTGGCCTCTTTAGGTCTCTCCAGACACTGTATCGGTCCCCGGGAGCACTCACCGGTGGACTGGTGTGCGGAAGGGGCCCGTCACCCAAAGACCAGTTCCTTTTTAAAATTTAAAACTTATCTTTTCCAATCTACCTAAGATGTCGCCAATTGAGGGACCCAGTGGTAGTACAGGGACTTGAATGTACCTTTATTTGATACTTTTGTCCTGAGGGAAGGGTTTGACCAATACAGATTGTGTCCGGGACGCAGGAACGAGGAGACCGGAACCACGGTCGTTCCGAACTTCTACCCTTACTCTTATGCCAACCGTCTCTTTCCCGAAGATCAGACTGTGACTTTGTGTCTACTCGGCGGAAGGAAACTTTTCTTTTGGGAACTTTGGGTGATGGCGGAAGAGACAACGGTTTTGAACACGAGTGTCAAGTCGTCCGGCGGAGGACCTTGTCTAGGGGTAGCGATTTTTATGGTCCTCTCCCCAGTGCAAAAGATCCCTCCTTAGTTGCTTCGGGGTCGCGACCTCCCTCCCCTCCCTTCTTTGGTCGGATCGTATGACCAGCACTTTCCGATTCACTTTTGTCTTCGGTAGACCCTTTTATAATATAATATTTGTGTAGATTATTAGACATGTGTGAGTATATGTAGGGCTTCTCTTCGGAATGTTCCTTAAGGCAAAGAAAAGTTTTCTTCCGAAGTGATACTATTTCGTAAGGATACCACCCTTCATTGATGTTACTTTATTAAATTATTAAAGTAAATATGAGATAGACGTAAATGATGTAGCATTGCAGATACGATTGCACCCCACCCCCCGGTTACCCACACCGACCTAATCTTGTCATTACGCAAGAAGTTTTTATCCTTCCTTAAAAAGGGGGGGAGATAAGTGTAAATTTTATTGGTGTGTCACTACTTTGTGTCTTAATTTTTGGTCCGCCTCCTCCCTAATGCCTGGACAGGAGTCCCAAGGGTCCGGCCACCGAACACGTGGACAAATAGGACCCTTTGCCGGCCTAAGGGGGCTCGACGCAGGTCCACTCTACGGGCACTTTGTGACTGGGTACATCTTTGACACATTTCGAAATAAAGGTGGGGGGGCGGTGGATAAAAATTAAAAAAAAAAATTTCACTTTCTTCTCCTTTTTGAGAATGTTTTATCTTCCAAAGTATATACTCTCGTTCCCTGAAGGGGCCCCCGTCGGCCCCCTCACACCAGGAGACAAAACCACGACGGTTAGGACACGATAGGAAGTCCCCTGTGGGACACAGGGGTAGGATGGTGGTTCCCCGAGTTCCGTGTCAACGGGGGAAATTGGATTCCACAACGGTAGACCAACCAATACAAACCGGTGGTACGACCTCCACGGGCTTCAGACTTCGTCGGTCTTTGGTACTACTGCCGTTTAACCCACTACATGATTTTACTACCCGGACCGGTGGTCCAATTTTTTTTTTTCAGAATCCCTCAGAGTACTCAGTCAGACACGGGGGTGTAACCGTCACCACCAGTCCCACCTGGAAACGTTTCGCGGTCCCAGACCCCAAACCTCTTAGGGGACACAGACTTGTGTCGCGAGGGAACGTCAATAGTTTTCGTCGCAGCCTATCGCTAGTACGAAAACCATTACTCGTTAGTGCACGGAGAAGGGGGGGTTATACGAACGAGAAAAAAAAGAGGTGAAAGAACTAAAATTATTCGTTTACCATGGTGGTAGAATAAGACTACACGAGGAAAATTTTTCGACATATAGTGTAATTACCTTCACAAATGACGACCCTTATAAAGGGTACATGTTACCAGACATTGGGAGAACAGAGTTGATCAACGTATAATAATCAAGTGTAGGTCAAGGTAAATATTTAATTGTCTCCACGGTAAAAAGACATGTTTTTAGTTACGTATAAATACTTGAAGAAAATAAGTTTATCTAAAAGTTGTGTAGAACAGATTTCTGTCTTATGTCTCCGGACGTACTGAACCCGGCTCACCCGGGGCCTCACTGACTGTGGGTTCTGTGGGTGGAACCGTCTTCCTGTTTTTTATAGAGAGACCAAACTCTTTTTTTTTTTTTTTTCGGAAAATGTGGAAATGACTCAAATGATTTACACGAACTTTACAGCACCAATCGCCTTAAGCACCAAAGGAAAACTTTAAGGTTCAGTGAGAATAAATAAAAAGAGGTAAAACAAAAACGTGGTTCCTCTCACGTCAGTTTATTATGAGTCGTTGACTAAAGGAGAGAAACCTGACTTTTTAATTTGTCTATGATTTAATACTGTCACTTAAATCTTTCCTCCCGAGGTTCCCGAACCCTCTTGTACAGACCCTATTATGCGCCGAAGAGTCTTATAACGCTAGTGTAGCGCCGTTAGTGGGCTCGCACGACACATTGATGGAGGCGGCGATTATGCGAAAGAAGGGCCACTACTCATTAGTACAAGATAATTCGTCGCCATTACGACCTTCTTGAGTTGATGTGCTCGCATTACTTCGGTCATAGGAGGGACCTGTCTAATCGATGTTGACTAAACTGTGTATGGTAGTATCCCCGAAGTTTGGACTGTTTGAGACGAACGAAGACTAAATACGGCAGTTCGAGGAGCCTCTTCTCTACTTTAGGTTCACAAGGCAAACCATCTCCACTTTACATGACTACACGAATTGACGGTCAATTCCTCTCAGTGGGGGAAAGACGACCGACGCAGCGGGAGGGGGTGGGGGGCGGGGGACGCGCGGGGGGGTGGCGGGGAACACGGTGCGAGCCAGAAGAGGCCGGCGGCCTACCTGGCCCCAGGCCCGCGGCCACACGATTGGTAGTTCTTGGGTCCGAGAGACCGGCGAGTACAACAGCCAGCCCCCCTCAGATACGTTCCCTCAGCTGCGACGTCGGAGAAGCGCGGGGAGCTCCCGGTAGACCCAAAACACTAAAACGAGCCCCACTCCTCCCCCACCCCACCACACCACCCACCCACGCACCGGCCCTGGTGGTCCTCTTCACTCCCCCTGGGCTGCCCTGAGTGCACCCACTGAGGGGTCCTGTGCGCGCCCTCCGACGCCCGTGTGGCGCCAGGAGTCTACTGCCACCCGTGGGACGGCGGTGACAACAACGCCAATCACAAGAAGGCCCTGTCCAACCCCCACCGGTACTCGCGCTTCGCGAGCAGCCCCGTCGGCATGACGTCGTCCTGAAGCCACGTGAGGACCGACCTCCGGACGGCGCGCATCCGGTCACGGCACAAGGGCACGCGCAGCGCCCGGTAGTGCAGGTGGGGCATGACACCTCCGTTGTCTCGGCGCAATCGCAGCACCCTCCCTCCCCCGGCCCGCCCACCCATCCACCCGCCCCAGGCGGGGCACACGCGCGCGCGTGTCGACCCGTTTATGACGGGACCTCGGCGCGAGGTCCTCCCGACCCCTCTGGTCACGGGTCACAGCGACCGAGTCGGACCGTCGGGCGCGAGGGTCGGGTCCACATAAGAAAATTCCTTTGTTACACGAAAGACGTAGATTTCGGGGAGGGGACACGTTGTCTTTGCCTGGTTCCTATTAAGATCAAAACGATAAAGACAAAACTGAAAGGGGAAGATTTGTGTGTGTGAGAATCCTAGAGTCTCCGTTGAGTAAAGGTGACATCCTTTACGTATTCCTTATGGATTCTCGTGTTCTCCCTTTTTGTATTGAATATTAGGACGATAAGTCTCTATTAGAACCAATTATAGAGTCACTAAAGGAAGATTACCAAAAGGAAACTTAGATTTACGTATATACCCATTTATTCTAATTTGACCGTGTTTAATAGACATAAAAAAAAAAAAAAAACGACTTGTGTCGTGAGACGAGTAAAAGAGTCCAGTAATTTTTAATAAGTGTACGTACTGAGGATTCTCGGTGTATCATAAGGAGGGGTACTCGTATTAAGTCAAGGAGACAGGAGCCACCGATGTGTAAAACACCACTTCAGCGGTAACCACATTTGACGACACTACATACAGGAGGACAACTGAGATAGAGTCCTAGAGACTACCAGTTCTCACTACTGATCTTCCCCTTTATGCTCTAATTTAATGTGGTTACGAAAATTCGAAGGTCCAGAACTCTTTCCCACCTGACTACTAGTGAAGAAGGTGGTGTTGCCTACTCTCAGAGTTGAGAACAGAAGTCCTTCGCAGTCATACTTTCCCTGAGAACCGGTTGCACTCCCCCTTTCTACCGTACACTAAACAATTACCTTGATCGGTAGAAGAGGGGTGGGGGGTTGAAGAATACAACTTCAGAATTGGGGATCATGAACTCTTACGCGGACACCAACCTCTGTCGCAAAAATTTCTCTATTAATTCCAATTGACTCCAGTATACCCATTACGAGATTAGGTTGTACTGGCTACAGGAATATTCTTTTCTCTCTGTGGTCCCTACGAGTGTGGGTCTCCTTTCCGGGACGTTCCTGTGTCACTCTTCAGTCGACAGACGTTCGGTCCCTCTTCGGAGTTCCATTTTTCCGGGACGACAGTGGAACTGGAACCTGAAGACCGGAGATCTTGGCACTCTTTTATTTAAAGACGAAAAAAACTCAGAGTTCAAAAACTCGGGTGAGCAGACACCGTAAAACAGTCCCGTCGGAGTCGTCTAAGTATACGTCAACGAAAATGTTGTCCTTCGACTTGTGGCTCACTAAGACTATGGAAACGTAGATTAAGAGGGTAGTGTGGGGAGGGTTCTCAGTCCCTCTTATACCTCTTACATCGTAGGAGGAACCGAAGTAACCTGTCTGGTACGGGACGGGACCCCCATCCTCTTCTCGGGGGACGAAGACCTGTCGCAGGGTCATGACACTCGTGTGTGGTGGGGAAGGACGGATCCCTGGGGGAGGCAGGTCGAAAGACGGTAGGAACCTTACCCTCCTGGAGGGGACCGGCTCCTGGGGTCTCCGTACGTCCATCGACGGCACCTCCCACTCACCCGAAGAGCCTTCGTCGAGGTACTACAAGAGGGAAAGAGAAGGGGTAAGGTCGACGTACCGTGTACGGAGTTATCTTTACATTCTTCTACTTGACAAACTTCATCTTTGATTAGTCTTCTTCGGGAAACTGTTTGAGGATGGTGTAGTTTAGAGTTCCGCATCCCAGGCTGTCAAGACATAATCCACTTACTTTTTGGGTTTCCCCACCATTACCCTTTTGGTGTGGTTGGCAAGGTAAACATAGGTGGGAGAGGTGGGGGACGGGAGTTTTTACTACCCTCAAAAAGCCTTTTCCTTGTTGTCCCAGTAGTGGTTGATTCAAACTGGGCTCCCCCAGTGACGTTTCTACTTGAACCGTCCTTGACGTCGTTCACGACACGTCTCGTCTCGTGAGACGGACGTACCCCGCCCCCCCACCCCCCCCGCGTGTGGGTGGACTCAAGTAAGGAGGGAGAATTTAACCGTCAAAACACACCAGGCAGTGTGTCCACCCGACTTTCCGTCCCCCGGGTGGGGTGTGGATTTAGGATTGACGGGCTAAGGATCATAAAGGGTGAAAAGTCCACCCACGGGTGACGGAAGGGGGACCCTCGTCGTGTTCCTGGACCGAGCGGACCCGAGGGGTCACCCGCGACCCGGTGGATGGGTCTACTCGTCGACCCGGTCCTGGTGCAACGGGAAGGCCGTCCGGTCCACGTCGCGGCAGGCCGGCAGGCGGAGGGGCGTCCAGAGCAAGTGGAGCAGGGCCCTCGGCACGCGGTCGTCGTCCTACTGACAGGCGTCCAGGAGCAGCCGGCACCGGGCGTCGTCCACGACCGGGTCCCTGTCAAGGCACGTCCCGTCGCCCCGGTCCTTCTCGAAGACGAGTATGAACCGGGCCTAGGTGGCAAGGAAGAGAAGGGACGTTCTCGGTCGTCTGCCCGCACCAGTGTTAGGACCCCCCCTCCTACCTCCGCTGGGGAGACGGGGTGGTGGTCGGACGCACCACATACGGGTCCTCCGGTGGTCCCCTCTCCCCTGCCGTCTCTGTCCACACGAGTGGCCTTGGTCCTTCGGGGGGTCCTTTCGGACGGGACGTCGCATGTTTCACCCAGGGGTGGACCTGGTGGTGGACCCGGGGACAATCCCTACGTCTGAGAGTCCGGGGTAGGGTCGGGGCTGGGGGCGGTCTTGGGGGCCTCCCTTCGCAAAGGTGGTCGAGACGTCCCCTAAGACGGTGGGATACCACACTCTCGGTCCCTAACCGGAACTAAAGAAAACGAAAAGCGCCGAGGTCTTCTTCGTGAGGTACAATGGGCCCCCGGGCGTGGTACGTCCCGTCTACGGTGTCCGGTCTCCGGGCTCGGTGTCCCGACTCGTCCGTGTCAGTCTCGGCCCTAGGGCCTCGTGAACCGACCTCACGGGGCCCGCATCTGAGGGGGTGAACTGCACTGGAAACTCCCGAATCGAGAGGTACGTAGACGGGTCCTCGCCCACACATACACAACTTGAGACCTCAGGTATACGAGGTATGAGGGCCCCTCCTTTTACACCGACGTCGTGTGTACGCTTTCTCATCGCCGAGGTCACCCCTCTAGCCCTTTCTCTGTTCGTATCGAGTACAAGGACGACTGACGGACGAGAGAGGGCTGTGGACCCCTTTGGGGTCACGCCCCCGCAGGTGTTCAGGAAGTGTGTGTGCGTAATTAGTACATACTATAAACGCAAGGGGAAAAACTGAATGAGGCACGACATACTGTCAGAGATGTTTTACTGAGTCAAAGGAAGGAAAAGTCCCGTCTTTATCTCTGTGCCTACGCCTCTTACCTGGACACCCATACCGTCCCACCCCCCGTGCTTCACCCTCGCACAGTGCCTGTGTGTGCGTGATGGTGCACACTGCGTCTGTCGATCACGCTTCAACGGCACACATCGCGGCCCTCGGGTCGAGCCTCGAGATACCCGCAGAGCTACCCACCCCACCCCACAACACCTCCTTCCGAGTTCTGCCTCCCCTATGGACGTGTGTGCGTGGGCTGCGTTGTACCATTTCGTTAGTATGAGGTTATTTTTATTGTTTTTCAAAAGTTCGTTTACTTTTTCTGCCCCTTTTTGGGGGGTTCAGGAAGGACGATTTCTCGTCGACCCAAAGACTCCCTTTCACACTACCCCGGGTCAGATCTCCGTCCGCCCCGCCGGGGGACTCCGACTCGTCCCCACGTCTCCGTCCTGTAGACCCTCCCTCCCTCACCCCCAGACCCCTCTTCCCCGAACTCTTACCGTCGACGGGGAGGGGGTTTCGTGGTGGGGTCGAGGTTTCTCCTGTCTCTCGTCGGCCTGTGTGACCTGTCTCCCGACCCTCTTCTACCCCTCCCGTCCTACCCTCCTTCTCGACTTCTTTCTCCCTGGCTGACGTTCCACACAAATATGTCGGCCTTCCTTCCCCGGGGTCGGCAGGTGAGGACGGGAGGACGGCGGCGATGACCACCTAAAGTCAAGACCGAGGAGTTTATTCCCCACTTTTGGTGACTCTTGTTGAGTCGCCAGGAGTTCTAGTGTCGCGACGACCCGGCCCCCCCTCTTTCCCCCCGTCTTTTTCACGTTTTCTGACTTCACTCTGAAGCGGTCCTCGAGAACTTTACTCTCGCAGGACCCTTGTCTTCCTCCGCCCCCGCCCCCACGACCCACCCCACCCCCACCCGACCACCGGCCCCCCTCCCCCCGTAGAGTCCGGCCTGTCTACGAAAGACGACTCCGACTACTCTCTTCTCTGTCTTCGGGACGCCTGCTCTTCCCTGACTCTAATGGCACCTCTGAATGTGTACGTCCCTGGGTGGTGACGGGAGGGGATTTTGAGTCGTAAAGGAAGCCCCCACAGTCGCCCCATGTGTCGATTGTTTGGCGAGTCTCCTTAGTGGACGCCGGAGACGGTCCGGCCTCTTTCTTTCGAGCAATGGCACTGCAAAGAAGGAAGGTCCCTTTTTTTCCGGGGCAAATGCGGAAAACGGGCACAAATGTAACGGTGATCACTAGGTCACAGCCCAATCGGGATTAGACAAAAATTTATGAATCCGTTTGTTTAAGAAGGTCCTCATTTGGACCTAATCAAAACGAAGTGAAGGACCAGGTATGCTCACTGGGGTCTCGCTGGGGGCTGGGAAAGTAAGCCTCTAAAGGTCCGTCTTGTGCACCGGCGTCGACTCTTGAGTGTGGGCACGGGGTCTCGAGTCCCCGACCGACGTATGGTGGGGAGCGGACCCGGTCTTCTGCCGTGTTTTCGCGGCCATTGTAGAACCTTTTATCACCTCCTCCACTTTCTGTTTTTTGGGTCCCGGCCGGCACAAAAAGTACAATAAATTTTTGGAATAAATTTTACATAATTTGTATACAACTACGTAAAGTATTTAGCGGTTTCTCGTTTTGCACTTAATTTACTTTTCCCTGTCACCTCCTCCCCCCTCGTATGTAGGTCTAAAAGTTCAAGGTTAGACGATCAAGAGTAAAAAAAACCAACCGTAATTTTAGTCTGCGGAAAATAAGACGAGGCCAACTAAAATTATGAGTAACGGTTTAGTAAGTCCCCATTTGGTCTTCTGCCTTGTATCTGCGATGTCACGATTGACGTTAATAGGGTAAAAGAAAAAGTACACGCTTATGGGGTCGGTTTCTTGCTCCAGTCTGGGTATCGAAGACCGACGAGAGGACACCAGCCTTACACGAGCGCCCCCTCAGGGTGGCAGGGGTGGGGTCGGAGGGTGCGAGTGGACATAAGTGACTTGAGTGTCCGTAGACTTACTACTCACGTAAATTCGACAGGAAACGAACATTCTCGGTCACGACAAGGGTTATGTATTGTTTCCGCCCAGGTCCAAAGCGCCCCGATTTTCGTGCATGGTAAGTCCCACAGCAGCAGAAGAAAAAAGAGTCAACTATGGGACGTAAAAGTAAAAATAAACCAAGTTCTATAAAAGAAAAAAACCGTTGTTCCGTACACTCCATAATCAAGGGACTGGTCCCTAGTTTGAGAGCAGGGGACACACCTTCACACCTCAGGTGACCTGGTGGTCCCTTCAGGGAACCCCTCGGAAGAAATTCTCCTTCTGAGACCCTGAAGGGACTATAAGGTCACCAATTCCTAGACGGGAGGTTACGTACCCGACGACGGCGGCGACGATGACGACGATTCAGCGAAGTCAGCACAGGCTGAGAGACGCTGGGGTATCCGCCTTCGGGTGGTCCTGCGCCCAAGTTAAGGACCAACCCCTTGATTCTAGGGTGTACGGCACCCTGTTGATTCGGGACTATGTGGTGAATTATGATAAATGTCCGGTACAGGACACTAAAAACGGGTGCGATTGTGTACCCCTCCTTTCGAATCACGACACACGAAGGCCGTCACCGGTCTCCCTCCGTTTTCTCTTAGCTGTTCCTCTATTTTCCGACGCCTAAAAGCCACAACCTCTCCGACCCCAAATCCACAGGTAGAAGAGGAAACACGACGTCTGGAAACGCTGAAGTCATTGAAGGTCCCGGAAACAAAGGAGTGGACATTTTACCCGTGTCTCTGTAGAGGTCGTCCATTCCACCGAAACCCTAAGCTTCAGAGCACAAACCTACTACGAGACGGACCGGCGGCACGAGTGGACCGTTTTGTCGTCGACACCCGCGATCCTACTAACTTCTCTGCTTGTTAGAGAGTACTAAGAACGGTGTTGATACGTGCACTCTCGAGTGGTACCCCCACAAGACCCACTGTGCCACCACAACTACCGACCTCTCGCCCCGGACTTTGCGGGCGACCCATGAAATTCAACGGACATCTATTCTCGAAGAGAACCCATTGTATGAGTCGTCCCACCCCATCCCAGGGACCTGTCTCCGGAACTGTTTGGGTCCCCCCTGGACGTCCGGAGGATGAGGACCCACGCCCACCCGGACTCTCTGACCCCACTGCTCACGAGTCGTTTAAGTTTGGTCGGGTTTCGACAGTCCCGGAGATCCCGGTTCAGACCACCCGGAGACGGGTACCGGAACTCTATAGATTTCGGGAGGACCTACGACGACGATGACGACGATTCAGCGAAGTCAGCACAGGCTGAGACACGCTGGGGTATCTACCTTCGGGTGGTCCGAGGGGGTAGGGACCCTAAGAGGTCCGTTCTCATGACCTCACCCAACGGTAAAGGAAGAGGTTACGCACTTTCTCTTTTCACTTTCCCTTCAGTGAGTCAACACAGGCTAAGAATCGCTGGGGTACCTGACGTCGGATGGTCCGAGGAGGTAGGTACCCTAAAAGGTCCGCTCTCATGACGTCACCCCACAGTCCCGGAGATCCCGGTTCAGACCACCCGGAGACGGGTACCGGAACTCTATAGATTTCGGGAGGACCTACGACGACCCAACTTAATATAGACAGGGAGGGGAGGGGCGGTTTAGGTACACAACTTCGGGAGGGAGGGTCACACTGCCATAAACCTCTGTCTTGAAGCTTCTTCCTTAATTCCAACTTACTCCAGTACCCGGAGTCTATTCTTCTCCTTCGAAAGAACCGGACGGGTCTCGATTCCGGTGAACCCCTGTCTCGGTCGTCCCCACAGACGGCCGGTCCCCCTCCGGAGGTCTCTTTGGTCGGGACGGGTGTGGGACTGGAACCTGAGAGTCGGAGACCTTGACCCACTCCGACCGGAATAGAGGTCTTCTATCCAAAGACAATAGCTTCCGAGGGGGTGGGGAGAAGGGGGTCAAGTACCATAAAACAATGTCGTCGACCCTGGTTGCGACCCGTCGGTGCACCGGGTAGCAGAGGCACGCCGAAAACACGGTTGTCAATTGTACACTTCCTGTCTGTGAGACTGTCGCTGAGGAAAGGACGCTCGGAAGAAACACGTGGACACCGACTGAGTACAACCGCACACCACTTTTGGTGGGGTTATAACATTTCACTGATAGGAGGTTAATTTTATTTGCTTAATTAAAAATTTTCTGTCCTTTTTTTTAGTAAGATGAATAAATGAGTAAACCGACACGACCCAGAATCGACACCGCACACCATAGAAACGACATAGTACACCCCAGAGGTCGACTCCGTGCGCCCGAAATCAACGAGGCACCGTGCACCTCTCCCCCTAGACTCGAGGGGCTGGTCCCTAGCTTAGGTGTACGGGACGTGACGTTCCGCCTAAGAAGTGGTGACCTGGTGGTCCCTTCAGGGATCTTGTCGGACAGATTTTGGTTGACGGGGCTCTTTGGTGCTATGGTTTCGTACCCATGGGGTCACCACTGAGACCCTAGGGGCCGAACAGCAGAGTCGGTTCGGAGAGTAAAAGGGGTTCCTTCCGGTCAAGTTCTCGTCGCATCGGTCGTCATCTAGTGGAGTGGAGTAAGGTCAGGGGACCTCCGGGCGACGAGTGTCGGAGGCAATCGATTACTCGATTTTTTACTTAATAACCGTGCCGGCCGGCAGTCGTCTCTCCTTCTCCGGGCCGACGAGGAGTAAACTCGGGGTACGACTGTGTGGAAATTTATTTAGTTGGCGTTCCCTCGTCCCTTTTACTCTCTTGCCCGGTGACTAGTCTTCTTTCTGTGGCCGGGCCAGGGGGGTTTCTCTTTCTGTTCTACGTTGACGTCCGTGTTACCAGTCATAAAAGGAGAGGAAGAACGGATTGCCCTTCGGGAAAGGTCCACTGGACGACCCGGGGAAATCCGGAGCCTTCGGCGGACCACACACTTAGGTCCTAGGCTGCAGGGCCTCCGGGACTCAGGTCTCAGGACGCCCCAGGCGGCCCGGACGTCGGACTGTCTACTCCGAGACGGTGTGGGAACTGGAACTCCCCACGTCTGAACCGACTCCTCGGTGGTTTCCGTCAGGGCCCCCGTGTGGAATGGACGTTGAGCGTCTAAGTCACGGACGGTCTACCTTAGTTCACCCTCGCGGTCAAGTCCCCCACGACTGAGGGTCTGCACCCGCGCGAAGGGTACTACCACGGCTACCGGCACCACTAGTGCCACTGCCGTCGTGGACCGAAACAACTACTACGGACTCGGGACCTCGTGGGCGGTGCAAAAATGTTCACTGGATACACAGGGACTATCGAGTCAACCATTTCTGAGACGGACGTAACGTCCTCTGGGGCCAAGCTAAGGACCCAACCCTTCTAGGGGGCCTCTACCCTATCGATGGGTGAGGTCATAAGAACCCGAAGGGAACACCGAGTCAACCATTTCTTAGGCCGACGTTACGTCCTCTGGACCCAAACTAGGGACCCAACCCTTCTAGGGGACCTCTTCCCTTTCCGATGGGTGAGGTCATAGGACCGGACCTCTTAAGGTACCTGACATATCAGGGACCCCAGCGTTTCTCAGCCTGTGCTAACTCGCTGAAAGTGAAAGTGATGCACAGTCTTCGATTCATGGTACGCACACACTGTCGCCTTCACACCGGGATACACCCCTTCAGTCCTGTAATTCCTTTCGGAAGTCCTGTTTGCTCTACCCCGTAAAGACGCGGTCCAAAGTCCACCACCCCCTTTCCCACCTAAGACATTAACTGCCTGCGCCGAAAAGGAAAATACTCGACCCCGCCGGTCTGCATTTCCGGACCCCTTCGGGCGTGGTAAGAACACGATATGTCATCCAGTCATAAGTACCAGATAAAATATATGTCATCATACAGATAGCCTCTTCCGTTACCGTGGGGTGAGGTCATGAGAACGTACCTTTTAGGGTACCTGCCTCCTCGGACCATCCGACGTACGTCAGGTACCCCAACGATCTCAGTCTGTGCTGACTCGCTGAAGGGAAAGTGAAAAGTGACAGTACGCAACCTCTTCCTTTGCCGTTGGGTGAGGTCACAAGAACGGACCTCTTAGGGTCCCTGTCCCCTCGGACCACCCGACGGCAGATACCCCAGGGTGTCTCAGCCTGTACTGACTTCGCTGAGTCGTCGTCGTCGTCGTCACACATATATGATGATGTGTGTGCCCGACACATATGTCATATGTAACATATCATGTCATGCACATATATCGGGCATATATGTGTCCGGAGGGTCCACCGAATCACCATTTCTTAGGCGGACGGTACGTCCTCTACACCCAAACTAGGGACCCAGTCCTTCTAGGGGACCTCCTCCCGTACCGTTAGGTGGGGTCATAAGAACGGACCTCTTAGGGTTCCTGTCTCCACGGACCGCCCGATGGCAGGTGTCCCAACGTTTCTCGACCTGTGCTGACTTCACTGCCTCGTCGTGCGCATACACAGTCAGAGACGAACACAAAATGTCATTGGGAACCGGCAGGAGTAGGAAAGAGCTGGAAATGAAGGATTAAGTCCGGACCCGGTTCGTTAACCGAAGACCACTAGCTAGGTGTCTGTCCAGCGACAATTTATCGACCTGAGACAAGATATGGGGCCCTTTTAGGGGTCGTCGTGGTCTCGACTACAAATGACCCATAACGACCGCACAATCGACAGCCCGACTCGTTAATACGTCAAAGTGGGACTACTGTGGACCACCCATCCAGGACGGTGGAAGGGTGGTAAAATAGAGTGAATAAAAACCGACACGACCCAGAAGTAACGACGGACGCGAAAGTAGATCAAAGTCGTTCGTCTCCGGTGAGGGATCAGTGTCGAAGGTGCGAGACCTCGTGGCCGAGTCATCAACCCCGAGAGTCCGACAACGAGGTGTCGTACACCCTAGAAGGGCTGGGTCCCTAACTTGGGTGTAGAGGGCGTAACCGCCCGTCTAAGAAGTGGGGACTCGGCGGTCTCTTCGACTGAAAACAGCAAAATCTACCACTTGTTTCAGAACGACCCAGGGACTGGACACCGCCGATTCACCGACGGGGGCCACCAGTACCGGACTCGAGAAGGAGACCCGAGACGACGGAGGGTCCAATTCCTGTGAACTGGGGCAGACCTTCCCGCAGAGGACCCAACGCTCTAAGATCGAGACAGGGGTCGTGGGACGGACGGACGAGAGAAGTCGGTAGAGTCGTGGACGACCTGCCAGTCCACACTCGACGAAACGTCTTAGAGCTCGACATCGGGGGTCCCACCTCCCGTCGTGTTCGGTGTCTGTCCACAAATTTAATGAGTCATCTTCAGGTCGGGGAGGTCTGTGTAGAGGATCCGGCTCACGAGTCACCACTAGTTCTTGTAGAGATAGTGGCCCAGATTTTGTGCAAGTAGAAACATCTCCTTTTCGCGACTACTGTTAGACCGGTCCAGCCCTTCTGGGGGACCTCCTCCCGTACCGTTGGGCGAGGTCATAAGAACGGACCTCTTAGGATACTAGTCTCCTCGGACCCCTCGAACGCTTCTCAGTCTGTACTGACTTCGGTGACTCGTACGTACGTCTGTTAGACCGACAAAGGGGGGGGTGGAAAAAAAAAAAAGGAATGGTTTTTAATAAACCCTTACTTCTTTTTCCTTTAGTGGTCACGTACATACACACAGACCCCCCTCCCCACCCGTGCCCCACCGCCACCTCCCCGACTCGGTTACCTTCGGTTTCGTCTACGGTCGTGAGTCCTGTCTTCGGTCCAAGGGCCCCCTGGACATGGACTCCAACGTTACTACAGTGGGCTCGTGGTGTTTCCGCACATCAGCCACTCGTCGTTTCCCGTCCCACCCAGAGTTTCTGGGAAGTCCTTGGAACCCCGACTCTCTCTCCGCGGGTCTGACGTAGACCCGGCGGGAGGAATTTCTTTGGGAAGAACGACGCCACCCAGGGAGTACGCGACCCGCCCCGCCTACGTCTGCGTGAGGTGACGGTGGTCGACGTAGACCCCAGACCGTCCCTGCCAGGTCGCCCGACGGTTCCCCCACTGCTCCAATTACCCAACCTAAGGGTCTTTTGTGGCAAAATCATTTATTGGTGCTGCGAAGACTGGCCGAAAGTCGAGGCAAAACACCAGTGGCCCCCGTCTATACCCTCGGCACTGGCCTACGGGGGGTCCACGGGCAACAATTCCGTCCCGTCTACTATGAGACCCTCTTACAGTCCTCACCAGGATGCCACTAAGACCGGAGCCGGAGGGACAGAGGTGTTCGTGCCGGAAGAGACCTATTCTGTAGCCCCAGCCCCCTACTACTTGTCGGAAAAGGTTTTCGGGTGCGTCGCAGTTCAGAGAGGTAAAAATACCCTTTGAGTGGGGGGTTTACAATTTCCCGGTTTTTGAAGGACTCACGAGCAGTGGGACAAAGAAAGTCTTTGCAGATAAACGAAAGTGGGGACGAGTGCCCCACCCCTTCCTAAAAAAAGTTACCACTAAAATTTCCTCTAAAAACATCGGTTCATATAACCTCACCTCCTTACAGGAACCCCTCCTGCTCCCCTTTAACCTCCTCTGGGCATGTCGAAAGTGCCACTGGGTTCTCCTGTCGTTCTCCCTCCTTCTCACGATCGATCGTCGTTCCTTAAAGGGTTCCCAGAAAACCGGAGTTCGTTTTGTCCTTGACCCTCCCCTCCGTACCATCTCCCCCGACCTTGTTATACAATCCTTTTGTCTCCCCGAAGGAGAGAGCCGTCCCCCTCTGGGGCCGGGCGACGCTCGGGGCGTGCGTACGGAAGAGGGGACGGGCGCAACGGTTCCCCCGGACCCGGACCCTGCCTGCCTCCCCCTCCTCTTGGTTGTTTCTGGCTACCGGTAAATAAGGAATTAATGGCTTTCGAAAATTCTTTGACCGGTGACATTTAAGGTGTTCGCCTCCTCTCGTCCTCCCCTGCCTGTTCCTAAATACGAGTGCCCCGTTTCTGTTTTATTTATAGGACGGACTGAAACCTAGCTATAATACTCACAAAAACGGTTGGACGCCCCACGAAATACTCGAGTCTCCTTGTCTTTTCCTAGTAATAATTAATTTATTTCAGTTGACATAATCCGAATAATGTCAGTTCACGCGGTCCGCCGTCCACAACCCTCGCCCACCCACACCCCGGTCCCCGGTCGGGCCCCTTCGGGTCCTCACGGTAGGAAACGAGTCCCCATCCGGGTCCTGTACGCCCGAGTCGGGACGTAGTAGGACCTTCCGCCCCCAGGCACGTGGCCAGAAGGGGGTGTAGAGTTCGACTCCAGGTCTACCTCCGGACCCCGGGAGCGCCGAAACGTCAGTGCTCGTGGCCCTCGGAGGGTCCGGGACGGACAAACCTTGATCTGGTCCGACTCACCCTTTTATAGGGTCCTAGGTTCGTCCCCACGTCTATGTTGTAGTAGGGAGATTTGGAACCTCTGTTGGATACCCCTATAACGAAGCCTTGGAGGTTCGTCCTTATTTCCTCGTCAGTCCGACCCACTGACCGAACGCGGCCGGACCCTCACTCTTCCGTAATCCACTTAAGTACTTACTTGTGACCGAGTTGAGGTGTTGAACGGTCCTCAGACGTTACGTAACCACGAGAGTCCCTTCTTCTCTGGGCCGAAGAGCCCCTGGGGCTAAAGGAAGGCCTCTCCTTCAAATTCCGGGGGTCCCCGTAGGCGAGATCCCCATTTACTGCCTTCCGTCCAGGAGCGACAACGGACCCCTGACCCACTCGCTGCGCGACAACGGGGTCTGTAGAGGGGAGAGTAGCCTAGATGCGTTTCCCTTCGGAGGGGACTCGAAAGGCAAACCTGTTTAGGTAGACATGTAGTTCACCGTGGGTCCCGTCGGTGGGTGAGTGTCGAAAGTTGGTGGAACGACCGCGGGTCTCAACACCGGTCCTACATCGACTGCCCGGAGAGGTTGTATGTCTACGACAGGGTGACGATGGTCTGGACCTGGGCGTCTCCCCCTTAGTGGCTCGGGACGGGGCCGTCTGGTGGTTGCCAGAATGGGCGACCGGACGACGCTCACTGGACGTGACGAAAGAGTCCGAGGTAAGTACCCTTTTTAAGTAGGGTCTTCCTTTCTTTTGTCGGCTACAAATGGACGACCAAGGACCTTAGCGTCGGGTGGACAGAGTTTGGACAATGACTGGTAAGTCCTCCGGTGGTCCAATCTTTTCCACACACACACAGCCACCCCCCCGCGACAGAAGGTCTACGTTACCTGTCTCGACCCCCTCAATCACTCCGCGGGTCTCTGGTCCAAGTCCCCCGTCCACCTCTGTACTCTTCCGTCTCACCCCTCCGACTCTCGTTAAATCTCTTTCAGATTGAGAATTCCGTTAGTGAAAACTGTCGTGCACTAGGATCGTCTTTTTCCGGTTTGTAGTCTGAACAAGGTCTTCGTGTACTGTATAAAAGTTGTAAAAAAGTTTAAAAATTCAAGAACCATAAAAATAAGTTTCATAAAAAATAAAAATTCAAAAGTTGAAAAGGGGGATAAAAGATTGGATAGCTCTTTATTCCGGTGTTTTGTGTCCCTCACTTCTCCTCTGGAGTGGCATAGTGGGGAGGAGGAGAGGCATAGTGGGGAGGAGGTGAGTGGGGATGAGAGTGGGGAGGAGGTGAGTGGGGATGAGAAAAGAACAGAGACACGAAGGAGGAACAGTAAAGGTGAGTGTCCGTATAAAGTAAAGCGACCCTAAAATCATGTCTGTGGAGACAATAAGACTCGTTTCGATCAGACTGTTTAATTCAAACACTCAATTAAACGTTTAACTCACACACAAAAGTGTGTCAGTGGGATCGACTCGACGTCTTCGGTGCTTGTGGGACCTACAAAGACATCAGGGTGTAATCCTTTTTACGCCTGTTGGCAAGTTTTCGTATTTAGGGCTATTCAGACACGGTTCGCTCTCCCTCGGGCTCGGTCAGTTCACTCCGCCAGGATCTAAGGCGCATTACACCGTACTTTGCCCTGCGTGGCGCCACCATGAGCGCAGTCGGGACCACGAACCTGGGGGTAGTGTCGCTTAATTCAAGTGGTATTGTACCGACTACCCTGGCCGAAACCTTGTATAGTGTAGTATTTGTCTATTCCCTTCTCTTTACCGGGAAAAGGAGGCGAGTCTTATGACATTTTACCTATATTCGGAAACGGCCCACACGTGGTCACGGGGAATTTGTGGTCCCTCGGTTTCGAGGTGCCGAGAATTTCCTCTTTAACTCCCTGTCTTACCTCACTCCGTCTCTCGGTTCACACTGGACCACTGACGCCCGATTCACCAGTAATTCGTCTCTCTGTCTCCAACGTCCAATGTGTCGCGGTTGTGCTTCACTACCTCTCCAGACTCATCCAAAGATCATTTTTGACGGTTCACCAAAATTCGTGATGTCAAGAACCATTATAATAATGAAAAAATTCTGTATTCTGTTTACTAAGACTTGTCGTTTCTTAGAATTAAAAGGAAAATCAAAAAAAAGACTCCCCCTCCCCACCTCTTCCCCTGACCTTTTCTTAGTGTACCAAGGAGTTACCCCTTTGTTTGTTTTGTTATTATTGTTATTGTTCTGTCTAAAATTTTCTCCTTTTTGTAAGGTCTTTCAGACATTTGGTCACCTCCGTAAATTTTGTATACGCGTACGATAAAAAAAAAAAGGAGTTTGATACTTTTGTATCTTTGTACGACTTTCTATGATTACACTGGCCCGCCGTCGAACTAGGTGTGAGTCTGAGGAATGTCACCCCTACCAGACGGTCGTCGGTGAGTGTGGTCCGTTCTCCTTAAGGTGAGGTCACATTGCTGTTCGCTTTAAAATAATTTCTGATCTATGGGGAGAATCTCTTCTAAGTTGTTTACTTATTACGACCAAAAAGTAAGAGTTGATTAGAATTTGCAAGTCTTGTGGTCCGAGGTTAGATGTGTAGGTAATCCATCGTAAAAAAAAAAAAAAAGGGAAGATTTAAACCAACCCTGCCCCACCTCGACTAGTGTTCTTACTACGTAGCCTTCACTACACTTAAGCACTTAAGAGATCTCATTCCTTTCGTAATAATAATTTGTTCTATTTAGGAAAGGAATTTTAGTGGTTTGGAGATAGATTACCCTAGTCCTGCGTCTTTGTCCCGTCTACAAAATAAAAAGTGTTGACTGTGTCTTAATTTGAACGGGTCACCGTGACAGAAACTATAATTCTGTAATTCTGTAATTTTGTAACCACTGTACCCTAAGATAGACGAGTCGAAAAAGGACCTCTCCCTTAGGACCTTGTCACCGTATTTCTTCTGGAGTTCCCAAGCGATCGGGTCCCGACCGAGGTACACCCACACTCGAGACGTCGACCTGGAACTCGAGTCTCCCCCGGACACGAATCGAAGTACCAGACACCAACGACGGAACTCTAAGAACTATTAATGACCTGTCCTTGGGGTGTCAAAGTAAGACGTGCCTCGGGGTATTTAAGAGATCGACAGGATCCTACACGTTCTACGAAAATTCATAACGACCACCGTTTCGATAGCGGTTAAGTGACATCACTCCAAAGGTATTTCGATCTAAATTTTTTAAAAATTCCGTCAAAAGTCCACGATGCAAGAAAGACGGAAGACCTACGATTGTACATGAAAGTGTCTTAGTAACACTACCATTTACTAAATGCACTAAAGGATTGAACCGGTTCACTTCTTGGTCGATGATGAGGTGTAGATAGTGGGGGTTTAAAATTTTGGACTGAATCGACCCTTTGGGGTAGACGGGTCGGGGAAGGAACCTACCAAAACAGGTCCCGTCCTGGTGAGCGACTCCGTCGGCCTCCTGGTCCCGTTCAGACGAGGGTTCTGGTGCGAGAACGTTAGACAGGACGTAATCCTACGAACTCTCTGAAAAATTTTTCGGAAAATCCTTTTTTTTTTCCTAAAGTAGTTCTGTCAGTTGTGAGATTCAAATTTACACAGTTTTTAGGTCTGAGGAGACCCTTTTAACATACCTCCCAGGAATTTTTTAATTTTTCTTAATGACATCCCAGGTCATACACCGATTTCTTCGTTGTCAATCTTGTCCGTATCTTGTTCTGACCAAGTTTTGACCCTTTCGTCATAATGTTCCGCCATATAACGGTAGGACGAATAAATTGAAGATACTTCTCATGGAGTATGTTTTACGACCCGATCTACTTAGTGTTCGACCTTAGTTCTAACAGTCCTCTTCATAGTTGTTGGAGTCTATACGTCTACCACCACCGTCAAAGCAGCGATTCAGTACAGGCTGAGAACCCTGGGACACCTGACTGACATCGGACAGTCCGAGGAGACAGGTACCCTAAGAGGTCTTTCTTATGACCTCACCCAACGGTAAGAGAGAGAGTCTCCTAGAAGGACTGAGTCCCTAACTTGACCCCAGAGGACGTAAAGTCCGTCTGAGAAATGGTTGACTCGATACTCCCTTCTGGGTGATTTCTTTATAAAGGTTCACCTCTACGGTCCCTAACTTCACCCCCGGAGCACCTACGATTCGTACGAGAGATGGTGACTCGATGTGGGGACTACACTATACGTCTACCATGGTGATATTATAGTCTTTCACTTCTTCTTGATTTCTCGGAGAACTACTCCCATTTTTTCTTCTCACTTTTTTGACCGAATTTAGAGTCGTATGTCTTTTGTATTCGGTACCGTAGGTCAAGGTAGTAAAGTACCGTTTATCTTTCCTTTTTACACCTTCGTCACTGGCTAAAAGAAAGGAGCCCGAACTTTTAGTGACACCTGCCATTGACGTCGGTACTTTAATTTTCTGTGAACGAGGAACCTTCTTTTCGATACTGGTTGGGTCTGTCGTATAATTTTTCGTCTCTGTAATGAAACGGTTGTTTCCAGGCAGATCAGTTCCGATACCAAAAAGG
This sequence comes from Capra ibex, assembly GCA_006410555.1. Lineage (NCBI taxonomy): Eukaryota > Metazoa > Chordata > Mammalia > Artiodactyla > Bovidae > Capra > Capra ibex. The sequence goes on from SJYO01054996.1 coordinate 3,543,764, forward strand.
TCACCAGTACATACCTACACTCTCAACCTGACACTTCTTCCGACTCACGACTTCTTAACTACAAAAACTCGACACCACAACCTCTTCTGAGAACTCTCAGGGAACCTGACGTTCCTCTAGGTTGGCCAGGTAGGATTTATGAGTAACCTTCCTGACTCTTATAAGTAACCTTCCTGACTACAACTTCGACTTTAAGGTTATGAAACTGTTGGACTAGGTTATTGACTGAGTAACCTTTTCTGGGACTACGATCCTTTCTAACTCCCGTCCTCCTCTTCCCCTACTGTCTCTTACTCTACCAATCCATCGTAGTGGTTGAGTTACCTGTACCCAAACTCGTTTTAGGTCCTCTGTCACCTCCTGTCTCCTCGGACCGTGAAACGTCAGGTACCCCAACTTTTCTCAGTCTGTGTTGAATCGCTGACTTGTTGTTGTTGTTGGTCGTTAAGGTTAAGACCCAAATATCGGTGTTCACAACTTTCTTCCAAGAACTTCCCTATAAACATGGGGACACAACTATCGTCGTAATGAGTGTTATCGGTTTCCCACGTTGACTTTTGCAGTAGCTGTCTCGTTGTGTTACCTCAGATAGATACGTCACCTTATAATGTGCCGGAACTTTTACTTCCCTTAAGACTATATCTGACGTTGTCAATACTCGGAACTCCCGTACTCCGATATATTTGGTTAGTGTTTGTCTATGACATACTAAGGAGAATGTACTCCAGGGCTCTCGTCGGTTTAAGTCTCTCTGTCTTCTGTCTTCCCACCGCCAGTCCCCGACCCCCTCGCCCCCACCCTAAACGATAAAGTACCCCTGTCTCAAAACCAAACCCTTCTACTTTTTCAAAACCTTTCTTACCACTACTACCGACGTACTGTTACACTTACATGAATGACGGGGACCTGACATGTGAATTACGACTAATTTTGTCAGTTAAAATACAATATACTTAAAACGGTGTTAATTTCTATTTTAGGTCTTAGACTTACAAGACAATAAGGGAGTGCCCCTGTGGCGACACACTCAGAGACTACAAAACCCGGACACAAAACTACCGAGTATAATAATATAGGGTCCTTGAATTTTAATTGTATTATAATAATGACTATGATTAGTCACACCAGGTATTAACCAAAAGGACACCGAGTCTACCATTTCTTAGACGGACGTTACGTCCTCTGCGTCCAAGATGGAGACCCAGTCCTTTTACGGGACTTCCTCCCGTACCGTAGGGTGAAGTCGTAAGAACGGACCTCTTAAGGTACCTGACTTCTCGGACCGTCCGATGTCAGGCACCCCAACGTTTCTCAGCCTGTGCTGACTTACTGATTACGAAAGTGAAATTTTGCTAGGGGTTTACAAGAGATCTCGAATTAAAAAGAAGGTCAAGGATTCAGTCAGTTACTTCTCCACTACGTGAACCAGTGGGATAAAGAAAGTAGAGATCAGATTGTTGTCAGGGGAGGTTTGAGAGAGGGGTGTGAAACCAGAAAGTAATGTAACTAACAAAGTTCGTGAGGTTTGATACAGATGACACCTTCCGGGGGGTGGGACGAGACAGACTAAGAAGTCCAGTGTATAAAGTGAGCGCTTGTGATGTGCCCACGTTCCGCGTGGGGGGAGGTAGTCCCCCACGTCGCATCCCCACCAGGGACACCGGCCCGGACTCGTGTCCCAATTTCGTCCCCGGAGGTCACGACAGGAGACAGACCTTGGAAGAAGGGGACTGTTGGTTGTTCACTGGACCTCCGTCTATGGAGCTCGACCACTCAGAGGACAAGGAGACCTGGAATGGGGTCCACGCGACCGTAGTGAACCACTGGGACTAGTCACTAATGGAGGAGTTCCATGTTCTGTCTCGGAAGAGGGTAAGAGAATGAGAAAGACAATTAATTGACCGTAAAAGACATTTCTTCTCCAGGGCGGGGTGGGGACGGGTGGAAAGACCTCGTAGTGACATCTGGGATTCTGAAATTTTTTGTTTCACACAGTATATTTGATGGCAGCTGTAAGCCGAAACCGTAAGAATTGGACGGGACCCGAACCGGTCGCCCTCGGCACGCACGTCGGGCGACAGGACACACTGTACAGTCGGAAACAGGGACACCCAGAGGACGAAGAACCGTGTCGTCTCAGAAGATCCAGGTAGGATGAAAGAGTCCAGACGACACTCTGTAAAGGCATTCCTAAGGGCTAACGAAAAGTCTCTTCAGTAAGAGACTTTTCCTTAAGTAAAACGAAACGAAAACATTGAATTTAGACTCTATTAACATCTGAGTGTACGTCACCACCACCGAACAACGAGTCAGTACAGGCTAGAAAAACTGGGATACCCCCTATCGGGTGGTCCGAGGACACAGGTACCTTAAGCGGTCCGTTCTTATGACCTCACCCAACAGTAGACGAAGAGGTCCTCTATGACGACTGGGTCCCTAACTTAGACTCCGGGGACGTCATATTCGACCTGGTGATCCGTTCAGGGTCGAGATATCCCTTTACGGGTTGACAAAAGGTCTCATCTTCTTTAGTCTTAAAGTTTTGTTATCAACTACCTTCGGTTTAAAATAATACTTTTTCCGTGGCCCTCCCGGAAGACTCAATCTCCTTGTGTTGTGGGGACACAAACTTACTCTTGTGCCACGGGACCCCCGATCCCGGTCGAAGACAGAAGTAAGGGGGGTGGCGGGCTGAAGGGGGCTGACGGGGGTTGTGAGGACCCGTCTGTCTCTCCGTGTCCAATCAAAGTCTTTCATCTACCATGTATTTTTACTCGTCCGTGTGTTTGCACACACACACATCTTTCGTACCGACTTCTCTGTCCTGCGTCCCTTCTTTTTCACCCAACTACCCCTGAACGGACCAGCAGGTCACCGACTCTTAGTCGAAACGTTACGTCCCCTGGGTCCACGCTAGGGACCAGCACCTTGGGATGTACGGCTCCCCACACGGCTCCTCGGTGACTCGGGCACTCGATGATGACTTCGGGTGTGTGAGCCCTCCGGGCCCTCGGTGTCGATCTCTCAGCACACGACGTCACTTCTACGGCGCACGACGTTCACTCTGGTCTGTGTCGGGGTCTTCGTTTGTGTATGTGTAGAAAGAATTTTCACCCTCCTGAAGAGACCCCCGAGTCACCATCTCTTCGACGGACGGTTGTGCCTTCTGTGTTCAAGACAGGGACTGGCCCCTTCTAGGGTGTACGGGACTTCGTTGATTCGGACACGTGGAGTAGACGACCTGGACGCGGGATCTCGGACCCTCGACGTCGACGACTCCGGGCCCGCGGGATCTCGGACCCTCGACGTCCATGACTCCGGGCCCGCGGGATCTCGGACCCCCGGCGCCTATGACTCCGGGCCCGCGGGATCCCGGACCCCCGGCGCCTATGACTCCGGGCCCGCGGGATCCCGGACCCGGAGCGTTGTTCTCTTCACAGGGACGACGACGATTCAGCGAAGTCAGCACAGGCTGAGGCACGCTGGGGTATCTGCCGTCGGGTGGTCCGAGGGGGCAGGGACCTTAAGAGGTCCGTTCTCGTGACCTCACCCAACGGTAAAGGAAGAGGTTACGTACTTTCACTTTTCACTTTCACTGCAGCGAGTCAGGACAGGCTGAGAAACGCTGGGGTACCTGACGTCGGGTGGTCCGAGGAGACAGGTACCCTAAAAGGTCCGTTCTCATGACCTCACCCCACGGTAACGGAAGAGGTCTCTCATCGGGATCGAGGTGCGTTGATCTCTTTTCGGACTCGCCGTTGCTTCTGGATCGTATCGTCTTTTATTTATTTATTTTCACCCAAGTACGTATGTGATACCCGAAGGGACCATCGAGTCAACCATTTCTTAGGCGGACGTTACACCCTCTGGACCGAAACTAGGGACCCACCCCTTCTAGGGGACCTCTTCCCTTTCCGATGGGTGAGGTCATAAGACCGGACCTCTTGAGGTCCCTAATTCAGGTACCCCAGCGTTTCTCAGTCTGTGCTGACTCACTGAAAGTGATGGATACGATTGTTCACTCCTAACTCAAAGGTTCCACCAGTCTTTTACACATCGGGGTGGAGACGGTCAAAGGTCATCCTATTTCACTACCTTTATTGCGTCTAGACTTGTGACCTTCCACGTGACGTCTTTACGACCGACGAGTCGTGGTAGGTCCCAGAACCGGGTTTGCCCCGGGGACCCAGAGGACCGTTTCGGTACAGAAGTAAAGATGTGACGGAGGGGCGGGGAGGGATCAGAGAGGTCCCGTGTAAACCTTTAATAAATTTTTCTATTTTACGGAGATCAGACAATGGGTAATCTTTTGTGTACATTTATAATAAAAGATTAAACGCTGAGGACTCACACACAGAGTTTGTGGTCTCTCTGCAGTGACTTTATTAGTACAGATGAGGACTTATAAAGATAGTACGAGGGCTTGATTCTCCCACCTAAGCAGGAGGAGCGCACTATACGGACCCCCAACTTACCTAGGAACTCTTGTAGTTTCGCGGCCTACTCTTACTGGTGTTGTGACGCTAAAGGTCGGGCGGGTCACCACCGGACTTATCGACCCCGACGGGGTCCCGCCTGTTGCCGACTCTCCTCTTCATCCCCCCTCGCCCCAAAGGACCATTTAGACCTGCCAAGGGACATTGGGCTACCGGGGTTTGAGGGGCTGGGTTCACTGAGTAAACGTCGCCCTCACGACGCCACACTCCGTATTCGGACTAAATGTTGTACTCGCCGCACCTAAAAAAAAAAACAATTTAGGTCAGTATCACGCTGAACTCACTGATTGAGGACTTTTAACCATTAAAGAACCACCAACCGTCATCTTCCAGGTGGTTACTCTCCGCTCCGCACGATTATTTAAATATCCCGTAATATACGGTTAATCTGGAGCAGTCGGTAAGTTTTCCGTCCCGGCGGTTAGTCCGATAGTGAGGCGTTTGCGTGGGAAATAGTGTCTGTGAGAACGTTAAGTTAGGGAGAAATACACAAATTTTTCTTCGTATAATTGCGACTGACATGTCCTCGGATTAAAAGTCTCCGGGAAGGACCAATTTGGTGGAGGAGAAAGAAGAGACGTTTGAGAAGAAACAGGTAGTCACCCTTTGGTCCTGAACTGTACTCACACTTTAGATGTTCCTTGCTCTAAGGAAGGTCTGAGACCAAAGGGATGGTCTGTGTTCGGGAGTCCCTCGGAGTCCCGATGACCTTAGTGCCATAAGCAGTCAGTCCGTGGTGAGTCGGCATACGACCGTAGGTTCCGGAGCACCCGTAGGTACAAGGTAGAGTACTAGCAACCTGTGATGTAGACGACCTTGTGTCAGGACCGTTGGCCCCCCCGGTCCTCCGTGACTCCAGTTGAGTAGGAAAGCCCTTGTCGCCCCTTTGTGTATCCAAACGAGTCCCTTTGTCATACCTGCGAACGAGAAACGTAATTTCGTCAACTGACCTGACTGAAATTCAGACATACAAAATAAACTTCCCTTTTTTCTTGTTAAGTGTCTTCTTCACGTACGAGAAACTCTTTTCTCGGTTAGACATCTTTTCATGTTGCACCCTGAAGGGACCACCAGGTCGTCAATTCGTAGACGGGACGGTCACGTCCCCTGTGACCAAGTCACGGACCAGGCCCTTCTAAGATGTACTGGACCCCGTCCATTTGGTGATGACTCGGACGTGAGACATTGTCCTCTTCGGCGACGTTGTCGTCGGGTACACTTCGTTCCTCCCCGGTTGTTTAATTCATTGCTTTATTTTTATTGACTTCGTTATCGAATTTTTGCGTATGTTTCATTCGAACCGGTGACAGTGGGTCCAGTCACCAGCCCGAACGGGGGAAGGAGGACCCATAAAGGACGAGACGTGTCGTGGGGCTCAAGTCAGACGTACGGAAGAAAACGTTAAAGGACTTCACTACCTACAGTTGAGGGAAGGTTGAGACATGAACCTTTGTGTCTTAGGTGGGGGCGTTTCACTCGAGACTTACACTAAACTAATGTGGTAGTAGATTACCGGACACTTCGTAAGTAAGAAAGTTCTTTATCGTTAACTCGCGAGTGATCCTCACTCCGTGACGTGACGCAGTCCAAGACCGATGTCCACTCATCTCTGTCTGTCTATTCGTTTATGGAGTGTTACCCTTTTCGGGACGTAGACACCACAACTGACACCATTTCGTCAAGTGTCTTCGGTTTGTACGACTTATACTCTCTCTTAGACACACAAGAACCAAAAGTTAAGACACCTGTCGGGACCTAAATCAAATGTTTTAAATTTCACATCGATTTTGGTCTACTCTTTGTTTGTGATGAAGGACCTCGAAGTCAAGTCAAGTCAAGTCAAGTCAGTGAGTCAGCACAGGTTGAGAAACCCTGGGGTACTTGGCGTAGTGCGGTCCGGAGGGACAGGTAGTGGTGAGGGCCTCAAGTGGGTTTGGGAACAGGTAGCTCATCTACTACGGTAGGTTGGTAGAGTAGGAGACAGCAGGGGAAAAGGAGGACGGGAGTTAGAAAGGGTCGTAGTCCCAGAAAAGATTACTCAGTTGAGAAACGTAGTCCACCGGTTTCATGACCTCAAAGTCGAAGTTGTAGTCAGGAAAGTTACTTGTGGGTCCTGACTAGAGGAAATCCTACCTGACCAACCTAGAGGAACGTCAGGTTCCCTGAGAGTTCTCAGAAAAGGTTGTGGTGTCAAGTTTTCGTAGTTAAGAAACATGAGTCGAAAGAAATATCAGGTTGAGAGTGTAGGTATGTACTGGTGACCTTTTTGGTATCGGAACTGATCTACCCAGAAACAACCGTATCATTGTAGAGACGAAAAATTATACGACAGATCCAACCAATATTCTTGTCTTTTACATAGTTATTTAGAACCCTCGTAGATGTTGAACACTAAACCCGAAGGGACCACCGAGTCTACCATTTCTAAGACTGACGTGACTCCCTCTGGGCCCAAGGTAGGACCCCAACCCTTCTAGAGGATCTCCTCCCGTACCGTTGGCTAAGGTTATAAGAACGGACCTCTTAAGGTACCTATCTTCTCGGACCTCCCGATGTCAGGTACCCTAGTGTTTCTCAGCCTGTGTTGCCTCGTTGATTGTACGCGCGTGCGTGTGTGTGTGTGTGTGTGTGTGTGTGTGTGTGTGTGTGTGTGTGTGTGTGATGATCACCCGTCGGTCACTTAGAGAATTTGTTTACAAAATTCAAGTACCTCCGTTAGCGGAGTTCTATATAGATGGTGGGTGATTGGGTCCTCATTTCCGGAGAGACCTTTACGACCGAAAGACTGTGCACATGGTCTTCGCCGACGGCAAAGTCCTACCACAGTGTGTCACCGCTGTGGTCCCGGTCTTTGGTGTGCACGAGGAACGACTCGCCAGGACGCCAAAGGGTCGTGTCGACCCCGGTAGACTGGTGGTCTCAGTGTCTACGGACGTGTCGTGACAAGTCTCTCTGGGTCAAGGGACGTGTCCTCTGTCCTTACACAGAGAGTCCGTCTTCCTACCAAGACTTGACTTCTATAAATCTTTGGTTGTTTACGTCCTCTTCCGCAAGAGACTTACTGGGTATAGACGGATGTTCGTTCAGGAGGCATTTTTTTCTTACAGTACCGGTATTTAGGGGAGGGACCCTCAAGGGTTGGTCCCTTCTCCCTGAGAATGGGGTCCTCCCTACTCTTCAGCCGTGTGTGTGGGAATATTTGAAACGGTGGTCGAAAGTACAGAGGGTAGAGTAGAGGATCCCTGGGTAAATAGAAAGGACTTTCAACAGACAAGAGAACATTTGTCATAAAGAGACGAAGGGAAAGGTAGTACCTTTACTGACCATTTCTTCGCGAGTTTAGAGTGGTAGGAAAAGTAAAAGTGTAGAAAGGGTTTACGGGTTACGTACATTTCTATTTTTACTTATATAAATATACAGAAAATGGGACAATGAGACAGGTAACAGTTAAATTAAGTGTCCGGGGGTGTTCGACGTGGATTCTCGGACACAACAAGGGGATGGGGTCCGGGAGGGGTGACGATCACCTCCCCGAGACTCTGGACCACTCGGACCCTGGGTCCTCTCCCACTGGTCGTACTCACTCCGGGTTTTACTTTCCTGAGATCTCTTCGAGGGACGGAAAGACCTTACCGGTAGGACCCCCGACTCGGTGAGAGAACGGGGTCACCCCTTAGACGGGTCAGTCGTGTAGTTGTCTGACCGGTCGGTCGCGAAACACTGCCCAGGGAAACCCGACGCCCCTGAGACTCGTACAGAGTGTACGGAAGGGCTTGGGACCACACCCGAACCACGACTACGAAATAGACTGAACGATGTAGGCCAGTGGACGGAAGACACTTCCGACTGGTCGGGAATTCCGGAGACGTGTGGAAGACGTCTTCGCCCCTCCCAGAGGTGACGCGTCCCGCGGACATTATGGGGGAAGAGGTGTTTCTACTGCCCGGAGGGAGGGTGGAGGTCGATCTGGCAAGACCTCAGGACCTATTACTACTTAGTCAGGCCCGATTGACTTCGGGTGGAGGGGGTCGAACCAGGAAACACCTGTTTCTCCTACCGATACAGAGAACAGCGGATTGTCTGCCGAGACGTGGAGCGTGCCTGCGTCTCCTCTCGGAAATGCCTCCGACCACTAGTCCACTAGTGCAGGACCTCCTAGGGACGGGTCTTGGACAGGGGTTGGGAGGTGGGGTGAATCGTCCTTGGCGCGTCGTCCATTTTCCTGTCACATCAGAAAGGCCCTCCCCGGCACCCCCCCGCGAGGAGAGAGGGCTACGTGTGTCGGACCGGGGCGGGGGGTGGGGGTTGGACCCGGGGGAGAGTGAGGGTAAAGCGGGGATTTGCGGGACTTTCGGGTAGGGGACTACCCGAGGTATTACTCTTCGCGACAGTTAGTGTCGAGGTAATCGGCCCTGTCTGCAAGTGAAGGACTTTGTTAAATAACCTAAGGGTCTTCGTTTACCCGGAAGAAGGAAAAGTCGACCCAAAAATCCCTCGATAAGTCTCCCTCACACACAGGGAAGCCGAGGGCGACCCGGTCGAAACAAAGGAAGTAAATGAGTACTTCTGTCAAAGGACTTAAATGGATGGAGGAGACAGGGCCCAAAGGGGGGACCTCATAAACGGTTTTGAAAAGAGGGGGGTGACCAAGTCACCGACGTGTTATGGGTGGTCGACAAAGGTCGATGACTTGGTCCCTCCCTCGGCACTTAAAATAACCGTCTAAAAACCTCTCCTCCGCCCCGTCCCACACCCCCGCCCCTCTCCCCTCCGTGTGTGACCTTCTTTAATTTTGAGTCCGGCTCTTTATTTCCTCGCTCCAACTTCTTACGCTACCCAGACTCGACCTTGCCACCCCAGGACCCGAAGGAGATGAGGGAATAAAGGTTGGTTCTTAAGATATTTCTTATTTCTACGGGCTCGAGTCTGACAATAGAATCTTCTAAATGTTTAAGCCCCTGACGTACGTGTGAAGGTTCTAGATGTAATACTCACCGTGTCGGACTAACACTATGCTAAAGACAAATTTTTCTTGGGTGTACTGGATGTTCTATTCGAAGACGTGGTTCCCAAAGTTTCCAGCCACAGGGAGGGTCACTACTCGTCTTTCTCTCCTAAGCTTTAATGCATTTTATTATAAAAAGAAGAGGACGAGAAGAATTCCCTATTATATGTGGAACGTTCGTGTGAACTCGGTCCTCCGGGATGGGAGCTTCGTATTTAGTCAAGTTGAAAATTGGACCCTTTTGTCCGACTTCCTCCGTCTCAATACGACACGGAAGACTCTCAGTGTGCAGTTATCATTTAGCCCTCAACCCCACACCCCCCCGCGTATACTTTCGGCGACTCTAGGCTAGTCCCGTCTTAATACGTCGGTGCATTCTTTATTATAGATAATCCGATTAAATTAGTGACTTATGAAATGTCTACTTAATCCTAAATCTTAGGTTAATAAAGGCTGTAAGGTTGACAGTCTCGGACAAGGACTCGTCCTCCCTCTCTTTTCGCCCCCTCTCCTCCCGTCCAAAACTTCTACGTCACTTCCTCGGTGTGCCTGGGAGAAAACGAGGGGCCGACGGCCTTCTCGTCTCTGCACTGTTGACACTAGTCCGAAGAAAGCCGGCGGTGGGGAGGGGCGGCTCGGGTCACTTGGGTTCCGGCCCTGCGCCCTAGGTGATAGGGACTGCCTGTTCGGTAACAGGCGCCTCCCTCGGGAGGAGGGTCCGACCGTGCGGAAGAGTTTCCTTCGACCGGGCCGGTGTAGGACCCCACCGGGTGCCTCGTCCTGACGAGGGGTTCGGACCTTTTGGCGTCCCACGGGAACCCCCGGTACCGTCCCCGGACGGATGGGGAGAACGCCCTCGTAGGAGGGTGGGGGCCGAGAGAAATCTGGACCCCAAGAAAGAGTATTACCAGTCCCGGACCCCGTCTGTCTTTACTCCCTTTTTCGTCGTCGACACTTACTCACGACCCGTCGGGGGGACGGGGCGGGGACGGTGGACGGTCTGAAGCCCCAGATGTCACTCGGTTCTGGTGACCCCTGTGCCAGTCACCAAGGTCCACACCCCGGTGTCCCTACCTCCCTTTGACTCCGGGTCGACACTCCAGTCGCGACCGCCGTCACTACCTTCCCTCATTTGTTTTGTAAGAGAGTCGACTTTACCCGGACTACTTATCTAAACAGAGTCTGAAGTCTCAGACGTTAATGAATTTAAGTTTGTCTGCGAAGGGACCTCCTTTTACTGACCTTTTTATCTAGACGTTGAGAGATTCCTGTCTTTATGTAGCCTCCGAAAACGTAGTACCGACAAAACGTTAAGAGTTTTTCGAGGGTATAAGAGTATTGTGTCACCCTTACAAGTCCCCCCTCCCACCCCTTTTGGAAGTGAATCTTAAGTAAGGTCTTACTAGGAATGTCGCACTTTACTCACTTACTTGGCTCGTAAATTTAAAATTATACGACCACCCAGTGCCCCGACCGGCAGTTCTGACTTAAGTGAACAAATTCAAATACTGGTGGTACGTCTGGGGAGGAGAAGTCTTTCCGTGTTGACTTCGCCCAATGCCGGGGAGGGCCGCCCCCGGAGGGTCGGGATGGTAGTCACCGTCCCTTCAAGCCCCAAATGTCTGGTACCCGAAAATGCTACCCCCACGAAGGACGGGCGGAGTTGAGTGTCCGGGTGGGTTGTCTGCGCCACTCAGGACGTGCGAAAGAAGGCGGACCGTGTGTTACACAGGAATAATAGGAGGGTTAATGACTCGACCTGTGGGGGACGAGGGAACGGTGACCTTGGAAACACACACACGCACACACGTGTGTGTGCGTGTGTGTGTAAATAGGGAATCTAAGCAAATTAACTCGTGTTCCGTAATGTCTCCTAAAGTCTTCTCCGGAAGGAACAAGATCCTACTGAATAATGTCGAGAACTTTTGTGGACAAGTAGTTAAATAGGAAAACATTTTTTCTGGTCTGAATTATAGAAATTTCGTGAATATTTTTAAAGGATACCTTATGCAATTCAATTTTTTTTTGTGTATTGACATTCTTTGAGATGAAGAGATAAATTCTCGTTAATATTTTTCGAAGAGTTTAATCTCACTAATAAAGAGAGACACATACGTACATGTATGTGTGTGTGCTAATATACCTTAGGGTCACTATGTAAGAATCATTGTCCCCCCACCCCCATAAGAGATGTATCGTTTCCACTCGACGATTGACGAACTTTTATCAGAAAAGTTTCGTTCCGTTGTCCTCTTGGTGAACTTTGCACGTCCGGAGGAAACTACTCACGTCTGGTGTTTTTTCAGTGAAGAAATACTGGTTTGTTTTTGATAGGAAATTTGAAAAGGAATCCTTTTTTCAGTCGGAGGTTTCAGTATCATAGCTATGCTGTCCGGACATATCCTTTGTTGGGACTACACTGTTTGGGTCGGGGGTTGTGACTACCGACGTAATGCCCCTTGTGTGTCTGCTACCTTCCTCGGGTCGACACCGAGTCGACGACTTCTCAGACGGACGTGACACCCTCTGGACCCGAGCTAGGGACCCAGCCCTTCTAGGGTACCTCTTCCCTTTCCGGTGTGTGAGGTCATACGACCGGGTCTCTTAAGGTACCTGACACATCAGGTACCCCAGTGTTTCTCAGCCTGTGCTAAGTCTCTGAAAGTAAAGTGTATCCTGCTACCTTTTGGGTTCTGGAGGACAGTTAGTACCGAAGTAGACATTTAAGTGAACTCAGTCGGTCAGATCTTCCACTCCGGAGGAACGAAGGAGGAAAGAAATAGGAATTTTAAAATAAAATATAACCTCATGCCGACTACCTGTTACAACATAATTAAAATCCACGTGTTGTTTCACTAAGACAAGATGTATGTGTAAATAGATGAGAAAAGGTTCAAGGAAAGGGTAAATCCGATAAGTTCTGATAACTCATCTCAAGGCACACAATATGTCATCCAGAGACATACAATTCTATTGGTTGTTAGGGGAAACAACCAGTTGGTACAATTTGTTTCGTCACACATGTACAACTTGAGTTAAAGGATAGGGAAGGGACGACCATTGGTATTCAAACAAGAGACACTCAGACAGAGACCAAACATCCATGTGAGCAGACATAGTAAATGAACTCTGAGACGTATAGTATGCTATAAACAGAAAGAGACAGACTGAATGAAGTGAATCATACTATTAAAGGTCCAGGCAGGTAGGAGAGAAGAAATTTGAACCACTCTAAGTATTAGGTTAACGGTGACGTCCACTCGACAAACGGGGACTGGGCGGAGAACCCCTAGTAGAAAAGACGCCTCCCCCCACCTCACTGCGAAGGGGTCGGGAGTCGACGGACCTACGGACCCTTTTCGAGAGGGAGGGACCCTCTAGTTTACCCGTCGCCGGAACTTCGTCCTGGACCAGGCACTCGGTGGCGGTGTACGGATTAATTACTGGGACGACCAGCGTCGACCTTCTCGACTCGACCCCCACTAATTAATTTAATCGACCGTCTCCTTTAATGTCACCTTTTCGGTTTCAAACTAACGAGGTATTAATTGGCGTCACGTTTATTATAGACGTAGATATTGAAGGTCGCTACTCTAGTCTTCGGTTAACTTAAACCGTGACTAACTTCGACATTTATAGGACACCACTTTTTACTATCCAAACAAGATCTCCCTTTTGAAAGTCTTTACCTGTAGATCGCTTACACTAGCCCCTTTCCCGTGGTCCCCTTTGGCGTCCTTCCTTCGGAATGGAAAGTTCGACGGAAAAAGGTTGTAATTTTGTTGAGGAAAAAAAAAAAAGTATAAAGAAAACCTAATCACTACTCCGTACTATCGGGTATATGGGACAGAGAGGTAAAGTCTAAACTGAAGGGTCCGGACCTTGGATGCACTCCCAAGGTAAACGGAAAGAGCAAGGTCCCTAATTTTGCGTTAGGAGTTTATTAAAGTATCCGACTATGCTCCCTTAGCGAAAGTAGAGGGGGTCTTTTCCTTATAAGATAAATCTGGTAGTTTACGTCCTCGATAACGACGAAAAGACCTATTACTGTAAAAAAAAAGAAACATTGTTAAAGTACAAGTTTTATACCAAAGTAATCGTTATCCTAAGACGAATTTTCTTTTTTTTCATAAAATATGTCTATTAACGGACCGTGTTTTGACGTCTTGAAAGTCGTCTGCCTTCGTAATGTACAAGGTGGTAGGTGTCTGCGAGTGATCATTCAGTAAAGTTTCGTCTTCAGGACGTAAATATGTCCTTTTCGAGAGCGATTACTGAACCGCTGAAGACTGGTTCTCCTCACCGTAGACGGACTGTTGACCAGTTGTAAAATAGGGGTAGAACTGTGTGTCTCTTCTCTTCGAGAACCAGTTTACCTTCCCTGTGCTCTAATTTCTTCCCTGCATGTCCCTCAGGCCCTAGTCGGCTGTGTTTGGTAGTATATACCTTACCTATTCGTTGTTCCGACATGTCACAGCATGTCCCTTGATATAAGTTGTAGGACCTTATTTGGTATTGCCTTTCTTATACTTCTATATACGTATTGACTTAGTGAGACGTCATGTTGACTTTGATTTTGTTGTAACCCGTAGTTGATGCACACGCACGCACGATTCAACGAAGTGAACACGGGCTAAGAAACGCTGGGGCACCTGACATCGGACGGTCCGAGGGGACACGTACTCTAAGAAGTCCGTTCTTATGACCCCTCCCAACGGAACGGGAGGAGGTCCCCTAGATGGGTCGGGTCCCTAGCTTGAACGCAGAGAATACAGAGTGCGTGACCGTCCACCCAATACTGATCGCGGTGGACCCTTCGGAGGTCTTATTTGAGGTTATTTTATTTAGAATTTTTACACTGTCTGGCACCGTTGTAGAAAGAGTTAACCTCACATTGACGAAATGTTGCAACACAATCTAAGACGACATATTCCTTCACTTAGCCGATGTACATATGTATGTAGGGGAGCAGAACTCGGAGGGGGTTCGTAGGGTGGGGGGATCCAGTAGTGTCCCGTAGCTCGACTCGACGGACACGGTGGGCCGGTGAAGGGTGATCGATAGACAAAATGTGTGCCCCCACTTATATGTACTGACAACCTTTCACCGTTGTAAAATTTGAGCGTACACCAAATCTTTGTGTGCGGGTCCTCAAAGAGTAAACTCAAAGTGTTGTCAGACGACCCATCTGGTCCGTACACAACGATAAGAGTGAAAAGGGAATCACTCTTTCAACCCCGAGACCCACCGGTGACTATCCCGTCTCAGACTGGGGCGGAGGGACCGGGGTCGGAAGTAAGATCGGACGTGCGGGGGGACGGGGCAAAGATTGAAATGTACCAGAAGGAAGGCTCTCTGTCGAAGTAGGAATCGGGTCCGACCCTACACGGGTGTTCGTACTGGAGAGCTACCTCTCTTTGTGCGCCCGTCCCGGCACGGACCCCACCCCCAAGTCCCCCAACCTACCACCCCGGTCTATTGACTTCCCTTTTCCCACCACACCGTCTGTCTACTTCCGAGAGATTTCGACACGTGCACGGTCAATCATGTACACCGGTGTGACGCCCCCGCCCCGCGGACCTCCCGACGTCAGTCTCCTGTACGCCCCTGTCCGTGTGCCCAGTCACTTCGTCTCGGTCCCCGGCCGCACTCGCCCGCGAAAGGGAAGCTCTTCCGGTCGTCTGCCTGGGAGTCTCCTCGGAGATCTCCCTTGCGTCTGTGGGGCTGGGGGAGACCTGAAGGCTGTGGGTCTTGACTCTGTTCTTTGCACACACCAACTTTCCGTACCTCAAACGCCAGCAAACAATGGCTTCACCATATTCAGATTTGGGTGTGGTAGTCCTACCGCTGGCTCACTTTGTGCGACCCCTCGACGTCGGACCCCCGGACGTACTCGCCCGCGCCCCCGGACCACCCTGTCCCGGGCGACGGTACTTGTGGGCCGTCGGGGCCGGGGACCGTCTGTGCCCCTAAGGTGCCTCGGAAGACACGGAAACCGGACCCCTGAGGTGTCATGGGGTGTGACGTTTGACCGGAGGCTAGAGGAGGGGTCGACGGGGAGGTTCGGGGGCTCAGTCCTCCCAAGACCTGAGAGGTCTTGACTCCGACCTCTGAACTCCGTGCTCCGGTGGACAGGATGGAAGGAAGGAGAGCAGCCGTTTGGTAGGAAGGAAAACGTAGACGTGTTGGAAGGCCGTCTCCGAGGTGACAGAAGCACAGACTAATAGAAAGGGCCTCAGGGACGTCTCCCGTGTCGGGGTCTGATCTGTCCGGCGTGTCCGCGTGTCCATTTCTCGAAAGACGGGTAGAGACTGCCCAAGAGGCTCGTCTCCCGAGGAAAGGGCAGCACGACGCACACACCTGCAGTAGACCGGGGTAACGGAGTAGGACCCTTGACTCCCGTTCTGTCCTTTCTCGAAGAGAAAATTTGTAAAAAAAACAACCGCCGTGACCCAGAAGCAATGACTCGTGCCCGATGAGAGGGAACGCCTCAGACGCGAAGAGCGACTCCACCGAAGAGGACAACGTCTCATGCCCGAGGTCGCGTGTACCCGAGTCCTGAGCGCCACGTGCGCGAAGTGACGAGGGGCCGGACACCCCGGAAGGGTCTGGTCCCTACCTTAGACACGGAGGACGCAGCCGTCCGCCTAAGAAGTTAGCGACCTGGTGGTCCTTTCGGCCCCGAAAAGAAACAAAGACGGGGTCCTCAGTGTAGGACTTGGTCGAGGTGCTTCGGTGTCGTCCGATTGAATGACAAACCTTCCTGGAGTCTGGGTAGTGCTAAACACTGACTGCCGATTCCGACCGGAGCCTACAACCGGAAGCCGAGTCACTCTGTGGACAATTAGACAGACCGGTGAAGGACGGAGTCCAAAGAAAAAGAGGACCCCTCTTTGCTTCTGTGCTTCTGTCACCTCAGAGACGGCCTTCCAGCACGTCTACGTAGTCCGGTTCCTTCCTACCAAACGGCCGTTCTCCTTCCTTCCATCCTGTCCACCGGAGAACGGAGTTCAGAGGTCGGAGTCAAGACCTCTCAGGTCTTGGGAGGACTGAACCCCCGAACCTCCCCGTCGACCCCTCCTCTGACGTGGGCGAGCACATCCGGGGGTCCGACGTCGAGGGGTCGTACAAAGTAAGCCAGCGGGACCCGAAGAGAGGAGGGGAGGAGGGCGACGTCAAAACGTCCGTAGTGGAAGAGTTCGGAAAAGAGTCGTCCACACAGAGGAGGGGCCCGTCACTCTGGGGGCTCCTGCCCGGACCACAGGGGTCCGGTCCCACACCCGACCGCGAGACACACCACAGCGAGGGACACTCCTGTCCTGACCTTGGAGTGGTGAACTCGAGACTCCAGTGACGAACCCCGGTGTGGAGGACGACCCTGCTTCCGTCTCGACCACCACTCCTCTCCGTCCGTCACCCCACCAGTGGGTAGACTAGTGTGCCCTACTCCCGGCGAGGCCCACCTTTCCTTCCGCACTGTTTCCAGTCACTGGGCCGGGTCCCGCCCTCGGAAACCTCTCACTCGTCGGACCGAGTTTCTGTCCTGACGATATTGGGTCTCCCGTGTGCCCCAGGTCCCACACTCTCGTAGTTCAGTATCCTCGGTCCCTTCCTGGTTTTTACACTCCTACAGTCCTCTATGGCTTCAGCAAGTTCTCCGGTGACCCATCATTACAAATAGATCCCTCCAATAGGGAATTTTCCGTTTTCCTGGGTTAGTTTACTTGGGGGGAGGGGAGGTCCTACCTGGCGTCCTTTGAAGACGCCCCTACGTAAGAGGACCGGTAGTCTTGGGTCCGCCGATACTACGAGCTGAGGCGGACAGGTGAACAGGTCTGACGTCCCGGATCGCTAAAGTATTTTGTGTGCAGATCCACAATGACACTTACCAATCGTAGTAGATGTCAGTCGACGAAGATTCACTTCTAGTAAGAGTTCGTACACCCACCCAGTGTGGGTTAGTCAACTTCCGGAAGCCCCCTCCTCTTTGGACCGCCAAAGGACCTCCTGAAACCGGAGTTCTAACGCCACGACTGAAGGTAGACTCATGGCTCGGAGACCAGACGGGATGTCTAAAGTTTAAACGGTCGGAAGTGATAGTGTGATCGGTCAAGAATTTTATGTAAAAAGAAGAGCATGTACGCATACACGTACACACGCACGTGTGCACGCGCACACGTGTGTGTGTGTGTGTGTGTGTGTGTGTGTGTCTCAACCAAGACAAAGAATCCTCTTCGGACCGACCGTCTCGTCCAAAGACTCCTCTCTTCACTGGGCTAGTTTCGTCACGGCAGGTTAGTGCTAGGACCTCCCCCGTGTACCCGGTCGAAGTTCTCTGGCTCCTCGTCCACCACTTCCTACCTCTGTTCCCGTCCTACCACCCCCCACGTCCCGTCTCTCATGGTGGAAACCCCTCTTTTACCTGTGATAAATTTAAGAAGTTTTTTAGGTGGTGGAAACTAGATCAATACGAGGAAGATCCTTGAGTAGGAATCTTTCTTTACTCAACATTCGGGGAGTTTCTACCTGTGTGTTTGTACGAGTAACGTCGGAAGAAAGTCATAAAGTCATGTCTACAAGGGTTTCAGGTTTCCACTTCCTGACTTAACTGCCGAGTTGGTAGTCTACTTGATGACACTGAAGTGATTTTTAGTCCGAGATTTTCTTTATATGTTACTTTCTTTCGCCTAGTACTATATTATGATCACTACCGAATTTTTTTCCGATATTTTATCGAAAATTTCGTGACAAAGAAAATTTTTTAAAACGGAACAACGATGAGTAAACGATTCAGCACAGGTTGAGAAACACTGGGGGTACCTGACGTCGTATGGTCTTGAAGGGACAAGAAGTGATTAGAGGGCTTCAAACGAGTCTAAGTACAGGTGACTCAACCACTATCTTAGATTAGTAGAGTGGGAGACAGTAGGGGAAGAGGAAAACGGAAGTGGAAAACGTCGTGTTTCCAGAAAAGGTTACTCAGTCGAGAAGCGTAGTCCACCGGTCTCATAACCTCGAAGTCGTAGGCATATACATCCTTCTTACATACATTATGGAGGTCACGACTGACCACCACTTTAGTGTCCATGTACACACATCTACGTGCTTGTTATGTCATATACGTCTGTATATGCATATATAAAAGTCGAGAGTAACCCTCTCGGAGGGTTTTACACCTGGAACTGGAAGTCTTCCATAAAGAATCCCTCCCAAGACAATTCATTCGGACCCTTCGTGACAGAACGAGTCTTGTGTCTCGGGTGTGGGGAATGACCTTCTTCGGTGTTTGAGTGGAGACAAACGTCTTTGTGGACAATGGTGAACGACCTCAATTTTACGTGTCCTCATACGAGACCTAAACTGTGTCCGAGGACCAAGGATACGACTTCTTCCAGACCGAACCAAATGTCGGGTACAAGTTCTGCAAGTCCCTTCTCTACAAGAGTTCTGAGGTTTTTGGTGTATTGTCAGAGGACTGTCACTTTTGTCGGAATGTAGGTAGTGGTCTAGCATGACCCTGCACACACACTTCCTCCGGGTACTGCCCCGCCCTCCCAGGTCCACCTCGGACCTTAGAGGAGGACCGAAGACCTCCAGGGACACACTACTCGGTCGGGGTAGACACTATTGGACGAAGGTAGTCCGGAGGAGACGTTGGGGTCGGAGTCCTTTAGACAGGAGTACCTCCGAAGGAGACTTACCCGAAGAGGTTTATGACCCAACCGGTTGTTCAAGCAAACCTAAAAGACATTCTGTAATGTCCTTTAGGACTTGAAGAACCGATTGGACTATGTAAAACCTGGGACTCGACGGACGGGACTAGGTCCTAAAGTTTAGATCGGGGTGACCGTCGTAGAGATGTCGAACGACCCAATAAGTGTGTAGACAAGAGTGCCAGTCTCCGGGGGAGAACCTCGGCCCCTGTACTACCTGGTGTAGCCTCAGAGTCCGCCTCCTTCAGAGTCGGATAAAGATCATGGACCTTCGGGACCGTCCAAGGGATAAATGGACTTTCAGAAGCCTTTGGATTCAGATCCCGAAGGGACTAACGAGTCAACCATTTCTAGGCGGACGTGACGTCCTCTGGGGCCAAGCTAGGGACCCAGCCCTTCTAGAGGACCTCTTCCCTAACCGGTGGGTGAGGTCATAAGAACCCGAAGAGAAGGCCGAGTCGACCATTTCTTAGACGGACGTTACGTCCTCTGGGACCAAGCCCTTCTAGGGGACCTCTTCCCTTTACGATGGGTGAGGTCATAAGACCGGACCTCTTAAGGTACCCGACGTGTCAGGTACCCCAACGTTTCTCAACCTGTGTTGTCTCGTCAAAAGTGAAACCTTTGGTTCCTGATCTCTTCCGGGTCTAAGGGGCCGGAGTAGGGTCCAACCTTGTGACAAGGGAGACTGCTGACACCGTCCTCCGGGCACCACCAAGGCCCCCGGGGTGACTGCACCGGAAAAGAACAAGATACAAAATAGATCAAAAGAATTATTTGAATTATTTCGGGGGGACCTCGTCCCCTCGTCATGGTTCGGAAAAAAAAGGGGGATTGTCGAAATGACTCCACATTAAATATATGTTGAGTGGATAAATTCAAATATATGTAAAGTTGTTAAGAATCATGTAAATGACTCGACACGTCGGTAGTGGTGTTAAGTGGCACTCTTGTGAAAATAGTGGCCGGTGTCGAGGGGGTACGGGTAGACACGAGTCGAGCGCGGAGGTACGGGTCCGGCAGTGATTAGACGAGAGAAAGAGATACACGGGCACACGTGGACGATCCAGTGCAGTCAGTACAGGACGGGATAACGTCGGGGTACCTGACGTCGGGTAGTCCGAGGAGACAGATGATCTAAAGGGTCTGTTCTTATGACCTCGCCCAACTGTAAAGGAAGAGGTCTCCCATAAGGACTTGGTCCCTAACTTGGACAAAGAGGACGTGACGTCCACTTAAGAAATGGTGACTGGTTGATCCCTTCGGGGAAGAGAGACCTACCTAAACGGAAAAGACGGACCGAGGAAAGCGACTCCTGAGGTCGGGATTTTTGGTAACGTGACCGTTGACATACTTTTATCCTGCACGTTTAATTTTTTTTTTGGTGTGTGTAGACTCCCTCCCGAAACGTAGCTTGTTTATAAACCGGATGAACAAGTTGGTTAAGTTTCTTGAAAAGTATGGTAAAGGTGTGTAAGCAAAACCAAGCCTTTATGGATGACATAAATCCATGATCCCAAATACATCTGACACTCACTCATATTTACCTGAGAAGACTGCAAATTTTCCTTGAACTTTAACGACCCAAATTTTAGACTTTTCATTCTTGTCGGATGCGGTACGACCTATTTTGGACTACCGATTGAAGGGACTCATGTGCTACACCTAACCGGGAATCATAGAAATCTGTAGTTGACTACTACTTCAACGGGTAAGACTTCTCTGGCAATCCCATTAATTGGGCTCCTAGCCTCTTCAGAGAAATATACCACAGAAATAGATGTGAGTCAGATTGAGTGTGGTTTCTGTACAGCTTTGGAAAACATCACCTAGTATTTACCCCCTTTTCTTCTCTGAGCTTCTATCCCGAGGAGTCGCCTCAAGACGGGTCGCAGACTACCTGTGACTACAATCCTCTTCACTGGGCGTGACTGTGCGCCGAGTCTGTCCAGTTCTTGGACGTCAAAGAAAGATGGTCCAGTCCGACGAGTGAGAGTGTCAGTCCACCACACGTTTGAGGTCAGACCTTTCCTGATTACATAATGGTTCCTGTAGCCCTGTTTCGAGATTACTTTTGACAGTAACCTGGAAATTACTCTTCCTCCCAACCGATGAGATTTCCTGACAGACCTTCCGTTTTCAGTGCCCGAGAAACAAGGGCCCTTCGGGTGTCGGAAATTGGAGGACGAGAGTAGCTGCCGTCGGGGCTCAACGAAGACCTCCGACCACCAAGACTAAACGAACCGTTACTCGGACGTCTGTGTGCGGTGGGGGTTGGGACCGGTCAGGACCGAGAACCTGGTCCAGTCTCAAACTCCTTTCCCGATCCCCATCCTACCACGACTACCAAGAGTCCCTGTCCGACCGGCCCCCTCCTTCCGAGGCGGTCCGTCCTCTCGACTCCGGTCTATTGAGGTTCGGGTCCGTCCACCGGAACTGTATGTTCCAGAGTAAAATCGGACTCTGTGTCTGATATGAGTCCGAACCCCTGTCCTTTAAGTACAGACTTCTAGGTCGACGTGCCAGGTCCCTTGGTCAGGTCCAGGCGTCCGACTCCCTCTTGGGGTCCAGAACCCTTCTACTAGTTCCACATTCTTTAAAACGGTTTTGTCCCTGCTCCGCCTTTAGGTCCCCCTAGACCCGTGTCGTTCCACTATTGTACGCATAGTAAATGGCTGGTCCCTCGTGACCCCCGCGAAATGTGTGAAGATCTCGAGTTCTGGAATGTCTTCCGACTCGTGGCTTCTTAACTACGAAAGTTTGACGTCACGACCTCTTCTGAGAACTCTCGGGGAACTTATCGTTCCTCTAATTTGATCAGTTAGGATTTCCTTTAGTTGGGACTTATAAACAACCTTCCTGATTACGACTTCGAGGTTAGGAAACCGGTAGGCTACGTTTCTCGTCTGAGTAACCTTTTCTGGGACTACGACCCTTTCTATCTCCCGTTCTCCTCTTCCCCACTGTCCTACTCTACCAGCCTACCGTAGTGGCTGAGTTACCTGTTCTCAAACTCGTTTGAGACCCTCTATCACTTCCTGTGTCTTCGGACCATACGACATCAGGTACTCCAACGTTTTTCAACCTGTACTGACTCGTTGACTTGTTGTTTCCATACCTTCGTTAGATTCACGGGTAACAACTTACTAATCTATATCTTCTCCAATATTTGTGTGTGTGTGTCACCTGATGATGAATCGGTATTTTTCTACTTTAGAACGGTAAACGTTGTACTTACCTGAAACTCCCATAATACAATTCACCTTATTCGTTCTAACTCTTTCTGTTTATGGTATACCAAAATGAGTATTCGTCTCGTAATTTTTTTTTCTTGTTTAGTTTGGTGTGAACCACTACCACTGGTCTCCCCTTCTACCTCCTCTTCCACTTTACCCATTTCCCTAAATCGAAATACGACTGACTACCTTTGAAAGTCACCATTCGTGTAATATCGCATGTGTCTTAAGTTTTATATTACGACCTATTTAATCCCCAAACCCTAATCGTCTATGTGTGATTAGGTACATTTTGTCTATTTTTTGTTTCTAGATACTGGATGACTTATCGTGTCCCTAGATGTCGGTTATAGTGGATTTTTCGACTGTTACCTTTTCCCAGACTTCTTTTAAATATGTGTACTTTTTCACTTTCACAGTCAACGAGTCAGTACAGGTTTGGTCCGAGGAAACGGGTACCTTAAGAGGTCCGTTCTTATGACCTCACCCATGGTAAGGGAAGAGGTCCCCTAGAAGGGCTGGGTCCCCAACTTGGACCCAGAGAACACAGAGGACATAACCGTCCGTCCAAGAAATCGCGGTGGACCCTTCGGATTACAATATTCGGTTACAATAGACTTAAATTTTTTTTTTTTTTTTTCTACGAGAATGTTCCTGATAAATATGAATTACCTGCCAAAGGGTTGAAAATGAGAATGTCGTCACAATCGTCACCCCCTCCCCAACTCCCACGTAAAGGTGTTTCCTACTGATAAAAGTCTTTGTATTGATAGAAAAAAAGGGACAGTCTACAACGGGTAACTAAACGTCGTATATTAATAAACTAAAGTCCTTCTCGGTGAGGTCCAAAGTCCTTGTACGTCCCGTGTCGGAAGAGAAACGGTCTGGTAGGTCCGCCTCTGGCTGCCGACTGGGACTTTCCGGTCACTGACCCTGAGCCTTGCGTCACGTTTTATGGGGTCACTGCCAGTGACGAGAAGTCGAAGACACTGGTGTGTACTTTTAGTGAACACTGAGGACTCATAGTGGAGTATCCATGGCTTGTACTTTTCAATGTTCCCTACGTTTTCTGCAGATACTCTACTCAGACGAAGGGGTCTTAGTCTCTTCTTTATAGCGAAGTAAGACAAGACGTCTCAGCACTGTGAGTGAGCCGCTGTCTCACCTAGGGTATCCTCGTACGTAATAAAATGTGATGTAGTATCCTTTTATTGACGTAACAGAAAGGTCTTTGTAGTAAGGACAAACAGGGTTTCCCCGACCGAGTCACGGTCCTAAGGACGTCTATGACTGCTACAAGAGACTAGTAAGTGAACTAATTTCCGGTGACATCGGTTATGCTACACACACGTGCTGTCAAAAGTGTACTCGAACAACTTGGACTGAGGTGTCATGCACTTGAACCTCTTGTAAAAGTGGGAAATTTACGGTCCACTAAAAAAGGGGAGTTTTTGTTATCTACTGTAAATGGATCTTAAGTCCGAAAAGAAATCTTCGAATCCATAAACAGTACCACGATGTATAGGACGAGTAAATTAGGAGTTTTAGTACTATGTTCCGTCCGTGATATTCATATGGGCATTGTGACTACCCCACTGACTCCAGTTTGTGTGTCTCCAGTTTGTCGGGTCCTATGTACCGTTCAGTCACCGTGTGATTCTGAACTGGGACCAGTCAACTTGGACTCGGACTTGAACTTGGAGTCGAAATCTTGGTCTTGGGAGACCTATATATGGTTCGAACTGAGTACGTAGGCTGTACATGGTACGAAGATCCAGAATCAGTGATTTTTTAATTTTTGTCGGTAACTACTCTTTAATATAAATTCTATAAAGAAACTTTGTTACTTCATACGTGTTTTTTTGTGGTGACTGTCTTCGTCTTAGGAAAAGTTCATTAAAAGACTCGTTATCTACAGTCGGTTTTTTTGTCATGTATACGATAAATCTATTTACGGAACCGGTGGACTACGTCTGTCAGCTGAATGACCTTTTCTGGGACTACGACCCTTTCGAACTTCCGTTTTCGTCTTTTCCCACCGTCTCCTACTTTACCGACCTACCGTAGTGGCTAAGTTACCTGTTCTTGCACCCGTTTAAGACCCTCTACCACTCCCTGTCCCTCCGGACCATACGACGTCAGGCACCCCTACGTTTCTCAGCCAGTGCTGAGACACTGACTTGTTGTTGTTGCAGAACAGGACTATCTCTCGTTTAGGTGCTTGTGACAAATTGCCGCTAGTCGACCTTCCCATGCTCCGGTGAAGGACCCACTATGTGCGCGTACAGTCTTGACGACCTTGAGGACCAAGGGAGTCTACGCACGTTCCGTGGCACAGGTGTTATACGCACGCACGAGTCAGCGCAGACTGAGAAACGTTGGGGTACTTGACGTCAGGTGGTCCGGGGAGACAGGTACCCTAAAGGGTCCGTTCTTATGTCCTCACCAAACGGTAAAGCTGGGTCCCTACCTTGGGTGTAGAGGGCGCAACGTCCGTCTGAGAAATGACGACTCAGTGGGCCCTTCGGGTCCGTCTCGTATGGAACTATATTTACAAATTTTTAATGGGAAGGAGTGGAGTAATTTATTAGGTCATTAACGTTATGAAGTCCTACATAACGTTCCTAGAGTGTTCCTACGAAAACTCACTTAAAAAACCGAATGTAAACCTGACTCTTATTCCATAAGTTCCCTGACCGTACCCGGAACGTGTAAGTCCCACCGGACAATCGGTTTCGGAGGACGTCAGACCCGAAATCATTTACCTAGGCGTCTCACCCGAAACGACTCGAACCCCTCCCTCCTCCGGAACGCTACTGTTCCCCCTCTCTCACTTGCCCTCCTCAACGCGGTCCCCTCGTCCCAAAACGTCCGCCGTATCGGTTCGGTGCGACCCCTCGTACCAGTAGTTCCAGTACCCGCCCCGACTACTGTAGTTATCTGTGTGCTACTACCCCCGAAGGCCCGGTGCTCTAGTTGGTGAGGTAGCTTAGAACCGTCTTCGCGGCGTCCCTCTTCGGTACCTCTGGGTGTTCGAGTAGAAGTCACCGATTTCCCCACGGGGTCGGCTACTCCACAAACTACCCGTCGTGATCCCAAACCCTTCCGGTGTAGTCTCGACCACAGACCTTGTAGTCAGGACCCAGGGAGTAATTTGGTGTCGGGCCCACCGGTGACGTCCTGAGCCCGAGTCGTATTCTGGTGGCAGGTTTCTCGGGGGAAAGTTTTTCGTGGTCCTCTGTCCGACAACATTGTTGTTGACCTGAGGTGAGGGAGTGGAGTCCTTTGTGCAAACGTGACATTTATGTGCGTAAGAGACACGAGGCACGGGGGNTTGTTGGCCTGAGGTGAGGGAGTGGAGTCCTTTGTGCAAACGTGACATTTATGTGCGTAAGAGACACGAGGCGCGGGGGTACCCGTGGGGGGCGGGGGTTGGGCTGAAACCTATTAGTGGGTTCACAGACGCCCGACCGGTTTGTGGCCCCAACAAGACGTCTCTCGGGTTTCCTCACAATCGCTGCCCTGTCGTTTCGAAAGGTCCGACGGACACTTGTGTACCCAGTCCCCTGGCGGAAACTACCACCGAAGTGCCGGTCTACTTTGGGTCGGCGCCACGACCCTCACGCAAAGTCTTTAGTTCACACTGGTCGTCCACGTCTCCTGGGTCGCCCGCGTTGTTGCGCCACTCACCACGTCTCGGTCGGCACCCGAGGATTGAGTTTCGGCCGTCGGCGCAAGGGACGGGAACTTATTCATTAAGTCGGAGGGGACCGGGGTGTTAAAGGTTCGGTCCACCCGTTTGCACTCCTTGTCTCAGGAGAAGTTGGAACCCGACTCTGGTCACTCAAGAGTCCTTCGACAAAACTTCAGCCTTCCGAACGAAGGCAGAGTCGTCTCGTGTGGGAGGAGGTCCCCTGCCCGACATCTTTTGGTGTGCTGACCCTACGACGACCAGAGGGACGAAGGACGGAGGTGGACGCAGAGAGGGGTGGAGGGCGAGACGGGACCCAGGTACCGAAGGACGTAGGGCTAGAGACGAGTGGCACTTCCGACTCGACCCTACTTCCGCCGACCGAAATAGACCGGAGGACCCCAAACTGCCGTCCCCTGGCCAGTCCCAGACCTCCGTGGAACCAACCCGACTTCGCGACGTACACTCGTAAGTGTCTCCTCCCGTCCGCTCCGGACCTCCAGTCCGGGGTCCGGTCGTTTCGTCGTCGTGTCGACGGGGCACCGGCGTCTGGTGTCCGGGGCCACGGGCCTGCCCCACCCCGCCTCTCGGGCCCCTAGCAGGACCGTCCGGGGTCGGTCGTCGGTGAAGGGCCCGTCCCCGGTGTGAGGGTGCCGACTCCGACGGGAAAGGCCCGGTGAACCGACCCCCGACTACCGACTAGGACTACCGAGTCAACCACTGCTTAGGCGGACGTTACGTCCTCTGTGTCCAAGCTAAGGACCCAACCCTTCTAGGGGACCTCTTCCCTATCCGACGGGTGCGGTCATAAGAACCCGAAGGGACCACCGAGTCGACCATTCCTAGGCAGACGTTACGTCCTCTGGACCCAACCTAGGGACCTAACCCTTCTAGGGGACCTCTTCCCTATCCGACGGGTGTGGTCATAAGAACCCAAAGGGACCACCGAGTCGACCATTCCTAGGCAGACGTTACGTCCTCTGGACCCAACCTAGGGACCCAACCCTTCTAGGGGACCTCTTCCCTTTCCGATGGGTGAGGTCATAAGACTAGACCTCTTAAGGTACCTGACATATCAGGTACCCCAGCGTTTCTCAGTAAGTATTGACTCATGAAAGTGAACCGTCGACGGATCTCGTACGGACGGAGGGACTTCTCAGGTCCCTCTTTCCGTCCTCGATCAGGACGCACTCGCCGTCTGGAGGTCTGGGAGTCGAGAGTCGTTTCCACCGAGTAAGCTGTTGTCCCGACACCCAATTTCTCCCGCCTTCTGTACAGACCCCGCTCCGAACCGGAAGTGGAACAGGGTCTTGTTCGGACAAGGTGGGTGAGGTAGGTGTGGCCCCCAGAGACCCGGAGGGACCTCGACCCGGTTACTGGACCCCCGACGGAGGGGCAGGACGAGGGTGAGACGGGTGTGACCCGCGACGACCAACCCACACTCCCGAGGTGACCGGGGGACCAGGGTGGACGGCTCCAGAGGCGGGACTGACCCCATACCCCTGTGGTCCAGGCTCTTACGAGACCTATTTCTCCACCTGGTTCCGCGCGCCTCTTTGACTCGACCTTCTTGCGCCTGCCGCGGTCCGGCCGGGGCGAGAGTCGAAGACGGGAGAGACGTCGGACTCTACTCGGAGAGACCCACCGGATCCCGTAGAAGGGTGGACTGGACACGTTCGCGGAGTCCTTCGTCCGTGTCGACGAGGGTCAAATGTCTACTGTTCTGACTCCGGACCCGTACGAGACGATTGAATGAGGGTCCCCGTCTCACTCCTGTTCTTGGATCGCACCCGGCAAGGGTATTGATGGTGGAGACAGGAGAGGTCTCTCGACGACAGATTCGGAAGACGTTGTCTGCGTACTCTCTAAAGTGCTTCCTTCCTTGGACGACAGTCCCTCTTTTGGAGGGTGAGGGCCCAATCTTCAGATGCACTCTAGCCATAAAGGTTATTCGTAGGGATTCACGGGGACTAAAGAAGAGAAAAAAGTATGTTTCATGAGTTTCCTGGGGGTCGGAAGGGTTCTCGTCTGTGTGTCAGGGTCGGGGTCCATCAGACATGGGGACTGTTTCCGACTGGTCGTTTAGGAGGGGAACTCCTCCGTCCGCCCACGCTGGTCGTGCGCAGACCCCTTTCGTCTTGAGTTGCGAAGTCCTACCTGCACGTCCTCTGACTGGCCAGCAGGGAACCACGCACGATTCGGGCTTGTTCTTTGATTTTTACGACCGGTAGTGCGAAAGGTCGGTCGTCAGAGGTGGTACGAGTCCCCCGTAGCACCAGGAGTTCGCGGCCTTTCTTCTGGTGCACGATGTGCCGTTCCCCACCCGTGCCCTCTCCCACTCCGGGGACGGGGCTCAACGGGCGACCCACACCCGTCCTCCCCCCCGTCCACGTCTGTGCGACGGTAGACAATAAGACACAGGACGACTCGGGACTCCCGTCGACATAACACAGAGTACCGACCGACCACGGTGTCCGTCATGGGAGACCGGTGGCTGGGGGTTTTTGGGTCGCCGTTTCGTGCCTCCGAACCTCACACCCAAGACCTCGATCCGAGGACCCTTGTCTGAGGGACAGTGGCTCATGGACGACACACTGGGGGCCCCCCAAGACCCTTTGCAATTCATAGTCCTGCGACACGAGTCCCAATAAACCTACAGCCCCCCGACCGTTCCGTCCTGCCGCACCCCACCCCCTACCGCACCCCCCCCGGTCGGACGGACGGGCCCACGACAGTCTTCACCCGTCCGTACGCTCTCGACCGTGTGAGCCAGAAGTGTTACGACTGCCCGGTGCACCTAGGTGGGACCTCCAATACGAAACGTCCCTCCTGCCGTTTGTTGTCGGAAGAGTCAGAGGGTTCCTGACCGAGCGGTGGTGGGGGCCGGAAACCTCGAGTCGAGCGGAGACCCGAGCTGCCGAAGTCCCACGACCCACAGTTCCCGGTTCCAGTGGAACGAAACCCGGTGTCCGAGAAGTCAACACTTCCAGAGAGCACTCGACGCACTGGTGCACCCTCCGTCGCCAGACCAAACCCTCCCGAGGGGCGCTCCCTTGAACGTCTACCTACCCGAATAAAGTCCTGAAGACTAAGATATGGCAACTAGATATACAGATAAGAATGCCGTCGTAGTGCTAGAATCTAATAATATTAAAACATCATTCGAAACTTTAATCCTATATACCAAGGAGGTTGAAACAATAAGGAAATGTTTTAACAAAACAGATAGACTTCCAGAACACTCAAAGGTATATTACATACCGTAGTCAAACAGGTAAGGACGTTTTTCTCCGGAAACACGAAGCCTTTCTCTGCCAGCCTAGACACGTAACAAAACCCCTCGGGACGACAGTGTCGTTATAACGCAGAAACCGAGACACTTGTACCCGCAGAACAGCCAATGACCAAGAACGACAAGTCAGTGACACAGTACAGGTTGAGACGCTCGGGGGGTCTGACGTCGGGTGGTCCGGAGGGACAGGAAGTGGTAGAGGGCCTCAAACGAGTTTGAGTACAGGTAACTCAGCCACCACGATAGATTGTTAGAGTAGACGACAACGGGGGAAGAGGAAAACGGAAGTCGGAAAGGGTTGTAGTTTCAGAAAAGTTTACCCAGTCCAGAAGCGTAGTTCACCGGTTTCATAACCTCGAAGTCATAGTCAGGAAGGTTACTTATCAGTCCCAAGTAAAGGAAATCCTACCTGACCAAACTAGAGGAGCGTCAGGTTCCCTGAGAGGTCTCAGAAGAGGTGGTGGTGTTAAACTTTCGTGGTTAAGAAACCACGAATCGGAAGAAATACCAGGTTGAGAGTGTAGGTATGTACTATGACCTTTTTGGCATCGAAACTGATATACCTGAAAACAACCGTTTCACTACAGTGACGAAAAAAAAAAAAAAGGTAGTTTTATTTTTCGAAGGTCAGAAATAAATAAATAAAAAAATTCTAAATTTTACAAAATAAAATAAAATAAAAAAAAATTAAAATTTTAGAAATTAAGAAATTGTATGATAGATCCAAACAGTGTCGAAAGGAAGGTCCCTGTTCGCAGAAATTAAAATGTCGACGCCAGTGGTAGGTACCACTAAACCTCGGGTTCTTTTTTTTTAGACAGCAACAACAATAACAAATCAGTGATTCAACGCAGACTGAGAAACACTGGGGTACCCGACATCGGACGGTCCGAGGAGACAGGTACCCTAAAGGGTCCGTTCTTGTGACCTCACTCTCCGGTAAAGGAAGAGGTCCCCAGAAGGACTGGGTCCCTAGCTTGGGTGCAGGGGACGTAACCGTCCGTCTAAGGGATGGTGACTCGGTGGTCCCTTCGGTGTCTTAGCCAGTGACAAAGGTGAGAACGGGGAAGATAGATCGCTTCACTACTTTGGTCTACGGTACTAGAATCGAAAAACTTAAACTCAAAGTCTGGTCGAAAAAGTGAGAGGAGAAAGTGTCAGTAGTTCTCCGAGAAATCAAGGAGAAGTGAAAGACGGTAATCTCACCGTAGTGGACGTACAGACTCCAACAACTATAAAGAGAGTCGTTAGAACTAAGGTCGAACACGAAGAAGGTCAGCCCGTAAAGGGTACTACATGAACGTACATTAAATTTATTCGTCCCACTGCTATATGTCGGAACATGAGGAAGAATTAAAACTTGGTCGGTCAACAATCAGAAGAAATTAAAGAGAGTTTCTACGAAACATCGAAAGTCATATCTCCAGTTTAAATAAGAAGCCGTATAAGAAGAAAAACCACGAAAACATTTACCTTACCACGGGAATTAAAAATAAAACCTAACAGATAAAGAACACATATCTCGATGTCGACTTAAAACACATACCGACTCCAGGAAATAATCGGGATTATCAAATGACACTTAAGGAAATCTAAAAGATATATGTTCTACTGCAGTAGACGTTCGTCTCTGTCAAAGTGAGGAAGGACAGGTCAGACTTACGGAGACCAAAGAAAAGGAAAACGGATTAAGGGACCGAATTTGAATGTCATGTTTCAACAGCTCCTCACCTCTGTCGCCTGAACAGAACAAGGGCTAGGTTCCCACCTTCGAAGGTCATGAAACGGTAATTCAAACTACAATCGACACAGGAAATAATCCAACTCCTTCAAAGAAAAATAGGGGTGAACCGACTCCTCACAGATATAGTGCTTCCCCATGACTTAAGACAGTTTACATAAAAGACGTAGAGAACTCTACTGATACGTCATAAACAGGAAATCAAATAACTCCACCACATGATAATGTGACGGAGTGAAAACTGACTTGGTTGGAACGTAAGGACCCCTTTTACTGTAAACTAGTGTCATATATTAGGAAAACATGATCCCGTCTGTATCTCTATATCGTAGAAACCCTACCGTATGACCTATTCGGTCCGGGTTAATCTCAGACCATTTCTTTCTTCTGACTATTGGACCCAGAAGTCTTTACTCCTTATTTCAGGTCCCAGAACCCGATTCCGACCCTCTCTCTGGGGTGTGTCCGACACCCGTAAACAAATATGACGGACCACCTCTGGTCACAAGAGTCTAAAATTACACGTGTCCTTAGTGGATCTCTCGATTTTGAATAGTGACCCGGGGCGGTGTCCCTGTGCAAACCTTACCCCGGGTCCTTGCGCGTGACGACTGCGACGTTATTTGGTGAGACGTCTATGTTTCGTTTTAGTTGTGCCTGGTGCGGGAAATGTAGTCGTCTGGGAGGGGTCGTGGACTCGCCCGTTCCCAGTGGACGGAGAGAGGGGTCGTCGTGCGTCCTGGGTCCTTGTTTCGACTGACCCTAAAGGTCTGTTTTCTCGGGTCCTTTGAAGGATTTATACTAAACGAAAATCGTAATTTAGCGTACTAATACACCCGCCTAATTACTGATCAAAGTGGAATTTTTACTCTTTTACGAACCAAAAATTTTTTAGTGTTAGTATCTACTACGACGGACACCTTGGTCTTGATAGGAGACCAGACCAAGGTGTAAAGTAGTACGTCTATTGTTTTTGATACCAACACTCCGAAAACCCTTTTATTCGACTTACAAAAGTTGTCTGTGACAACCCAGTCCCCAAGTCCGTCCTCTTCCTGCACCAATACCCTCTTAGACTTGGGAAACTGATGTAACCAAGTGCGTAGACAAATCCGTAGTCGTGAGAAAATTTTTTTAAAAAGTAAGTCGTGACAAAAGGTGTCTTCGAGAGTCCTAATCGTGACTGTAGTCTTTTAATTTTGAAGTCTTAGTACTGACTCATTGAATTTTGTTAGTCCAGACGGTATCCTTACGTTTGATTTTACTTACTACGAAATGATAGGAGTTCAGTGGTACTTACTCCGATGCTCCAAAATATTCACCTTTTTATAATGTCAATGTAATAATATGTATTATTTAAATGTCATTATTATAGATTTCCGTCTGTGTCCGACCATCCTGGTACTCGACCCCGTCTCGCCCCCTCTCCCTTGCCCATGCACATTTGTGTCACCCTGGAGCTGCGGTGTTGCCCGGCCGCCTACACCGGTGCACTACGACTCGTACTTTTCGTGTCCTCGTCGACCTCCTGGTCCCGCCCGCAGTCTTCGGTCCAGGACTCAAGTTTACTGGACAGGGACTCCGAACCCACTGGGTTCTATTTACCGAGGTCCTGGGATTGAAGTGTCAGAGAGGGTCCCCACCAGTAGGCTACACGTCCTACCGGACACGAGTCTTTTTCACGGGGTAGGGGACACTCGACCCGGAGGGTCCACCGCGACCACCATTTCTTGGGCGGACACTTACGTCCCCTGTGTTCTCTGTGTCCGAGCTGGGGACCCGACCCTTCTACGGGACCTCCTCCCGTTCCGTTGGGTGAGGTCATAAGAAAGGACCTCTTAAGGTACCTGTCTCCTCGGACCCCCTGATACCAGGTACCCCAGTGTTTCTCAGTCTACCCAGACTTCGCTGAATCGTTACGTGTGACGCTCGAGACCCGGTCCAAATAAACGAAGCCGGAGAAGGAGTAATACTCCTTCTTCTTTCGTCTTGGAGCGAGTCTTCTTACTTTCAAAGACGACGTTTTACTAGGTTTGTAGTGACTCTCCTTTCTGAGAGACCTTTTAAGAGACGACACCTCCTTAGTTTTGTGTCCGTCAACGAAATCTGATAAAGATCCGTAGACTAATCTTACAGAGAGTACTATTGCATTGAGTTCGGATTACCAAGTAGACGTGTAGTGTAACGAGGTAGACGCTAGTGTTTGCCTGCACCCGAGCGTTCACCAGTCCCGGGGATGTCTTTGCCTGCACTCGTCTACTGACGTAAAAGTCGAGATGGTCACTGTCCTTGTTGGGAATTTGCACTTCTTTAAGGAACTAACAGAGGTACCGATGTAAAGTCTTTCGTTTCCTCTCACTAAAAGTTGGGTTCTGCCGTTTCGACCGAGGGGGTGTAAGCCAAGGGCGTCCTAGTTTATTTTCTGCCCAAGCGACGCCGTCCGTCTACACTATTTGGTCGTCGTGACAAAGCTGGCGGACGAAGTTTCCGTCTACTGCCGTCTCAATACGACGTTCTGCACCGAGGGTGAAGTGAATTGGATTACCTCTTGGAACAATCTAGGCGGAAAGAATATTAATCCCGGCCAGATAGGTCTCTCGAATTAGTCTCGCACGACGGTTACACACCTAGGGGGGTGTGAGGGACGGATGTCAAATGGCCTCCCTGCAGAGACAGACAACAGTTGACATTAGAAGTCCATAATAAAAACTCCGTCACAATTACGTGCAGAGTGAACATGTGAAGGGACTTTCGAATTATGAATGTCACCTTATAAAGACTAGACCCACGCCTCGAGTCCCTTTGGGATCGAATAAATCGTTGCACGAGTACTCCTGGCAGGTCAGTTCCTCTCAGAGACTCAATGTCGAGACCCCAGACTAAGGTTCGACGGGACGAGGCTCTTCAGTGATTTTATAGACTTCAGTTTCTGATCCAGGGGGCTCGTCGACGACCCAAACGTCTCGGTGCCTGCACATTTGAAGTATCCGTCATTTACAGTGAGGACACGCCCCATGCCGCACGGACGTTTGCGTTCCGAGGAGCTTCGGCCGGTCAACAGGGGTGTACGAGTCCTACGACAGGCGCGGACCTGGACTCCGACCCTCCCGCCCGGGGGGAGAGGCCTCCGACCCCGGTCCCGTACGGGCGACTGTCCGTGCGGCACTACTGTCTTTACGTGGGTCTCAACGTTAATCACCGTGACAGTAAAAGCCCCCGAGGACGGTTAATTAATTCGGACAGTTTGTCTTTTTGGTGTCGCGAGTGTACTATTAAATATAACCTTCTCTGCTCGGACGGCCTCGTGTCACCGAGGGAGGCGTTTGTCTTAAGAAGGGAGGCTCGCGCCTTTGTGCATTCTCTTTTATTTATTTTATTTTGTTGTTGTGCTTTCCCGCCCACCCCACCCCACCCCCCAACCAGGACGTACCCCTTCTTCTCTTCACTCCGACAGGAACCCTATTAACAATTGAGACTAGCGGTCTCAGCTTCTGTCCCGACTAATTTTGAGGGCTCCTCGGGGGTCGAGAGACTTGGGAGACGCAGGCAGACCCTACTGTCTTAGTCTCCTCAAATAAGTATGGTAATTCGGGGTCTCTTGAATTAACTTTCTTCTCGTGTCGGGCCTGGAACTGTTCGCCCTCCAGTGTCATTAACGACGGCCTGTATAAATTGTAATTCTATTAGTCCGGTAATTAATGGGAAACCTAGTAATTTAGTCGGTCAACGTTTTACTTTAAAGACGGAGATAATGAGTGAACTCTCTGGTGTCCCCACCGGAAATTAAATAGTCACTCGAACTCTATGTTTCCGACCCGACCCCCCTCCCGTCGGCCCCTCCCCCCTCTCCCACGGGAGGGGGGTGGGGGTGTGCGCCGTCGAGACCGCCGTCTCCGTCCCGTAGTTAGGCGGTACGAGCCACTAGCACCGTTTAATTGATCCATTCTATTGGAGGCGAAGGTTTCCGTCTCCGACCCCCATACATTTATCTACTCCCGTCTGTCCCTCTAGTCTCAGACGTGTGGTGAATCGTCCTATTATTTCCTTTAGTAGGAACTAATAGTCACGATTAAACCTGTGACGGCCATCGAACAATACGCACAAGACTCATCGTAAATTAATTAAGTTAACGAACAATTACTCCCTTCACTGTACACCCCTCGTCTACAGTGGGTTGACGTCTACCCAAGACCAGTAGTGCCGTTTCAGGAAAAAAATAGGGGGGGTACAAAGAGGGGGACGGGTAAAAGAAAAAGGAAAAAAAAAAAAAAAATTCCTTTCTTTTATCCTTTTCCACAGTTCGTATCTCCTTGTGAGTTTTCTCTTTTTTGTGGCTGGAGTCGCCCCGGTTCTCGACACCTTTTTATTATTCTACTCTGTTAGGACCCCGGCGCACCCAGGTGTGCGAGGGGCTCCGACGTAAACCTAGTCACGTAGAAATACGGTCTTTAAACTCGGGCTCTAATGCTATAACACTAGAATTGCTAGTTTGGATTGCTCTGTCTCTGCACCGGTTCACCCCGACGAAAATTATAGAGCCTCCCTCGCCACCCCTAGGTTAATAAAAGTCAAACCTATGTAAAGGGGAAATAGTTATAGAGGTACACGTATTTATTCTACTTTCACCGCAAGCCTTTAGTTTTCATGTGCCTTGAGCCTAGTGGCCCACCTGCCTGGGCGAGCCGGGCGCTCACACGCCGGGCAGTCAGAGAGGGTGCGTCTAAGGACTGCAGGTCGGGGTGCAGGAGGAGAGCCTGACTGTCCCAAAATCTCCAATTTCTGTTCTCCCCGCCGATCCCCACGTCCACTTGGGTGTTTACTACCTTGGGTCTCTTTCCTACGAACCTCTCCCTTCCCTTGCGTGTGGGTAGACGTTCGACCCCAGGGAAGGCTCACCCTAGTTTCTCTACCGTCTACTAAAGTCAACCCGAGTCTCGAAAAGGGTTCCCGAGAAAGTACCTTAACTTTTACGTTCGAGAGGTGAAGGTCCAAGGAAACTAAAGGATCTGTTTTAGCCGTCCGGGGGTTTCGCGGAACATTTGTCCGATGGACGGCACTTTACGTTTATCGTTGACCAGGGACGTGTGGGAGGGCCCGAAACCGGTTTCGGGCGGTGGACCTCTATGTTTCTACCCTCTACTTCTCTCTCGGCGAGTCGGGTCGTCTCAAGTCGACGACGGTTCTCCTTACGCCGACGCCTCCCGAGACTAGCCAGGACCATCCTGTAAGAAAAGGGACGTTCAGTTAGCTTTTTCGAAGATTCACGTTCCCCCTACCCTAGTTATTCTTCCTAGACGGAATTCACTACGTCTGACCGGGGGCTCTTATGGTCGTGCCCCGACTCGTACTGTCCCACGTGTGTCTCCGAACACCTCTGCCGAAGTAGCACACGACCCGTAAAACGAGTGTTTGTGGGTTCCCCAAGGTTCCGAGGCTCCGACGTTCTACGGGACTGTGCACATAAGGTTCGATCCGTCAAAAGACAGAGTGAGTAAGTGAGGTCTTTCTGCGTGTACTGACAAAATTACAGAAATGGAGGCTTAGTACAGGACTGTGCCCCTGACCTCGGGACGGACCAACGAGGTCCGGGGTGTCCGCAGGTGTACTGTTACATGACAGTCCCCGCTGGTGTGTGAGTCCACGACTGACCGGACGTCTGTCGTCCGACGGGAAGGCATTCGGGGATTGCGACGAAGAGAGACAAGGGTGGAGCGGGGATGGAGACGTCGGGGTAAGTGTTAGTTATAAAATTCACACACGAATTTACCATAGTTATCGTTAATCTCCCCTTAAGACTAAGGTGGGGTCTACATCAATTAACAACGGTGTAGCTAGAGATTGACCGAGGAAAGAGGTTTAATTTGGAGGTAGTGTCTCGCCCTACTTCCCGGGGGAGAGGGGAGGGTGCTGCTATTTAAATCATAGCTTACGTGGCCCCCTTTTTTTACCGTCAACAACGTCTTAGGTAGGTTTTTTTCTAAAAAAAAAAGAAGGACCCTTATTAATTTTCTACGAAAAGAACTGATTACTAGGGGGCCAAATCCTTACCCTTCAGTTATGCCGAAACGGCGGCAGTCGAAGCTAACTAGAGACACGACAAGTTCAAACTTGCCGTCAAGAACCCCGTCGACTCTTAGCGACCTTGGTTAATACTCGGCAGGCTTCGACGGGATTAGTCCCACGTCTCCTGTCTGCCGACCGGTCTCCTGGGGCGAAGGGACACAGGACACAGTGGGCGTGCAGACCCACTGTGGCACGTTCCACCAAAGTCCAAAAAAAAAACCTCTTCCTAGACGGTCCCAGATGAAGGGGTACCAGGACTCACACACACACACACACATTCCTAGACGGTCCAAGATGAAGGGGTGCCAGGACTCGGACACACACACACGCACAAACTTCCTAGACGACACAAGATGAGGGGGTACGAGGACTCACACACACACACACGCACGTACGCACGCACGACCCCCTCCTTGTCGTGTAAAGATTAATATACGGTGACAGTCTTACTTAGAAGACTTGTTCTGTCTTACCTGCCTCGAAGAGCCCTTTTGTCGACCCGGGGAAAAGTTTCTTAATCTGACCTATATAACGTGAACCGAAAAGGAGTCTACCTCTATTTTTAAATAATTT
This sequence comes from Capra ibex, assembly GCA_006410555.1. NCBI lineage: Eukaryota > Metazoa > Chordata > Mammalia > Artiodactyla > Bovidae > Capra > Capra ibex. The sequence goes on from SJYO01054996.1 coordinate 3,581,574, forward strand.
TATAAAGAAAAATCATAATGGAATCCCGGTGTAATTGTTCGGGAGGTCGACAAACGCTATCGCTCGTGGCGAAGACACCTCTGTCGTTCTACCCCACCCACCCCCCGTATAGAGAGGACCAGAACCCCTCCGTCCCTGGTCCGGTCCGTAGTAAAGAGTGTAGCATCCACCTTAAGGTGCACCTGTAAGGTCCCGTTTGAAAAATCACAAAGAAAAACAAACTTCTTTGACGTCCTCCATCACCTCCTCCACCCCCAGACCCAAAAGTGCTGCGTTACTACAACTCAACAAAGACTCATAGACTCCGAGAGGTAGACAAGATGGTCCTGGTGGCGGAAGTCTGACCAGAGGAGCGGACAGAGGCAAAGAAGGATACTACGACGACCGACGGAGACCAGGAGGGCCCTTGTCCCTCCTGTCGGTACTTGTGAATTTATCGGGGTTGTCGGGTGGGAGACGGGTGGGGAGGTCACTCTCACTTTGGACGAGTCAGTACAGGCTGAGAAACGCTGGGGTACCTGATATGTCAGGTACCTTAAGAGGTCCGGTCTTATGACCTCGCCCATCGGCAAGGGGAAAGGTCCCCTTAGAAGGGTTTTATCCCTAACTTTGGTCCACAGGACGGAACGTCCACCTAAGAAATGGTCGACTCGGTGGTCCCTTCGGGTGGGTGGGGGTCTTAGCGAGAATTTCGTGACGGGGACTGAGTGCTCCAGAAACGAGGTAGTACCGGAACGGGAAGGGTTAACATGGGTGCCGAGGTGGAGGGGTCCCAGGGGGCTCCGAAGGAAAACGGAAGGACAGAAACGGATTCGGAGGTGGTGTGCGGGGGGTGTGGGGATCCGGACCTCTTGGTGGGGTACCAAGGTTCGGGTCGAGTCTTCTGTAAAGAGGACTTGAAGGGACTCTGGTGTCTGGGGAGGGCAGAGACTTACGGTGCAGGACCGTAGGAACCGGTCGAGACTTGTGTGTGTGGGTAGTGACGTCTGGATTCCAGTAGTGGACCGCTGGTGAAGACAAGGTACTCCTCCGTGAGCTACTTATGAACGACTTAAATTAATTTTGATGTTGAGGGACCCTCTTACTGGTTTCCATGTCAGTTAAGAGTCTGTACAAAATAGAAGAATTCTCAACTTGTCTTAAATCTTTCAGGTCTCAATACAACCCGTTCTGGTGTATTCGTATGGTAGGAGTGGTATCCTTCAAGTACTGTTACTGGGGTGGACACTCTTTCCTTCTGAGTTTACAGACATTTGACATTTCTATGTTATATATATTAGGACGTGTCTTCCCCTTCAGTACGTGAGTCCTTGAATTAATGTTGGGAGTTCTGTCTCATTGTTTTATGAGAATGTGTGTCAGAAGTGAATACTTCTGCTTTGATAATGTTTTATAAAGGGTCAATTTGTGGATGAGATGTAGAGACAAAGATTAGTAAGATTTGTCAAAGATCAAAACTGTCTACCCTTTTGTTTGAGAAGATTAAGTACCATAACTTTCATCATGTATACGAGGAAAATGTATGTTTGTCACTACATATTTTAATTAGAAAAGGGTCGAATGAAGTCACAAAAGACGTAAGTGTGTAATTCGAGTTAGGTTAAAAGCTAGTGAAAAGAAAAAGTCTAAATTGATGGGAGATCCCTTTGATGTACATACTTTTTTATGTATAATTTTGTACTTGATTAGAAACTTCTTATCGGGATCACCTACTCGGTCGTCTAAAGGTATAATCGTAATATAGTTTTAAATTTTTGACATCTTCACATAGCACAGAAGTCAAACATCCTGGCAACGGGTGTACCGTATAATGTGCTGCATTGAATACATTCTCGAGCATCACGGCTCGACTCTCCAAAATTCGTCTCTCTGCGGTACGTGGAAAGTCAAGGGGTGGGGGAAAGGTGTCTCGTAGATTATCCCTCTCATCTCAATTACTGTGGCCGAAGTAAGAGCGTTCACTTGGCTTCCCCCGTGGGGTTTAAGTAAAAAGTCACAACTACTTCGGGTGGTTGGACGGTGTGGTAATGACGAATAACTGTCTTTGGCTGAAGAATGGGGAGCGCACCCCGGGTGGGTATCTGCCTGTGGGTCCAAAGGAACAGACTAGTGACCGTTTTGTGTAGTCGCGACCGCGACCCTCTGGGTCGGAGGGGGAGGTGGCACGTGTGTGGACTCCGCACTTCCGACGCGGGTGGGTGGTGCGGAGACGAAGTCTGCGATGTTGCACGGATGAGTCTTGTCGGAGTCTCTGCCCTACCAGGTGGGACGGAGGCACTTTCTCCGAAAGAGTCTTCTGCGCGGTAAAATAGTGGAGAATCCATGTAATTTATACGTACACATGAGTTTTTTGCCGAATATTAACGACATTTACTTTTTACTCTCTGTCTTACCCGAGTTTTATTTACGCAAAAAATGTGACCCATTGTTAATTGTGATTACTCGTCGGTGGTGTGCAATGCATGCGGCTTGAACCAACTAATTTACACAATCCTTATGTCAAATCTTTTATTTTATACAAACCAATGATAGTTGAGTGAATCACCCTCCAGTCTCCCCTCACCTCGGTTACCTTATCTACGAATAGTTTCTGTATTCTTATTGTTTTAGTTTTCTTAGGGTTTAAGACATTAATCACAATTGTCGTGTCGAATACGGATAATCTTTACATAATTAATTTCACTATATAAGTAGTCCAATCTTCGAATTATACAGAGATTCTCTCCCTCTCCTTAGGGGTTTCACATTTTTGTTTGTACTTTTTAATTCCTCAAACTTAATAGGTGCAGACACCTTCTGGTTAAAATTTGTGTCTGTAAAACCGACCCAATAGTCGGAAGGGTGCCCACGGGCCCCGTCAAGAGCGCCACCGACAGTGATTCCAGTGAGGGCCAAAACAACTCGTCTTCCGGCGCACTCGTGGGCGGAGGGGCGTGGGGATGGAACACCTCAGGTCGCTCCCGAAGCAGGCGGGGACCCACGAGAGGAGGGTCTGCGACAACCGGTCGAGCAAGGGCTACCTGCTGTAGTGGAACTACTCGAGTTATCCGGTCAGCAGCTCCAGGTCTCTGGCCTGAGCTCTCTCCACCCACGGCTCCAAGGCCACCTAGGGACTCGTGAGCTATGTGTACTCCCGAGGGTTCAAGTCTGACCGGGTCAACCCTAGACGCCCGCCTCCTTCCCCTGCGGTCTACGTTGGCCTGGCTTTAGTGAGTGAGGGTTCCGGGAACCTAGAGTTCTCACTTTGCCGATCGGTCTGAAGGGTGAGGTCGTCAGGGAGGAGGCTCAGTCCCGGAATTTGTACGAGGGAACCTGTGGTGAACGTTGACAGAATGCGCAGAGTCTTCCAGACTGCACTACCGTCGTTGAAAGTTTGTAGATTCCGAGACCGGTTCCGGAATCTTAAAGGGTGTGTGACTTGTTGACTTTCGTACACAAGCCTCTCTTTTTTGCGTGCAAACCCACGAAGGCGTCTGAAGGGACCACCGAGTCTGTCGTTTCTTAGACGGATGTTCCGTCCTCTGGGTCCAAGCCGGGGACCCAGCCCTTCTAGGGGACCTCTTCCCTTACCGTTGGACGAGGTTATAAGAACAGACCCTTTAGGGTACCTGTCTCCTCGAAGCACCCGATGTCAGGTTCCCCGCGTCTCTCAATCAGTACTGACTTACTGATGGTGTGTGTCACCCGTTTGGGGAACTCGTTCGTCTATGTCTCCCTTTACCTTACTCCGTACCGAACCACAGAGAACACCTACCGACGACTGCGTCCCTTTCTCTTCCTTTCTCTCCCTGTCGACCAGTAAGGGTTTCGATGTCACAGGGACCATTAGAGAACGTGGGCCCCTTGTAGTTGCAAGAATCACCGTACCACCCACACGAGCGTTTGAAGTTTCTACTTTCTCTCCGAGTGGTGTTACTCTTGCAGACTGAGAGTCACTAGAATAACTCCCCGTTGGTTGGTTCGTCAAGGGTAAAGAGGTAGGAAGTGACGACCGTTCAACCAATCCAAGGACGAGTCGTGGCAGTTGGGACTGAGTGTTTTGTTTAGCCTTGTCCGAAACCCGACGTTGTGCCGTGGTACTTGTAGTGTACTCAGGTCCCTTGTCGGGACCCCGCGGACCACACCTTGGTCGCCCTGACCAGTCCTCTGGCTCCTGAGTCCGGGTCCCGACCGGAGCATGATCTTAGTGGTCGACTAAGGGTTTCTACGCCGACTGGAACTACCTTTTACCGAAAGTGGTGACTGTCTTCGTTTATTCCGAATTTAGTAGGTCCTTATTAGTTATGGAATGAGGTCCACCTGAACTTCTCAGTGGTTTTTTTGTGTGGTCCATTGACTGTAGTATAAATAGACCTTAGTAAGATATTTGCCGTTTACTGACCCTTCCTGAAATACAATTAAGTTGTCTTTAGTCGGTCGATAAATAAATTATAAGTTGTATCGTTCCGTCCTTCCCCCACCCCTGGTACACCACCGTCCCGCCACCCCCCCTGTGTGCTCTTCTCCCCAGACACTGAAATCTCTACCAGAACCACCCCCTTTTCTTCGTTTACGGGCGTTTTTATTGTTATTACTATTGTGTATTTTTTGGTTGCCGAAACGGTGATACAGTAACGAGTACAGGGACTGGAGTCAGGGAGTCGGAAGGGGAACAGAAGACTCTTTTGTTTCGTCCAACTGGATTCTCGAATCTAATTTAGGACGGGGCACTGGTCGAGAAACCACTGGACCCTACAGATTGAGCTGAGAAGCCTGACAAGGACAGGGAAACCCTCACCCTGGGTGATATCGTGGTTGATAATGTCGGTGTTCTTAATTCTCTGTCACGGACCGTCCTAACGGACTCTCTCTTACACAAATTCTTCACCTTCGAATCCTAACGAAAAGAGAGATGTGAACAGTTTACACCGGAGTGAGATTTGGTTGACCGGGGCCTCGGAGGGGACTTGGTCAGAGGGGAAGGGTGGGCGGCAGGGGTCGGACCCGTGAGCGGACGGACCGGGTGAGGGTCTTTTGAGAGAGCGGGAGGTTAACCGGTGTGTGACACTTCGGGCACTCGGTACCTTATAAGGGAAATTTCCCCAGAAGGTCTACCACCACCTTTGGTAGTGCCTGTACAGAGGATTACCTCCAAGACTCTCATTAGTCTCAACACGAAAATTTCTGGAGACTGTTTTTGTGTAAAGCACACTACTGAAGAGAGATTGAAGTACCGTACTGCGCCGAACTTTCAGTTTCAATTTTTAAGTTTGTTTTCTTCTACGAAATCTTTTCAGGGAGGTCCTTGCACGTCTTCTCTGGAGAAGACAGAGGACCTCCGGTGTCTGAACCGGAGTGGCAGGACGAGAATCGACGGGGCGGCCGACCCCACCCGAGAGAGGGTCCGCCCGAGAGGGGAAGAGAAACTACACACTGTCAGGGCTCAAGAAGGACATTTCAGTGGGTCTAGGATGGACTCGTCGTCGACGGGAGAGGGACTTGTTTGGTCTCGGCGAGTCGGTACGCAGGACGGCGGAGGAACCGAGGGTCGCTGAGGGAGGGGAGGACGACGTCGGGCCGGGTGGAAGACGTGGTTCAGACGTGTCGCACAGGGGACCCACGACCTGTGCCGCGTCGTACACCCGTCGACTGACTTGGGGTCGTGGGCACCATACTAACGCCGAGTACCCCAACGGTTCTCCGTATTCGTCCGGAGCACTCTTCGGTCTTACCTTTACTTATGCTTCTTCGTATACGTGTCTCTGTTGACTCAGTGAAACGATATACCGTCTTTAATTGTGTTGTGAAATTTAGTTGATATGAAGTAGATTAATTTTTTTTTTTTCTCTCTCTCTCTCTGTCTTTATGAATACCACGGTAGTCTCTCCGAAGACACGCTTCCCGTAACACAATTTCAGGTTTGTTTTCGTACAGTTCCGGAAGGCACGGTAATTAAGTACGTTATGTGGAAGGTATCGTCTACTGTCTGCTCGCAGACGGCCCCGACGCAGGCGGGTCGGGCGGAGGGAGACAGGTCCCGCTTCGGGGGGGCGGGCACGCGTATGAGTGAGACCCAGAGCGTCAGGTGCGTCACCCTCAAGGGCGCCTACAAGGCATAACTGACGTTCCGGTACCGGAGTGAGACCGACCAGTCGGCCCTGACCCGTGTCTCCCTCTGCATATTTGCCTTCTGCACTCTGGGGACTGCATTCACATGTACTGACGATTTCTTGTGGGCCCTTAGTCGCCACCTAGCACTCGTTTGTGTTGTGCTCCAGTCCAAGGTTTTGCCCAGAGGAGAGATCTACAGAAACCCGAAGGGTCCACCACGATCACCCTTTCTTGGACGAGCGGTTGCGCCTCTACTTTCTCTACACCCTAAAGCCAGGGACCCAGCCCTTCTAGGGGACCTCCTCCTTCACCGTTGGGTGACGTCCTGAGGACGGACCCTTTAGGTGCCTGTCTCCTCGGACCGCCCGATGTCAGGTGTCCCGACGTTTCTCAGCCCGTGTTACCCCGTCGACTCGGGTCGTGTGATCTACAGAGACCCCACCTCGGGTCGACTACTTTTCGGGTAGTCCTCGTGCACCACTCTACCTGTCTACTCTCTGAGCCACGGGTTCTGTGCGGACCACCAAGGAGCAGTCCTCTGGTGCGGGGGAAGTGTGAGACGGAGCCCCTGAGTGAAGGGTAAAGACCAAGCCCGTCAACAGTGTCGTCGTTCCTGTGACACGTCACCCCCCTCGCCCACCCCCCCTCCCCTGACACGCCCACCGATCCCCGTGAATCCGAAGTTGTGTTTGGGAAGTAGCAGAAAAGACTCTTTCAGTGTTTCATGTCTCCCCTTTTCTTGTTGTATTTTACTATTTGATAATGGCAATCCAAAATAATTATAAAACTATAGATAAGAAGATCCGAAGAAAAAACTTTTTTCGTGTACATATCTTTGTCTTCACGAAATTTTTTTTCGGTCGTGTCATATACAATGAAACCTTAGACAGATTACGGTATCGTAGTAGAGAGTTACCGTAGTGCATTGGAGACCGTAGTAAAATTAAGTAAATAAATAACTACACTACTGATAGGTCTTCAAAATGAAAAATGTAAAATCTTAAACTAAAGCCTTCCATCGATAATGGATACAATGACTAAAAGTCAGAAAGCCGTGGTTCTACAGAATCTCTTTCACAGTATTATTGAGACCGTAGTAAAATTTACTGACGTATTATAAGGTGAATACTACCGAAGAAATACTTCGAAAGAAACTACCCTTAAATCCGACAAGGGTCGAAAGGAGATGATAGTTCTCACGACACTCCGTGTACAAAGGACGATTTTGGAATGTGTTTAAGTTACTAGTAAATGATTTCTACTTAAAAAAATTTATCTCCACCGGCCATTTTCCTACATGGAAAATTCCTAAAATTCCGAGCACTACCTATGTAAATTATGTTACCAGTTTCGGTTTATTCAAGGTCTCCTGTGAACCTTATTCGAACTACAAACACATTTTTAATAAGTATTTAACTTCGTAGCAATACAGTTTAACAAACGTCAATTTATTGACTATCGACTGGTGAATTAGTGTTTGATGTTAAATTATTAACGATGGTAGTCTCATCGTATTAGGTAGTAAGACATAATACCCTTATTTACATTTATTTATATTTCCCTTATTTTGGGAAACGAATCTACGGGTTTATAAGTCACACAACTTCTCAAAGACAACCGTACATACACACACACACACACACACACACACACACACTCACACACTGACGGAGACAGATGGAAATATTAGAGAACCTAACGGTGGTTGACTGATAGGGGCCCGTCGATCGTATGGAGTGTCAGGTAAGAAAGGGGAGGTCGACAAGGAACACCTGTAATAAAGGTACGACGTGTGGACGTGTGGACCAGTCGTTTACGGGTTCCACTTGCCCATGTTCGGACGGAAACAGACACGGGTCGTTCAGGAGGATCCTCGTCACGGGCTGACTCTCCCGTGTGCAGGTCCCTCTCCCTTTCCCGTCGTAGACTTCCGACCACAGATGTAGTCGGGTTTCCACTACGACCGGTACAGGTGTCTCGTCCCTCGACCCTCCTCCGACCGTTCCGACACTTTGTCTTCTCCGGTTGCGACAGGAGGTGGAAGGACTCAGACTAGTGGCCCGTACCTAAGTCTCAGGCTGAACTATATGACACTAAAATACATTTTAAACCTCTACGCAAAACAGACAAGTCGGTTAAGGACAAGACTTTGGTCTAAGGACTCGAAACACCCACTGTGCACGGAAACCAGGGGTAGTTGTCCTCTGGGTCTTCGTAGGACTCAAACGAAGTCTTCGGTGTAGACGCCGGTACTGAACTTATTTCGGTTCCACGAGTCTTCACTTTCCGGGGCCGAGAGGGGTGACACCCATATTTCGAAGAAAATTTTTCTCTCCGTTTAATGTAATATTATTATTACTGACACCAGACCAAATGGGACCAATTTCTCCCATTATTTTTATCTATGAGGTAGAAAGACTTTCTCTCTGAGGGAAGAATTACTGTTTCGACTTGTATTTAGTAACCGTCTTTAAAGAAATTTACCAATGTTTACTTTAACGTCCAACTCTCCGGTACGAGAAAGAGGACCAAAGATCAACAAGTGTCAGATTTTTTTATTTTTACGAGAGATTCTACAATCACAGGGTCTCTTCCCCAAATTTTATAGGTTCGTGTTTTTATTACTAAAAACTTCCTTATGAGACTAACCTTTTTCCTTTGTTCTTTTTACTGGAAACATATTCCTGATAATACCCCGTCATTAGGTCTTTTACGTCCAATTTTAGATAAAGAGGACCGATTTGTTTGCGTTTTCTTAATTGAGATTAACTTATTTCTATGTATGGTCCGAAATAGTTGCCTTAAATCTTTTGCCTATAAAATAGAAGGGACTTGAGTGACGTGTGAGTATATGTACGTACGAGAAAAGTAGCTTCTGTCATGGTTCCCTGTCAAAGGATTGAGTTGTACCTAAACTTAACCCCGCCCCCCCCGCCCACCGCAAACACTCTTACCTTGTCCCGAAGAAAAATTTGGTCGTGAAGAAAAGGACTCCCATAAGACGGATTTTTGTTGTTTTTGTCTATACCTGTGTATTCGGTGTTCCTAGGTTTTCTAAGATAGGAGACGTTAGTTTCCAGCGATGTAGTGTAAACCCTACTGAAACTCTCTCGTTCTCGAAATCTTGTCCCATGAGACGGTACGCGAACTCGATTCTGCGCTTATACACTGTGTCCTGTGCGTAGCTGTGTCACAACGTAATAGAGGAACTAGTAAAGGGAAAGGCGAACCTTTCACACTTCCAAAGCCCGGGTGGAGCCGGAGTGTCCTACGTGGGGCCGGGGGCGGGGGCAGACAAAGGGAAAGTCCTAGTCACCGAGGACCAAAGATCCCCACGCCACCCCCGGACCCCCTCCGACGAGGCCCGGAATGGAACAAGAACGACGAGAGTGTGCTGACGTTCGACCGCTCCTAAACCGAGAGTTACCGGACCTGGGTGCGCAGAGCAAGGAGTATACACCACCGAAGTTTCACGGTGCAGACCGGTCACTCCCTGTGTTACTATTTGAGTTTCAAAAGGAGAACGAGACTTTGTCTCTTCTCACCACCCCTACTTCTCAAATCGAAAGTACTCTGACTCCGGGGAGACGGTTCAGGGGCCAGTACTTTCCCGGAAGCCCAAGTTAGCGTGGACGTACCCCGGCGCCCGTGTGTGTCCTGGCCGGCGGGGCGGCGCCTCTAGACTTGGGCGTGTGGAGGTGTGTGAGGCCTAAGCCAAGGATTTCGGTCGCACCGAATCGACCCAAAGTTAGTTACGAGTCCCCTCCTCCTTTTTCCTTTTGGTCGCACACTACAGTCACGGAGACGCGACCCGTGTCTACTTCGCTGAGCCCCTATAACATAACATTGACCACAAGAACTATAGTATTCAGCCACGGCCCGAGACTTTAACTGTCGCCCGACTTTTAGTTCACTTGGGACGAGCAGAGTCCCACGTTAAATTAAAGAAATATTCGTAGACCGGGGCTAGGTGTCTATGGTGGTCTCGTTTCTCCCTCCGGAGCTCCCGCGGACAGTAAAATCCCGTCTTCTGATCAAAACCACCCCTCTGAGTCCGACTTCTCGCTCGTGTTATGGTCCACTAGACTTCCCCGTGGAGCACCTGGTCCTTCTCCCCGGAGCTACAAGTTTAAGGACGGGGCGGTGGACCGTGCGCCCTCAGACCTGCTCAAGAGATGTAAAGGAGTGGGAGTGTTACCCCCGCTGGGTGGAAGAAGTCGCGTAAAAGGTGGTCGATTTACTATACGTGTTGAGTCCGGGTGTTACCAGACCCGGTGCCCTACGGGGGGTGCCGCGGCCACGTGCCGAGACGGGAGTAGATGGGAGGACGGAGCTTGTGTTTCGTTTTCCGTCTCCTCCGCGGCACACGTCGGACGTGTCGGTCGACGTCCCTTGGCACGTCTACAGACGTGCACCCGAAGGTCCGTGGTGCAGAGTCTGTTTCGTCATCGCAGGGTAGCGACCGACGACCTGCCGTACCACGGTGGTAGAGGGCCCGCCCGCCAGCAATAGGTATTACGTTTGCTGGGTCGCGGGTGGACCGCCCGACGACGAGGTCAGACAACGGAGACTGTGGGTGTGCACCGGTAAGAAAGACGAGTGTAGACTGTTTGGAGGCAGACGGTGTGCGGACCGAGGAAGTCGGACACAGGCGTACCGGAGACTGGAGACTGGAGGCTCCCTAGGGATGACAGGTCCGACCGGGGCGGGGAAGAGTCCCGGGGTGGGGAAGAGTTCCGGGACGGAGTGACCCTCGGGTAGTCGAAGACTGTGCTCCTACGAGCGAGCCGGAGGCTTCGTGGACGTCCGGAGAGAGGTGGAGGGGAAACCAGAGAGTCTTCTCTCCGTCGAGAATGAGGACACTGACTCTCTGGGAGAGTGGGCTGGAGTGACTAGGGTCCGTCCACCCCTGGTTTGCGAGCACAGACACAGTCGATGTGGTATGGACCCCGACCCCCTGGCGAAGGCATCTGTTTGTGGTTAACGGTGCCTTTGTCTCGGTGCGACGGAAAAGTGCCTCAGAAATACATAAGACTACCGTTGGGATAGTACAAGATGAGTCGTAGTCGTAGCGACGAGAAAGTCTCAAATTGGACGACCACCCCCTCCGGAGTCAGGCATCTAGGACGAGACTTGTCGACGACTTCCACCAAATCCCGGAGGAGGCCAGTACGAAGAGCCTGTTCTCCTGGGTGCTGGGGGTAGTCGAAGAGTGTGCAGACACTGGGAGGGAGGGCCGTTGGCAAGTCTCTAGGACACTGCTCCCACGAAACACCGCCGCACCTTTTCGCGACCGTGTTTTCCTCGTCCAACGTCCGGGCGGGGGGTTTTCCCCGGTTTAACCTGTAGTCCACCTCGTCTGGGTCCTGTCGAGTCACTTCCCCGACTTGTTCTCCCAGGTACTTCGCCCTCCCCTTCCCGCCGACCCTACGTTGGCCTGTAGGTCTCGACCCTCTTGAGAGAAGGTTCTCGGTCTCACCTTAGTTCTATAAAAGTATATTTTTGCCTTTCTCGGCCACTGACTCGCGGGAAGGGCTTTCCTCGACATCTTAAGACTTCTAAGATGTTTCCAAACTCGGTCTGCCCAACCACTCGTTTCCGTGTCTACGTATACACCTATATCGATTTGTTTTTAATATGGTCTACGCTTAAGAGAATAGTACAGATTAAACCCCTTTCATGGGTTAAGATCTCTTTAATTTCACCTCTACCCCTGGGTTCTCACTTTTACGGGATTCTAAAACGTGACAATGGGTCCTCTCAATTCCTGATTGAAATCTGGAACCATTTAATCTGTGTGTACTCTTTTAGGGTCCGAAGTGGAGATACTCTTTTCTCCATCATACATACTGAGGTATTGTTTCTTCTACCTTTAAATTTTATAATTTTAGAAAATAGTTTGATCCTTATCTTCCCTTAGGAGAAAGGCACCTGTTTCTCATCGATACGTTTGGGTTTCTTGTAATAAGAATTCCTACTTTACAGTCTTCATTAGTAGAGTGTAGTCAATTTCCTTTGGGGTTCCTTAGATGTTTACTGCTCTTTATTATGAACGTCAATCATTTACCCGTTCTATCTCCTGGTTATATTACTTCGTAAGTAACGTAAAGACATATGTTCCTAGATTGTCTTTAGCGTAAATCTCCATGGACAAATATTTAAGTAAAGAAAAGTGGACACTCCCCTCCCTTCCTCTCTATGTTTCTTTACACTTACTCGGTTTGTCAAGGGATTTTCAGTGTGATGCCTCCCACTGAACCCTGGACAGCAGTACCATTGACCACCCTTTCTCTCCGAGAGTGTGGCGTAAATTCCCCTACTTAATTGAGTTCTCGTACTCACCGGTCTCTCCAAAGTGAGCAGAGACCTTCTTCTTTGGGACTCACCAGGTGATCACTATTACATTGTGGTCTTTCCGAGTTTTCTCGTTTGCCTTCGTCCCGCAGGGCACCGGGCTCGGACCAACTGTCGTCGAGTACTCTTTTCCGACCCTGACCTTTCCACTCGACGTCCTTGTACGGACCTACTAGGACCTTTCGTTTCGGTGCAAAGTGCAGTATTAACTCTTGGGTGACACGTTTGTGGGGTTGAACTAAGTAGACTGTGTCACAGGAAAACTCTCCCCCGTAAGTCACCCCACTGACAGTTCGGTCTTTCCGTGTGTCAATTAATATACTTGGTACTTGTGTCCTTAGTCTTGGGTGTCAGGGTTATGAACCCACTGACTCTCGCGGAGTCGGTATTCGTCGTCACCGGCACTGGCAGGTACTCGCGCAACACAGAGATCCCATGCTTCGCACAAGAGCCCGGGACTCGAGAGTCGGTGTCCGTCCATACTCAGCCCTGAACCCCAGTTCCGCAAAGTGAGGTCTCATCGAGTGATCCGTCACTTTGTGACTGGTCTACAAGAATACACTTAAAAAAGAACAAAATTGGCTTACCGAACCGGAGCAGGACCTCTCCGTTCCCCTGCACGGAAATTCAGAACAGGTACGCCCTAGTCCGGTGTCGAGACCTTATTTCTGCGGAACCCACCACGGACACAATGACCCTACCGGAGAGGGGTCACCCGGTACGAGTCCCCGAGGAACGACTCGACACCTACGTCTGTAGACCCGCTGGACCTCCTGCCCCGGGTTGAGTCGTACCTCTTCTACCCTTCCTCCTGCCCTACCTGGTGGGGACACGGTAGAGTCACGTCGTCGTCGGGTCGGAAGAAAACCTAAAGTCCGGGACCACTTCTACAGAAATATGACTCGGCCAGTCGATTCACTGGAGTGAAGGACTCCTTCCCCAATTTAGACACGTGCCTCAAATCAAAGTTAGTGAGATACGGTCGTCGTAGGTACCTGGAGTTCGAATACGACTACCGAAGCACAAAGGGACCTATGACGACCATACACCGACAAAAAGAAAAACTCCCTCCAATTATACAACTTTCAACGAGTCAGCACAGATTGAGAAGTGCTAGGGCACCTGACGTCGGGCGGTCCGAGGAGACAGGTACCTTAAGAGGTCCGGTCTCATGACCTCACCCATCGGTTAAGGAAGAGGTCCCCTAGAAGGGCTGGGTCCCTAACTTGGCCCCAGAGGACGGAACGTCCACCTAAGAAATGGTCGACTCGGCGGTGTCTTCGGGTCATACGACTGAAGGGACTACCCCGTCCCCATTTCTTAGGTGGCCGGTTACGTCCTCCACACCCAAGTTAGGGACCCAGCCCTTCCACGGGGCCTCTTTCTTTACCGTTGTTGGGTGAGGTCATAAGAACGGACCCTTTAGGGTACCTGTCTCCTCGGACCGCCCGACGTCAGGTACTCCAGCGTCACCCAGCCTGTGCTGAATCACTGATTTGTTGTTGTTATTACACAATTGTGAATGTCTATGTCAATCTCAAAAGTCTTGACTTAATATAGACGTAATACTGAAAGGAAACGGAGGGTTCTAAATTTTTTTTCATTCTTTTTCCTAATATCTTGTCAATGTAAAATTTAGTACGATGTATACTGAAAGTACTTCCCTACGAACAAAGAAACACCACTTAGATGGTACACCTTATTATTTATACTTTTATTATGATAACCCGAGGTGCAAACACAGTCCTTGGTGTGATCCTGAAAGAGCCGTAGTAGAGTAAATGAGACTAATGAAAGAAGAGAGTTCCACCGGTCGTGACGAAACAAAGAATTCCTGTTTGTTTGTAATTTTTTTTAAAGAGGATCCCATAAGTCACCCTCCACCTCCCCAGAGGGATGAAGGTTCACTTAAAAAGACAATAAAAAGGGAGTGAGAACTATAGTCTTGAAAATTTCCATTAAAAGGGTCTTTGAGGATCAGTGATCACAATATAAAGAGAAAAAAACACAAAATTTTAATAATAATATAAATTTTAAAACCCCGACGTGACGAACCGTACGCCCCAGGGTCAAGAGGGGATGGGTGCGACCCTAGCTTGGACACAGGAGCAGAACCCTCCGGCTTCAGAGTTGGCGACCTGGTGGTCCCTTAAGGGTCACAGAGTAAAGAAAAATTGAGCAGTGGAGACCTCTTGCGACCCCTGTGCACCGACACCTACACCGTCAGTAGTCGACCCCTGTACGGTCGACGGTAGAAGAATGTGTAGGACGAGGCCTCGGTCGCTAGCCAGGTGTGCCCCTCCTCCCTGCGCGGGTGTCTGTGGTCCTGCCAGTCTCGGCCCCTACGAGCACCAGTGAGACCAGACACGATCACCCCCTGTACAGTTGGTTGACGAGAATAGGTTGAACCCCGTTTTCTTGAGGAAGGAAGAGTGGACCCTGGACTGTTCTACGTCGGGTGCCAATAGGTGCCCGGCCTCTGGGAGACGACAGCTCCGACGATGGACACCTGTCCACTCTTGCGACGGCCGGTCGTCTGCCTTCGTCCTCACCCTACCTGGGTTACGGACGGTTCAGGGGCCCAGGGACGTCGGCCGAGGTCGGTGGACAGGATGTTAACCAAACCTGTTCGATTAGGTAAGAGGAGGGAGGGAAAAAAAAGGGACGGATTTAGGTAAATTTAAAGGTAGTGAAGGTTTGGGTCAGGACTACTCAGGTCACCTCTTTTCTAGACAAGGATTACCCTCGGGGACTCGACGACAGTCGTAGAAGAATCCAGTTGTGCACCATCTGGAGATCTCAATGAGGACCGAACATAAAGGTATGGTACGTCGACTGTGAGTAATTCATTTGTCATCTAGATCCCTGGATTTATGATTTATAATGGGGACGTAGGCACACCTGTCTTGTAAGTGTTCGAGGAGGGGTGTAACTTTGTCCTGAAGATAGTCTACTGTGTCGGGATAAGGTTGGTGGTCACCTGGTCTTCCTGGGGGAGTGTAGGGACTTCACTGAGACCCTACGATAAAATCATAAACGTTGGTGTATTTTTTTTATTTTTATTTTTATTAACCGTCACTCTCCGGTCACTCAGTCTTTCTCGTAAGGAGAGGTTGCAGTGGGAGTAAATTTTTCCACTTCTTACTCTTCCGACCAAGAGTCACCGACGCAAAGTTCGCAAAAGCACAGTAATGATGTTTGGCGGAGAAGCACTGGTAATGTCACCGAATATAAATTAAGTAAAACATTTATATCTTAAGTCGGACATCTTTAAGGACTGCTGTAGATTCCCTGTCCGACAGAGCGTCGGAATCTATGTGTCCACTAGTACTTTTAAGTTGGGGGACCAGGGGACCACCACTTTTTTTTTTTTTTTTTAGTTTCGGGCGGTGTGGGTCTCGGGCTTTTCTTTCTTGCCACAACAGAGTGTCACACTGTAAGGTCCCGAATCGCGAAAGTATTTCAAGACACTAATCCGAGTGTCCCTAAATTTGTCGAAAGGCACAAATTGCCAATCGACACCTTTCAGGTGATATTATGATAAAATCGTGGTACTTGGACAGCTTTGGTTGGACGGGTTAATAAGGTTTGCTGTAATTATTGTGGCCTATAATGTGATTAACGCAGGTCAAAGATACGTCTGCTCCGGGGCACCCCGAGTAAAGCGGAGGAATCCCCGTTCGTTGAGTCGGTAGTCTGACTAAAGTGTTCTTTAGGGAGGAGTAATGTGTTCAGGCCCGACAGTTTGAAAAAAAAAAAAAAATTTCCAATTACCCGGTTAGTCAGTAGTTAATAAAAACGCCTTAGAATCGTCCGTTTCCCAATTTCCCGATTTCCGTCGACGTTGACTAAAGGTGAACCTCCAACAAAAGTTGTCCCACGTGGACCGCTCGTACGGAAAACCCCTCACCCACCCACTTTCCGCTCTGCCTGCCTTCGCGCTGAGGACAAAGCTCCCCGCCCTCTAGGTAGAGCTCGACGGGTGATCCTCTTGCTCCCGGGACACGGAGACGTCTCCGGCTCTCCCAGGCCTGGGAGAACGACCAGCCTACGTGTCACCGAATCTGCCCGGACGCTCTACGTGCACACGACACATACCACTACGACTTATCTAGTCAAAGAGAAGACGTAAACGTCCTGAGTTCCACAGACGTCTGTAGTGAGTAAGGTGCAAGAAGTGACCGGTCCACTCCTTAGACCAGGCACAAGGGGTCGAGGGGATGTTTGGACCTTGGATCTGGGGCTACAGGGAAAGACACGTACTCCGATTTGCAGGATGACTTATATCAATTGCCGTTTATGTACTACTTTTGGACGATAAAATTACCACGTCTCAACTGTCGCAGGTCCTACCTCCCTGGTACACAGGTGGCCATCTCCACCGGTTTCTCAGCTCCACGGTGGTTGAGGTCTCCGAAAAACTGCCTGTGGGAAAGTTTCACGGGACTGGTGGCCCATCGGTTCCGAGCACGCCTTTGACGGCAGGAGACACGAACACTGCAGACAACAGTCTTAACCCTGAAGGCACAATCCCAAGTCGTGTCATGGGACTACTGACACAATTGTCGTTCCGTTTGGGGACCAGTCCGTGAAAAAGAGGACTTGACTGAAACGTTACCCTAAGAGGGACGAGGAAGGAGGAAAATCGAAAGACATGATACAACCCCCGTCTCGCTAGGCGTTGCAACACTCTCGACGACCACGCGTCGTCCCCCTGGGTCGGCATGCGTAGAGGGACAAAGACGGACTTGGAGACGTAACAGAAAGGAAACGTAGGAAGTCCAGAACCCGAGGGTGAAAACCCCAAGAGAGAGGGTCTTACGGGAAGAGGGAAGGACGGGACGGTACAGGATTGGTCCTCGGAACTCGGCGGGTGAAGCAGGTCGACCAGAGCCGAGACACCAGGTTCTTCCTTGCCCTGCCTGATACTACTGTTTCCGGACGACACGGAAGGAAAGAAAACGGTCCTTTTCTGGAAGTAGTGATTGGGGTTTGTAGGACTTCCTCGGAGTCTTAGGGAGGGTCAGGTCAAGGGGTCCGACACAACAAACCAGCGAGTCAGCACCGGCTGAGAGACACTGGGTTCCTGACGTCGCGTGGTCCGAAGGGACACGAAGGGATGGACGAACGAGTTTGAACACAGGTAGCTCAGTCACTGCGGCAGGTTGGTCGAGTAGGAGACAGTAGGGGAAGAGAGGGACGGAAGTTAGAAAGGGTCGTAGTCCCAGAAAAAGTTACTCAGTCGAGAAACGTAGTCCACCGGTTTCATGAGCTTCGAAGTCGAAGTCGTAGTCAGTAAGGTTACTTATGAGTCTCAACTAAAGGAAATCCTACCTGACCACCCTAGAGGAACGACAGGTTCCCTGAGAGTTCTCAGAAGAGGTCGTGGTATTAAGTTTTTGTAGTCAAGAAGACACGAGTCGGAAGAAATACCAGGTTGAGAGTGTAGGCATACACTGATGACCTTTTCGACATCGAAACTGATATACCTGGAAACAGTCGTTTTAAGAGGTCCACGGTAATAATAAGTAGATTCAACCTTTGGTTCTACCTTGCGTAAACGATCAGACGGGGGAAGGATCCAGGGGGAACTTCTGATGCGGTCCGAACCAGTTTGTGTCGGAGTTCGAAAGTACGATTAAAACTCCTTAAACTGTTAAACATTTTATCAAGTTATGAAAACGAAAGTTTCGCATATAAGTTGTTCGTATACCAAATCTATAAAATGGGTTAATACTACTTTTGCTGGGTACAAATTCTCAAATCGGGTTTGGGTGGTATTGTAACTTTCAGTCAAAGATAAATAAAAGTCAAAAAACATTCTTTTCTATTTACACTTCTTATGCCACAGACCCTGACACGTCTGGGTTCTGGATATCGTTTTTATTTAATCAATTTTTTTACAGGAGAAGGTGAACTCTTTGACAAGTAAAATTTGTTTTTCTTTTTTTTTTAGTAATCAGAAATATCTGTGCGTGACCGGTCCCAGGAGTCCATTTATAAAGACGTTCGAGAGTCGAACCATTTACACAAACAAATCGGGTCTCAGACTGACTTCACAACACGACACCGAATTAAATCCTGTTCTCGTCTTAAGTACAGCACTTTTTCGCTCTGGGGTCTCCCTCCAGTGTCTCAATCCTGACAAATGACGAGGCGCAATAGTGTCCTTCTAGGAGTACTTTGTGTCTCTTCCAAAACTAAAAGGGTTGTGTAATCTGTCTGCACGCTCCCGTCGGCCTCTCGGTCCGGTGCTCTGTCGACAACGAGGGCCTTGGCAACCCCCGGTGCGTGCTGAAGATTTAATGCCACTCACTAACCTAGGGGTTTACTTTGGTAGAGTCCTCCGTCTTCCACCGACACAATTACGCGACGGACCATGACCGAGTCCGGGTCCATGGGGCCCTTATGAGTTCCGGGGTCGAAAGTTTGTCCCTTGGGTCTCTGGGGGCAACAGTAAATGGACCAATGATTCGTTACGAGGTATGTGACGATGATTCGTTATGCGAATGGTAAACGATGAATAAGATTGAATGTAAGTAGTGAAAAGTCTCCAGGAGACGAGAGGGTTAGATGACCCTGTACCCCGGGTCCTGGGAAGGAGACGGGTCTCGGGTCCCACTCTAGTTCCTGTGAGACTTCCCGTCCAAAGTCTTGGAAGGTGCGGCGGGGGTAGAGATCGAGAAGAGAGGGCTGACATCGAGTCGTGTCCCTACTAATAGATAAAGTAGAAAAGAAACTTTACGACTCCCGACCTTTTTCGACCGTTAGAACGAAGAGAGGGGTCTTTCAGTTTAGGACCTCGTTCGAGGGCACTTTTCCCAAAGGATTTAGCCCTGAATAGACGTACTCTAGAACCGTCAAGTACCGACGTCTCCCGACCGAAACCGACTAGGACGGGACATGTCTAGGTGCCCGGATTTTGCGGACACGAAGTCCGTCACACAAGGGTCTATCCCAAAGACACTACAGTCGGAAATGCAGTCGAAGGGTCGTCGGTCGCCCATGGGTCAAGGTCAGTCCCGAAGCAGACGGAGAGAGTTGAAGAAGTCGACAGGAAACCGTGTCCAAAATGCCAGAGGTAAAACCTCTTTCGTTCAATTCGTCTCTCCTCTCCGGGTCGTTGGGGTCCGTGAGTGCTTCGCCCCCGCGTCGTCTCGACCCCAGCCCGTGTCCGTGGAACCTGAGTTCTCGGGCCAAAGAGGTAGACTACCCAGAAACCTCCTGCTCCCATGTCACCTTGACCCTCTCCTTCCCTTTGCACAGACCCTTTTTCTTCGAACTGAAAATTTTTGGGGGAGAATGCGCAGGTCCCCGTTATGAAGGACGACGTAGAGGCGAGGGACGATGCATCCACCACGAGTTAGAAGACCGAAAAGGAACTCCCGTAGGCACCGTAGAGACGGTGATCCTCGTCACCTTCGCCACTCGCGCCCGCGGCACAATGGACAGAGACCTGTGTACTGGAGTGACAGGGGTGAACTGTCTACCCCTTTGGCTCCACGTCTCTCGTGCACCCCTACCGGGGTCGAAACTCACTTCTTCACCCCTACGCTCTTGACCTGGTCCCGATCAACAAATTCTATGAAGACACCAAAGACTAGTCCTTGCTCCGAAACTGCTGTTCATACACTCACTGAATGCCGCTTCTTCTCGGACCGACATCGCACCTTCCGTCGGAGTCTACCACCGGGGTAGGTCCAGTCGTGTGTGTGCCCCGAACCCCTTCCGGCGACCCCGTGTCCCCAACGACCGGTGTCCTGTCGTACGGTCCTTTAGACTCAGGAGTCGGGCCCCCGGGTAGTGCCGAGGCCTGGGGGCTTAGGTTGCACCGGAGTCAGAGGAGATTCCGAGGTCCGGTGGTCTCGGACCAACCTTTAAGAGGCAAGAGTGGGACGGAGTCCCAGAGACACTGGGAGGGACCCGACTGACAGTCGGACTGGGAGGTAGACGGACCCCAGGTCGAGACCCGTGGACGTGGCAGGCACCCTAGAGTTGTCCGCCCTCGGGGACTTATAGTGGACATTGACTTGACCGGCACCTACTCCGCCCGTAGAGTCTAGACACGGACTCCTGAGGTCTCTCACCTCTCCTGTAGTGTCTCAATCCGGCCGGTGTCTGACCGGACGAGACAGACGAGGATCGTCTCCCGGTGAGAACCGGCAGGTGACCTCCTTCCCCCACATTCATACTGACCCCGGACTCCCTGGTGGTCTTACTCTGAGTACAAAGAGGTGTTACCCCGGACACACCTTGGTGCCACGGACCGTGGAAGATCAAGGGGGTAGACCGGAAACGCGACACCGGTTCCTGGGGTCTGTCCGTAGTGCACGGACGGAGACCCAGTTCAAGGTCTAGGTGTCTGTCTCTCAGATGTGGTCCCGACTCGACCGTGAAGCCCGACATGACTTCGGGTGACCATCAGCTGACTGTACCGGACAGGGTACGTATACCGCACCCACCCGGACCGTGGGGACCTTTACGAGGAACAAGGTGCTATGTAACGAAGAGATGGGTAAATGTGAAGTGGGACACGGAAGAAGACATCCTCGTCCCTCTCGACTTTTGGGGGTCATCTCAGGTACCAGCCGGGTGGCGTGTCACCCACTACCAGGCTGGGTGGGGTCGCCACGTCCATTACACTCCTGCCTCCTGTGCGTGTGCCTAAGGCGCAGGAGGGCGTCCCCACTACGACGAGTGTCTGGTACGTCGGCCGACGGACCAGCACGCAGGTGAAGACGAGTCCAGGGAGACGAAGGTCTTTGTACAAAGGGAACCTCAACTTGTAAGAGTTCAGGTCGGAGTGGGTGGCCTGAAGTCTATGCAAAAGGGGAACCGAATTATCCGTCGATGCTTCACTTCTTAGCATAGTGTTTGGAAGGTAGGTTGGAGCGTGCGTCCGAAGGCTCTACCCTTTTAATTTCAACGTAAGAACAACTTCCTTAAATTTAAAGTGGTTGAACCCTTTCTTGACTCGAAAATGTTTCATTTGCCTCCAAATTTTTAATCCCGTTATATTATGTATTTGCTCCAAAGGTCGAACCAAAGTCTCTATTAATCGGGGTCACCTGTCTTTCTTTCACCTTCTCTTGTATAAAAACAAACAAAAGATTAGGACAGGTACACACAGGGATTAATCGAGACAAATTAAATAGAAGTAGGTGAGGACTGTAAGTAGGAACTGAGAAAGGTGCTCTTGGGTCCTCTTCCCAGTACCTCGACTCTCTGGGCCCGTGTACCGGACAGAGACCTTCTACGGTCGAGGGCCAGGACGTCTTTTGGTAGACTGAACAAATTTGAGGGTGGACGTTGCTTCATGGATGGACCGTCGCTTCTAAGTTACTCCTCTGGTACCGGGACCCCGGTCTTCTTATTTATACGCGCTCTTTCCCAGACCTCACTCTAGCAGTCCAAGTAAATAACCAGAACGGACAGACAGTGGTCGGGCTCAGGACCCCACTCGACGTGGTACAGACTCGACAAGAGAGACCCTGACCTACCTCCCCACGCCTGTTCGAGGAACCTGTCCCGGACGAGTGGTGGGGGCTTTGAGTTCAAGATTGAGGGAGATGTCCTTTGAGACCATAGTTGTCATAAAACACCTATGGAGACTTGTTTGACCTCTTCCGTTACCGTGGGGTGAGGTCACAAGAACGGACCTCCTAGGGTCCCTACCCCTTCCGACCATCCGACATCAGACGCCCCCAGAGCTTCTCAGCCTGTGCTGACTCGCTGAAGTGGAAGTGAAAAGTGAAAGTACGTGACCTCTTCCTTTACCGTTGGATGAGGTCACAAGAACGGACCTCCTAGGGTCCCTACCCCCTCGGACCACCCGACGGCAGATACCTCAGCGTGTCTCAACCTGTACTGACTCCGCTGAATCGTCGTCGTCGGCTTGTTTAATGAGTTCACTTGGTCAAATTTTTTATAAGGTAAGCCCCATAGAAATCCCCTTGTGAGTTCCTGAGTCCAATAGTGTTTTCAATCTTACAGACTTTGTACTGAAAGGTACTTCCCAGTTAAATATCTGTCTTTTATCCGCCACTATGGTATATCGTTTTCTACTCTTTAGTCTTTCCGCAAGACTATAAAAGTATATCAATGTGCTTAAGTCATGATAGTAGGATTTTCGACATACTGCACTCTGAACCATGTATGTCTATTGTCCGAGCTTTCTTTGGGTTTCATTTACTTCTTGCCAGTACAGCGAATTGACTTCTATGTATCTACATTAGCGCACGACTTGTCCTTACGTCACACTGTCTCTTGACCTGTGATAACTGAGGTCGTCGAAGTCCTGACGGATCTCATAACCGTCAACTGCCCTGGGACTCACGTGACGTGACAACGGCATAACTGTCTAAAGTCTCGTGTCTCTCGTAGTAGCAGGGTGGGGTGGGTCCTCACGACCTGTCCCGTTTGAAACGTCCAATGGACCAACCAGTTCCGACTCTTCAAGGGTGAAGACGTTTGACAGTATGGACAGCACTCTGTGAAGGGACAGTCACAGAGGACCTTCTGGGGTAGTCGTTCAGAGCCCCCACCCTCCTGACAGACGGACGGAGGAGGAGGGGGGGTCAAAACATATGTTGGTGTCCATTTTGGTCTGGAGTGTTTATAACGAATTTCCGACCTTCAGTTCTTTGTTTAAACAACACTGTTCACGTGTGTCCTGTCTTTTTGTATAGACTATCCCTGTCTCCCTTCTCTTTACTAACACTTGGGACTCAACTTTTTGATTGTAATTTTGTATCTCTTACTCCTGTGAATTATGGGAAATTTCGGTCGTCTTTTACTATGACGTCCACTGACAAAGATTCGAAGATAATAAAAAGAGAGAGTAAAAACAGAGAGATCTCACTTACGAAACTTTCTTTTATGGTTCCACCATCCCCCACCCAGTTCGAGGTAACCATGGAATTGTCTGTTCTCAAAGGGGAACTCCTTACTTTTTTTTTTTCTAATACTAATTTTGTTATCAAGAAATTGTTCGGTAGTACTTTTACATTAAAGCAAAAAGTCTGCGGAAAAAAAAAAAAAAAAGACCAGCTCTCGACCCGAAAACCAACCACTCTCTCCTCATTAACACTTTCTTTCCTTTTTTCCTACCACTATATTTAGTCGTTTCCAATTACTAACCCTACACTTCTCCCCCTGAACAAATGTCTTTATCGCACGTTAAATTTTAAATGTTCTCTAAATTACGGTGACGAACCGTTAGCGATTTTAGTTGTCGGGTCTTTTGTCACTGTAATTCTTTTTATAATGTCAATATTAGTAGGGGTTTATTCAGTTAATCACAACCCCGTGCTCGAACGCTAATGAACTGGGTAAACCGAACGTGAATTCACTTTTTCTTTTTTCAGGGGGTATAATATGGCTCTAGCGACCTAACACTGGATAAAACGTAGCGTGCATAATATGCGGTCGAAGGGAATGTTCCCGACCCCGACTATCCCCACCAAAAGAAAACGGACCGTAGTTTTATTAAGACTGGGAACTGTAAACATTAGTATTTTTTTTCCCGTTAAATATTAACACAACAAAGTTTACTTCCACCCCTCCCCCCCTTTAAGTTAGACGATAATATGTTTTCGTTACTGCCGACAGAAGCCACTTTTTTCGTTCCGTTCAGTTAAACACTTGAAACCGTGGTCTGCTGGAAATCTTTGTGTTGTTATATGACTTAAATGTTCGCTATCGTCGGGTACGTTTACTGGGCCCGGACCGACAAAGACCTAATCTCGACGTCTCTCGTAATGCCTCTTACAAAGGTGTTTTGTTTAATTCTGACAATGAATTTACAGTGCCGTGTGATAACACAAGCCGATGTCTAGTAATGTGGACTATGATTGTGAAAATTTTTGACATTATTGAACCCTTTATAATGTGACTCACGGGTGTGCATCTTTCCTTTTCTTTTTTTTTTCTCCTCTTTTATCCAAAGACTTCATTAAATTTGTAGTGATCAGATCCTGCCGTTCCCTTTCCAGTTTTAAATTCATTCGACTTTCCTTGTACTTACCATTTTTTTTTTTTTTTTTNCCTTTTTTTTTTTTTTTTTTTTTTTAGTTTGTGTGTTTGTTTTTCTACTTTTCTGGTGCCCTTACTGAGACGTTTGTGTTAACCCCACGTACGCCGAGACCCGCTTAGCGTAGAGGTAAAGACGTACCCTCCCTTCCTTCCGCCCTTCCGCCCTTCCGGTCCCACTCCCCACGCCTCCCACCCCCGCCCCCGCCGCAATGGAAGCCACAACCACGACGACGACATTTATAAAGCGTCCGATGGTTGTGCCAAATCAAAGGTACGAAACGCAAACCGACGTAGGGCTCTCGTCTCTCCCCTCCCCCCTCTTTCTCTCTTTTGTTTTTCCTTTTCTTTGTTTACTTTGCCCCTCTTTTCTTTACAGTTTCCTCGCGCACTGTAGTGGAGGTTGCACGTCAAGGGCCCTCCGTCCACCCGCGGTCCTCTCCTCCAAGCAGAGACCGGTCCGGAGGGACCCGGACTTCGCGTCTCCCAGAGCCCGTCCCGTCTCCCTCCGGTCGGTCGTAGGAATCGAAACGTGTCTTAGGGCGTTTTCGGGTCTGTTCCTTCAAGTACGTAGTCGGAGCAGGACGACCAAGATGTCGCGAATGACTGTTGACTCGTTTCGGAACAGGGACCCCCGACCACGCACACGCACGATTCAGCGAAGTCGGTACAGACTGAGAAACACTGGGGTACCTGACACCGAGCGGTCCGAGGAGACAGGTACCCTACGGGGTCCGTTCTTCTGACCTCACCCAACGGTAAGGGAAGAGGTCCCCTAGAAGGACTGGGTCCCTAACTTGGGCTCAGAGACGCAGAGGATCCGACCGTCTGTTCAAGAAATAGCGATCACGCAGAAAACTTCCTCGATGGCTCCGGTCGTCTGTATTAGGGAACCTAGACCGTTTTGTGACCCACTCACAGTTTAGTTTGTCGAGGACGCATGTGACGTCTGCCATCCAGACATTGAGGGTCTCGGTAATTTTTTTTTCTTTTTTTACTTCGCAAAAGAGGGGTCTACATAACACTAGACCTGTCCTTGACCTGGTCGATTTGAGCAAGTTACACGACGCCGACTACCACCAAGGTAGAAGGAAGGATGTCCTCCTCCGAGTCCCCGAGACTTGGCTCTCTGGGTTTCTCGTGTGCGGGGGAATTCGAGAGACAAGTGACTTTTTCCGTAGGTTCTCTTTTTCTGTTTGTGGTTCTCTGGGTGCCCGTCGGGACCCAAACCTTCACTTGGAGTCCTACTCAAGGGGTACCCGTTCCGTGCGGGTGGCGAGTGTGACGCACATCACTACTGGACCCCACGATTCGGGGAGAGGATGGAGGGGCTTGTGAGAAGAGGAGTGTGTCCAGGAGTGGAGTAGCCGGGGTGTGGGAGGGTGGGGGTTGAGTCCTTGATCTGTGTACCTCGTTTGTCCAACGGAGGGGAGTCGGGAAGTCTCCTCTGTATGGCACTTCTCGTTTGTCAATCTGTCCCACCAAGAACTCTTTGTTCAGAAGTCCGATTACGTCGACTTCTAGGTTGGTCTCTGGTCACACCTGTCTGTCCTGCCGGCGTCAGTGGGTTCGAGGGCTCCTGCCCCGTACTAGCCTGGTGGGCAGAGAACTAAAGGTGTCGGGCCTTCTCTTTAAACAAGTCGAAACGTGCTCCGAAAGCAACCTGTCACTTCACTCACTCTCGGCGAGACAGTTCACGCTGAGAGACGCTGGGGTACCTGATGTGTCAGGTCCCTTAAGAGGTCCGGTCTTATGATCTCTCCCATCGGAAAGGGAAGAGGTCCCCCTAGAAGGGTTGGGTCCCTAACTTGGGTCCAGAGGGTGTAACGTCCACCTAAGAAATGGTCGACTCGAGAGTCCCTCGTGAACAATTACGTCCATACTTCACGACTGGACCCCTCCGTCCACATACACAAAGGTGTTCATACAGACTTCGAGTGACGTCTTTCGGTCCGACTGTGTGACCCAGTGTCTACCTGGTGTTTCATTCCGTACGTAACCAGTCCCCGGTCGAACGAGTGGGGTTGTGTGACGACCGAATCCTGTCCGACCGACCAGAACGGACGTCATCGAATCCCGGTTTTCTGAGTTGGAATGTGTCGTGTCACGTCCGACACCTCACAGTTCAAGACTCCCGGTGTCTTGTTTGTCCCTCTCCTGGCCCAGAAGTGTTCCTGCAGGTGACGACTTCGCTTACGGTTCGTTAAACCACGTGTGACCTGAAGGAACCGCACTGTTGCATTCTGTATAAACTCTTTGTCATGAGATATTAGTCCTGTGTGCAAAGTACAATCACTCTTATTTTTTGATCTGCACTCAATCGACAGTGGACTAAGTTTTCTTCTTTTTCACTTCGACATTGTTACTGATTCTTCCTGAAACACCGAACTTTTGAGTTTAATTATTCTTTACAGAACCCTCAGACCCCAAATCGTCTACGTTTGACGATATATATCTTCTCAATTTGTCATTCCAGGAACATATCTCTTGTCCCTTGAGACGGGTTCTAGGACATCATTTGGTGTTACCTTCTCTTATACTTTTTATTATGTGTATATACAACGACTTAGTGAACGACATGTTGATAATTGTGTTCTAACAACAAGTCAGCGAGTCAACACAGGTTGAGAAACACTGGGTACCTGACGTCTTGTGGTCCGAACGGACAGGAAGTGGCAGAGTACCTCGAACGGGTTTGAGTACAGGCAACTCAGCCACTACGGTAGGTTGGTAGAGTAGGAGATAGCAGGGGAAGAGGAGGACGGAAGTCAGAAAGGGTCGTAGTCCCAGAAAAGATTGTTCAACCGAGAAGTGTAGTCCATCAGTTTCATGACCTCGAAGTCGAAGTCGAAGTCAAGAAGATTACTTATAAGTTCTAACTAAAGGAAACACTAACTGACCAAACTAGAGGAACGTCAGGTTCCCTAAGAGTTCTCAGGAATGTATTATAACATTCAGTTGATGTAAAGTTGTTTTATTTAAAATTTTTCTGTTTTTTTCTTTGCAGTAGAGATTGGATCATTCCAACTTGTTCAGGAAAGATGTCATATATCCGGGTTTAAATTAAAAGGTAGTCACGTCTTCGAAGAGATTAGAGATCTGAAAGTTCCTCAGAATAGATATTCCAAAAATTGTGGTATAGACCGTTGTCCCGGAAGTTCATGTTGGTGATAATGTTTCTAGTGAACTCTGTTTCCTTTGGTCAGTATCAAAAACTCTCAAGGGAACCCTTCACACGTCCCCTATTTATGGTCCAAGGAGTCCGTGTCTACCGAAGGGTTCACCGTGTCCCCATTTTTTTTAGTGGACGGTTACGTCTTTTGCGTTCTCTGCGTCCAAGGTAGGGACCCAACCCTCCTAGGGGACCTCGTCCTTTACCGTTGGGTGAGGTCAAAAGAACACACCCTTTAGGGTACCCGTCTCCTCGGACCACCCGATGTCAGGTACCCCAACATTTCTCAGTCTCGTTGACTCGTGCGTAAGTAAGTGTGCGTAAGTCGATGTTCAGTATACAAGTGTCTTACTTCGCACATGAATCATTAGAGTTATCGGGTTCGAGGCCGTAGAACCGGGTACATAGTTTTCAAGGTCTTTCAGTGTCGGTGTCTTTGACGTGAAGAGTCACCTTTTTGAATGGAGCAAGATTTCGTAAATGTATATTTATCCGTCTTAGCCCCGACCCGTGGGGAGACGTTCCTTCGCCTCGACCACGTCTTTGGAGAGAGGACGGACGAAGGGTGGACCGTAAAAAGTTTGGGGTCGGAGGGTAATGACACACCTACCTATTCGTCCTTCCCTTGAGCTTCGGACCAAAAGATAATTGGATAACTACTTTATTAGTTAAAATTACACATTTTACAGTACGGAAAAAGAAGGAGGATTTGTTTACCTGTAAAAGACCGACTATGTCTCCAGGACTCTGCACGTAAACAGAGGACCCCGTAACTAACGAGATTCAGGTGAACAAATCTTCGAAGAGTTACTCTTTTATGTTAGTATAATAGTAGTTATTTTAGAGTCGAATACACGTCACGACGACGGACCTAAGTGGAAATTCCTTTCCTCCTGCGACGTGGGTTGTCTGGGTCCTCACTCCGCTGGACTAGGACGGTCGACCTACGACCGAGGTACCTGGTCGCGTGTGGTTCCGGTAGTACGACCGTCGTGGGAAACTGGCGTCCGGAAACCTAGTCAGCCACTGAGAACTCCTGAGGTACACCTCGATCGAGTTTTCTGATTTAAAGGACCCATTAGAAATAAAATTAATTTATAATTTATATAAATAAATTAATTTATATCAAAAATCATCTCAAGAAACATATAAAAAC
The DNA here is from genome assembly GCA_006410555.1 of Capra ibex. Taxonomy (NCBI): domain Eukaryota; kingdom Metazoa; phylum Chordata; class Mammalia; order Artiodactyla; family Bovidae; genus Capra; species Capra ibex. The sequence goes on from SJYO01054996.1 coordinate 3,610,376, forward strand.
GGAGGAGACAGTATCTAATCCACTGGTATCCACACAACCAAATAGAGACCCGTAAGAGAGGACAAGGTACCTAGACATAAAGACACAAACACTGTCATGAGTCACGAGACACCCCTGGATTTACCCTTCCTTTAGGTTTCTCTCCCTTATATACATATGCGTAGCGTCCAAGTGAAACGACATATCGTGTCTGATAGTTGTGACATTTTGTTGATATTAAATTATTTATAAAAAATTTTTTAAATCGAAAATTTTTTATGATACAACTAATTTTGTGGAGACGAGGTGGTTTTATTTATTTTTACAAAGTCCTTATATCAAAGTAGAAAAATTTGTTTCCAATTGAATGCAACTAAAAGAGTAAAGTGTATTTTGTTAATAAAATTATACTCTTGAAGGACAATACCCTGTTTTTCCGTCGTCCCATACTCGTAAGGTAGTCGTAAAAGGTAAGACGGGAAGACGATTGACCTCTTTGTTGTCAGAGAATTGACACTTGAAGGTCTACAAGTTCGACCAAAATCTTTTCCGTCTCCTTGGTCTCTAGTTTATCGGTTGTAGGCGACCTACTAGCTTTTTCGTTTTCTCAAGGTCTTTTTGTAGATAAAGACGAAAGAACTGATACGGTTTCCGAAACTGACACACCTAGTGTTATTTGACACCTTTTAAGACTTTCTCTACCCTTATGGTCTGGTGGACTGGACGGAGAACTCTTTGGATATACGTCCAGTCCTTCGTTGTCAATCTTGACCTGTACCTTGTTGTCTGACCAAGGTTTATCCTTTTCCTCATGTAGTTCCGACATATAACAGTGGGACGAATAATTTGAAGATACGTCTCATNCGGAGAACTCTTTGGATATACGTCCAGTCCTTCGTTGTCAATCTTGACCTGTACCTTGTTGTCTGACCAAGGTTTATCCTTTTCCTCATGCAGTTCCGACATATAACAGTGGGACGAATAATTTGAAGATACGTCTCATGTGGTACTCTTTACGACCCGACCTTCTTTGTGTTCGACCTTAGTTCTAACGGCCCTCTTTATAGTTATTAGAGTCATACGTCTACTGTGGTAGGAATACCGTCTTTCACTTCTCCTTGATTTTTCGGAGAACTACTTTCACTTTCTCCTGTCATTTTTTCAGTCGAATTTCGAGTTGTAAGTCTTTTGCTTCTAGTACCGTAGGACAGGGTAGTGAAGTACCCTTTATCTACCCCTTTGTCATCTTTGTCACAGTCTGAAATAAAAAAAAACCGGGGTATTAGTGACGTCTACCACAAACGTCGGTACTTTAATTTTCTACGAATGAGGAACCTTCTTTTCAATACTGGTTGGATCTGTCGTATGACTTTTCGTCTCTATAATGATAACGGTTGTTTCCAGACAGATCAGTTCCGATACCAAAAGGGTCATCAGTACATACCTACACTCTCAACCTGACACTTCTTTCGACTCGCGGCTTCTTAACTACGAAAACTTGAGACCACAACCTCTTCTGAGAACTCTCAGGGAACCTGACGTTCTTCTAGGTTGGTGAGGTGAGACTTCCTCTAGTTGGGACCCTAAAGAAACCTTCCTTACTACGATTTCGACTTCGAGGTCATGAAACCGGTGGAGTACACTTCTCAACTGAGTAACCTTTTCTGANGGCTTCTTAACTACGAAAACTTGAGACCACAACCTCTTCTGAGAACTCTCAGGGAACCTGACGTTCTTCTATGTTGGTGAGGTGAGACTTCCTCTAGTTGGGACCCTAAAGAAACCTTCCTTACTACGATTTCGACTTCGAGGTCATGAAACCGGTGGAGTACACTTCTCAACTGAGTAACCTTTTCTGAGACTACGACCCTCCCTAACCCCCGTCCTCCTCTTCCCTTACTGGCTCCTACTCTACCGACCTACCGTAGTGACTGAGCTACCTGCACTCAGACTCACCTGAGGCCTTCAACCACTACCTGTCCCTCCGGACCGCACGACGCTAAGTACCCCAACGTTTCTCAGCCTGTGCTGAGTCACTGACTTGACTTGACTTGAAGACACTCGTCAAAGGTCTTACGGAATGCAAGACGCACGTACGATTCAACGAGTCAACATGGGTTGAGAAACGTTGGTCTACCGTGACATCGGGTGGGCCAAGGAGACAGGTACCCTAAGAGGTCCGTTCTTATGACCTCACTCAACGGTCCGGGAGGAGGTCCCCTAGAAGACCCGGATCCTCGGTTTGGAAGTCGAGAATGTAGAGTACGTAACGGTCCGCCCAAGAAATGGTGATCGTGGTGGACCCTCGACTCTTATGGAATGGATTGATGACCTTTCCGTGTCACCAAGTTGTGGTGACAGAGGTTACAAACTCTTGTGTGTACGTGTAAAATTACCTGTGTCTGAGTTGGGTACTGTATTTTAAGGTCTAGATCACGTTTGGTTACCAGTCAGGGTTACATCTGTCTACCAGTATAGAAACCGGTGAACTGTACTTTCTCGACTGAGCAATCTTTTCTGGGACTACGACCCTTTCTGACCTCCGTCCTTCTCTTCCCCCGTTGTCTCCTACTCTACCAACCTACCGTAGTGGCTGAGTTACCTGTACTCAAATTTGTTCGAGCTCGTATATGCCACTTCCTGTTTCTTCGGTCCACACGACGTCAGGTACCCCACCGTTTGTCAGCCTTGTTGTTATTGTTTACATCTGCCACTCTACCCGGTGCATAGTGACGTCGGACGTTTAATAATAAAAAGTTTTTAATTAATTACTTAAAAAGAAAATAAAAGAACCGGTGCGGTGTACCGTACACCCCTAGAATCAAGGACCTTGGGTACGGAACATGACCTTCGTGAGAATTAGTGACTTGTCGGTCCCTTTCAGGGGTCGGACGTTTAATTCACCTAGAAAACCTTAGGGTCAGATCCAGTCGTCTTTGTAGTCCCCCGGACCCTTTCCTTCCGAAATCGACCTGTGACATCGTAAGAGGGGTATTACCGTTGCTTTACACTTGGCACCTGCACCCACCTTAGGGTCTGTCGATGACCTGACAATGTTGTACTCCTCCGTGTACCCCGTGTGTCGACTCCCAGCTCTTAATTGTCGTCCCGCCCTCCACTTTGAGTAGTCCTCAGACCAACCTTCCATAAAAGATTCCTAATTTTAACACCTTTTCCGTCCAATTCTGTCATGTCTCTGAACACGAGATTTGACATTCTTTTGTTTTTCACATGACGGGAGACTATTGTTCCCATAACAGTGAAGGGGAGTCTTGACTGTTTGTCGGGAGAACGCATACTTGTGACTTCCCTAATACTTTTGGCTGAAATTTTCCGCTAGAAACTTAATGTTCCTCTCCTTCTCTCTCCACTGAAACCACGTTTCCAACCATTCATAGCCTCGTGCGCGTGACCCCCACAGTGCACTGGGACGGGGAGGTCTCGTGTCTGGACTACCACAGGTGTAGGAGTCGACTGGCTAAAAGACCCGCTCGCCCGACGGTCGGACTGCCCACCCACCGGTGCTGGGTCGAGCGGGTCCAGGACTGCCGACCGGTGGGGTCGGCGTGTAGATTTCTTCCTTTCGACCGTATTTCAGATTACGTGTCTTGTAGGGAGACGCCACAGACTCGCGATGTGTGCTACTCAAAACACGTGGCGTGTGAGTTGAGGAATATTAATGATTGTCCGTCAGTGGTGGAAAAGTCTCCTCTGGCTTTTCCTTTTGCACGTTTACTGCCGAAAACTGATTCAGTCTCCTCGACCTTAGTGAATCTCAATTGCCGAGGGTCAATAATGTGTGGAGAAATGAAAACCTGCGATGTCGAAAAGTAGGTTCAAGGGGTACTACTAGTATTCCTGAATTTAAAAAGCAAATTTCCTTTTAAGTAAAACAAAGAGATTTTTTTTTTATTTTGAAAAAAAAAAAAAAATTGATGTCGTATACTTGTGGACTCTTGTTTAGTGTCTCGTTTTAAGGTTGTATTCTTTGGGAAGCTGATCGAGAGAGATTCGCCTTATTTGTATAAGGCACCAGACAACCGTATGAGTTTGTTCGTCCCAAAATAGGATTTGAGAAGGAGGCAGTAACGTGGTCCTCTGGTGTCTGAATATAATTACAGTGCGACCAGAGGAAGACTGTCGTGAGAAACAACTAATCTATTTATAAGGAGTCTATCGACTAAATTTTTACTCCGTCGGTCCTCGCCTCTCAGGCTCGGGACGGTCGGTATAACCTACGAGTTCACACGTACTCAATGTAGGGACCGCACTTGCCGCGCCTCGACCCCTTCGCGTCCGACGTCGGGAGTCTTAGTTAATACTCTTGATTATCCCAGAGAAATCGGGCCACGTCCTTCCCCGACCCAACTGTTCCCACACGGTGAGCAGAGACTTCTGACGGAACAGAGTCGTGCTCTGTTTATTGGGAGAGAGAAGGATGGCCCCTCACCTTTGAACACGGAGAACCTCTTCGGTTTACTATTGGCACAAGATATCGTACCGAGGGACAGGAGGAGCCTGCCCGTAAATAAATGAACATCTCTGCGGTGGCCACATTTACGGTGACCACGGCCCCTTGACGGACCCGAGGAGCCTCGTAACGTCGGCCCGGCGCCGTGGCCCTACGACCTATTTCTGCCAGGGGGTCCTTGGAGACGTCCGCCCCAGTCTACGGCGACGCCAAAACACAGAGAAGGTGAAATCGCGCGGGCCACGAGGCACTAGAAAACAGCCTCGTTAAAGTAACACTCCAATCTCTAACCTCTAAAGAAAACACGGCCGTAGACTTGTAAGTACACGGGTTGTTCTGACCCATTTACAAGACAAGAAAACATTTTTTTTTTATTTTTTTCCGTCACCCGAAAAAAAAAAGGAGGGCATTCTACGTTGGGACTTCTAAGAAGGTGATACACTTGAATGATGAAATCGACACTTCCCCGAACTGTATTACCAACAAAGGATCTCCGATGGTGTGTCTCTTCATCAACACAACTTTACAGGTAATTTTCCCAGAAACTCTCCTAATTTGTTTTGGTCTCCGGTCCGTTTTGTCCTGTTTACGTCCCTTTCTTTTTATTGAAGCAGGAAGGGGCTTCTGCTCACAAGAAAAGCATTAGACTTGGGTATCTCGTGTTCTGCTTTATGGATTGCTTTGTCTTGAGGCTTTATTCCCTAACTAGGAAGTAATATGTCAAAATTAAGGTAAAGGTTATTGAGTATTGCTGAAAGGATTGTCGTTTATGTTAAAGTTGTAACCGCCGAAGAAACTTCGAGAATGCTAAACTTTTGACGGCTCCCGAAGGTGTATCGCCCGACTACATCTGCTCGTGCCTTTTGTGGTAATTGGGGCCTTTTGTAACTTTTATTTTTACTTCGCTTTTGAGGTCCTATGCGGTATTTTGGTCTTCAAGGTTAATCCACCTCGCAACCAAAGGGAAAGCCGGATCTTTGTGTGACTCAGCGTCTCGTTCCCAAGTTCACATGGGTGTTAATTAACCCATAAAGTCAAACTGTGTCTCTCACATTGAAAATTATCCCTGACTTTATTTTTTTCACTCGACTTCATCTTTATAGGGGTGAGATTCAAGCCGTGTAAGAGTTTACCTCTACTCTTTACGTAGCGATTCATTACCTTTGCAGAAAGGCACAGAAGTTCCTCGTCGATAAGTAAAACTCTTCCCTACCGATAACCCCCCACCGAACAATCCTATGACTTTAACCCCGAAGAACCGGAGATCCGTAGTTCGAGTAGACCCTACGTTGCTCCCACACTCTCGTCCTTGGTGAAAGCCCACGACCCAAGAGTCGTAGTGTTTCTTGTGAGACGGAAAAAATAATTTCGGATCAAAAGGTCGCTGTCCCAATAGGCATGAGACTACCAAGACATCGTCCTTCCGACTTGTGGACCGGAAGTTTTGTCTTTGTTTTTCGTCCCTGGACGGACCACCAGAACACAAATTCTTAGATGGTCCGTTACGTCCCCTGAACCCAAGGTAGGGAGCAGCCCTCTGGTTCCAGGGCAGTCGACCATTTCTTAGACGGACGCTACGCCCTCTGGACCCAGTCAGGGACCCAACCCTTCAATGGGACCTCTTCCCTTTCCGATGGGTGGGGACATAAGACCGGACCCCTTAGGGTATATCACGTACCCCAAAGTTTCTCAACCCGTGTCAGACTCACTGAGAGTGAAAGTGCGACACTCCCTTGGTTCAGATACGCGTCGTTGATGACTCGGACGTACGGGGTTGATCTCTCAGACACGTTCCTGTCTACGGGGTGCTACGTCACTTCTAGGACGGACGCCGTTGATTCTGGGTTGCGTCGGTTTATGTTCGTTTATTTCGTTATGATTTTTTTTCTTTATTTTTCCTTTGGTTTAAGAGTGAATTTTTTTCACTTCAAACTTAGTCCATCAAGTTCGACGTACCACTTCCACTTCGAGTAGAAAACGGTCGGCACGATTCGACACGAGTGTGTCCGTCCGTCCTCGTCCCTGGCCCTCTCCCAAACCCAGAGGACTGGACGGGGCAGAGTACAGGGGAGGGACCCCTGGTCGACGAGACTCTTCACCCGACACCCGTGTGCCCCTGGTGGAATCCGAAAGACTCTGGTGTTTTACTGGCTATTACCCTTTGTGAGCAGAAAAGAAAAGAGGAGAAAAAGAAGAAGAGTTGGAGGAGGTTATTTTATGTACCGTTCGGAAAAAAGCTAAAAAAAAATTTGTGTTGTAGAAAAAGTCGTCAAGGTCTTTTTTTCAAATTATTTTGAAGTTTAACACGATAGCATAAAGTTTCCGTTACTGGTCAATCTCGTTGATTAGTTTCTGTATTACTAAATTACTGGCGACGAGCACGAGGGACCTTCCCGACATTAACTCCGCGACACTAGTGACCTGGTGGTCGGAGTTGTTACCGTCTGCAACGTAAACTAGACGGTAGAAACGTCGACTGAAGGATGTTGGCGCCTCAATTTACTATGTGAAACCCCAATAAGTCAGGTAGTGTAAGGGGGGACACCGGTCGACTTGGACTCTTCTGACCCCCTTTATAGACGATCTTTTGGAAAAATTGTAAGACGTAAATTCTTCCTGAAGTGGCCTTTAAGAGTTCTCGTGAGACTAAACACCGAACTCTTTAGGACCTTCGGTTTTCTAGACACCATGAATGACTCAGTTAGTTCATTTTTTCTAGTCTCACCCCTTTGTTTTCTTCTTACGATCTGAGGACTAAGAAGAACGAGAATACCTTTATGTAAGGAAATTTGTGATTGTCTAAGGAAGGGGGATTTTGACGAAACTGATCTTGAAGTGTCGAAGAATCGTACCGGGAACCGATGACACTTACTAATTTGCAGTAATAATAGCATCCTCTTCGGTCAATGACAGCGTTCTTTTGTTTTTCTACAGAGTAAAGAAAGTAGACTTTTATTAAATTTATGTAGTTGAAAAAAGTCGAAGTTCACTCTTGTATGATCTTCTAAGAATTCATAATGACATCTTCGGTTTAAGTAAAGTAACATCAAATTATAATTCTTATTTGATCCTGGTGAGATTGGTAGGTGAGGTAAAAGGGAGGTTTCAAGCTTAGATGGATGTAGACATTAGTAGTGTGAATGTTCATATGAACACAAACGTTCCGCAATGTCCATGGTCCCAAAAGTTTTGAAAGGGAAAAGTGTCAACGTAACACCCCAATTGTATGTAGTATCAACATCTGGAAACCTGACATCGAACGGTCCGAGGAGACAGGGACCTTAAGAGGTCCGTTCTTATTACCTCACCCGCGGTAAGGGAAAAGTTCCCCTAGAAGGGATGAGTCCCTAGTTTGGACCCAGAGGACGTAATGTCCGTCTAAGAAATAGTAGACTCGGTGGTTCTTTCGGGGTCTGTAAGGAATGACAATTTATAAATCACTAGAGATTAAAGTACGATAATTTCTATGATATATCCATGTTTGTTAATATATGTCTTTATAAATATCTATACACTTATATGTACGATCCGATATTGAATCTAAGGAAATAAAACGATTTAGACGACTCTCCTGGTTCTTCTTTATTGTAAAGTCATCGTTGTTCGTAGGGATCTGGGGTCTAGAACCAAAGATTATGGTAAGAGGTTATTTGTCTTGGTCCTGTGGAAACCTTTTTACCGATTAAGATCCTGACTCTCTCCTTTTTGTGTTCTACTCGGACTTCGCAGAACGTCAAGATCCTTCATTTTTTGGCGATTTTGTTTGTCCATTCGTTCTGGTTTACTTTCTCCAGGGTTACCGACTTCTAACCTTTTTAAACTTGTGCTTCTTTTTGTTTCGTCATGACCTAATATTGGAGTTCATATTTTATTTGTCGGGTATGACTACATTCACTAGTTTGTTTAATTATTTACCCCTCGTCTCTGTTTATAAGGTCCGTCTTTCTTAAACTTCATTAAATACATCCGTGGGGAGGATTTCCTCCCCCACACATTAAGAGATAAGGAATTCACTCCCGACACGTCTCTGGAGGGACGCTTCTCCTCTCACACCTTCCCCACGACCCCCTCCCTCGTTGAGGCACCTCCTTTGACTCTTTGTGTGGGAGCTCGGTCCACTAGTTCCAGTTTTGACTGTCAGAGCAGAACAACTACCACGTATCGGAGTTGCACTACACTACTTTTGCTGTGAGAGAGACACCAGAAGGGGTTTTGGACTTTGGGGGCTGATTGGGACTCTTTTTGTAGTCTGTTTAGGGTCGACTCCCCGGACGACGTTATGCGGACTGGTCGGGAGGAGTCTGAGTAGTTCTAGTAGTTTCTGTTCCCTTCAGACTCTTTTACGGGGTCGGCTCTCGGCGGTTTCCTCTGCTGTCCTGCTGTACAGGGCACCGTCGGTCCGACCCCAGTCCCACCTTGCCTCTCCGTCATACATTTTTGGTTTCACTTCACTTCACTTTCGACGAGTCAGCACAGGCTGAGAGACGCTGGGGTACCTGAGTAGGTACCTCAAGAGGTCCGGTCTTATGACCTCACCCATCGGAAAGGGAAGAGGTCCCCTAGAAGGGCTGGGTCCCTAACTTGGGTCCAGAGGGTGTCACGTCCGCCTAAGAAATGGTCGACTCGGTGGTCTTGTCCCCTACCCTACTTGACCCCCAACTTGACTGTGTGTGTGAAGAAAAGGTTACTCAACCGACAAGCGTAGTCCACCGGTTTCATGACCGTTTCTAGGGCTACGACCCTTCCTAACTTCCCTCTTCCTCCTCCTCCCGATGTCTTCTGCTCTACCGACCTGCCGTAGTGGCTAAGTTTCCTGTGCTTGGACCCGTTTGGGGCCCTCTACCCCTCCCGGTCCCTCCGAACTCACCACGTCAGGACTCCAGCGTCACTCAGCCTGTGCTGAACCGTTTGTCTGTTGACATATGTGATGATACACATTTTGTCCATCGCTCACCCCTAGACGACATGTCGTGTCCTTCGAGTAGAGCCCCGAGGCACGACTGGATCTACTCACCCTACCCCGTCCGCCCCCCTCCCTCCGACTTCCCCTTGCCCTATGTGTTTATGTACCCGAAGGGTCCATCGAGTCACGAATCGCTGGGTGGACCGTTCGTCCTCTGGACCCAAGTTAGGGACCCAACCCTCCTAGGGGGTCTCTTCCCTTACCGTTGGGTGAGGTCATGAGAGCGGATCTTTTACGGTACCTACCTCCTCGGACCACCCGATGTCAGGTACCCCAACGTCTCTCAACCGGTGGTGACTCGACGATTTGTCGTCATTGTTGTTGGCCGACTAAGTGAAGGAGCACGTCGCCTTTGCCTGTGTCGTAACATTTCGTCACGGTATTAGTCGTAGAGACCCGTCCTCATAAATAAGGAGGGTTAATAAAACAAAGAAATCTTATTTTACGGTCCTCATTGTAATGTATCCCTTTTGAAACATTGAACATTGTATGTGTCTCTCTTGATAGAGTAGTGTGACCTAGTAACTAAGATGAGTGATTTGGGTGAAAATGTTTGATCTCTGTCGACCTTAGAATCCCACCGTAGTTATCATGCACAGTGCACATCGTGACTTTAAGGATTGTAGAACTTACGGGTGGGGTTACCCCTCAACTCACTTTTCTAACTTAAATAGTAACACTTCCACCCGAAGTCGCATACAAACAATTGATTAGAAGTCTTCGTTATTAGATGGCTACGACGAAGAAACCCAACGACAAGACAAGGGGACGTAAAGTAAATCTCAACAACTTGAAATTTAATAAAAAGGGAAAATCACTAAATGTTACGTATAAAGTATTTTTACGTGGTACGGACCTTTTAGGGTACCTGTCCCCTCGGACCACCCGATGTCAGGCACCCCAGTGTTTTTACAGTCTTTATTGGATGACTGACTCAATGTCTGTGTGTACAAACTTGTTCAAAGGTCGATTGAAAGTCCTAATCGACAATTACTAATTTTTTATTCGAAACTAGGTGACTCTTTTTTCAAACGAATACAATTTAAATCTAGAGTCGAAGATTAATCGTGTGTTTTAGTAGAAAAATCATTTTCACTGTCTCAAATTACTTTAATTTCTCTCTCGGTGCGATTCGACCGAAGGACTCTAAGGGACCATATATACGGACAGATGTGGTTCTTCCAGACTCGAGTCGTTTCTGAGACCAGTCCTCTGTTTTAGCCACAGACTTTGTCCCTACTTGACACTATCGATGTATACTTTTTGTTAGAACGTTAGTGGTCATGTAAGTCTTTTATGACAGACTGTGTCAATACAAAATAGTCCTGTGCACTATGCTCCACGAGAAGAACAGGTAAAACGTATGTTTTAGGAGTTTATCTATCGGTCCTTTTCTTTGATTTGGTTGAATTAGGTTTCTTCATGGCTGAAGTGCCGGACTACCAAAATTCTGGACGCCACAAGTAGGTAGTGAAAGTACTTACCTATCCCTTGTATATATAGACATGGGGTATACGTAATAAACCCAATTTCTTTGTATAATAAATTTGAAGATTAAGAAACCCTCTCTTTCACTACAAAATATCTCACCCGTCCTGGACGCTTGACGGTTCTTTCTAGTAGTCCTGTCGGTAGTTGCCGACGGAGGCTCCTCCTCCTCTCGTCCGACGTCCCGTACACAGACCCGAGTCACCCGATTGGTGACTCAACCTAGGCCCACCACAGATGTGACGGAAGGAGGGTTTACGGTCCACACTACTTCTCCACTCTTTCCCCCACCCCACCCTTTCACCCTGGGAGCGGTGGGGTGGGTCGTCGTCACGTTCCACCGACACCCCTCTGCGTCCCGAGACACGGGGCCGGGGGAACAGTAGTGGAGGTAGTCCCTGGAGGTCGTGGAGGCCCCTACGGAGCTCCCCCTTCCCTCTGCTGTGTGGTTCTCCCGTCTTTCGGACCCTCCAGTTCTGGTGAGTTTCATACGTCTGGGGCCCTTTCTTTCAGAGGCTGTCGAACTTCCTGTGCACCCAACTTGCACATTGAGCATGCTGGAAGATTACTTGAAGAGGTACTCAAGATACCTGGGAGGTACGAGGAAAAAAAAAAAAAAAAAGTCACTCGTTTCATTTTCGTCACCACCCTCATGTCGTCCACAGAACTCCTACCCGAAGTGTAGACCGGGGAGGACTATGTCTAAGGTAAGAATCCTTCGTACCAAGTCGAGTCGAACCAAGTCAGCGAGTCAGCACAGGCTGAGAAACGTTGGGGTACCTGACGTCGTCCGGTCTGAATCTTTCGCGTCAGCAATTTTTTTGTTAGACTCTTGTATGACTTGAGTTCTGCTCTTATCATATTTACCTTACTTTACACAATGACTTTATCGAAGGACATTGAAAACCATGTCAAGCTATTAAAATACTTCCCGTCGGTGAGTTGCACTGAGAATGTCGTAGTAGGCAGATATACAGGGAAGAAAAATTACAAATTTGCAGGGTAGACCCTTCCTGCCTCCTACGTTGCTCAAACTGGGAGTTTCCGGTTCTTGGAGGTCGTTTCTCTTTGTCTACTTTTCCGAAAGACTGGCTTTGTGTGACATTGTTGTCGACTACTGATGTAGTACCCTCAGCACCACTGGGACACCTGTTTAAAAAAGCGTAGGAAAATCAGTATTTTAAACTTGGACCTTCGTCAGACACTTTGTATGTCATCGAGAGAGAGTGTGTGTCCTCCCAACTTCTCTCCTTAAGGTTTTCTTCTGAGACGATCTTAATTTCCCCTTCTGGTCTTGGTAGGTAGACTGACCTGAAACTGAAAAAGTCTATCGTCCTTCTGCTTAAAAATAATGTATAGGACCTCTGACGTGATCTCGTCGAATCTTCCAGAGTTTTAATGTAGAAGAATTTGTTATTTGACTGGTAAAACTGTCTCTAGTTGTATATTAATTGGTGATTGGTATGACCGACGTCATAAACTGTATTTATGAGGACGTTGACTTCCGGGTTCTTTGTGGGTATTGGAATTTTTTTTTTTACATACTAGTTCCCATTTTTTATGTCTAATAATTCGAATTCTTTCATACCTCCATAAAGACTGTTGACATCTTTATGTCAAGTCTTACCAAAGTCCTCAATACTATAAAATGTTAGGGGAGTAATTTCCCTAGTACATATATGTATACATATATGCGTGTCTGTAAGTCTGTGCATGTGTGAAAAGGTGAGGACCGGTGTGTCACGAAGTCGTCTTAGTAGTCTATTCCAGGGTCACTATCTATTTACGTCACTACAGAGAGAAGACGAAAATTGATTACCGTCTTTATATAAAAGATTATTGAAGTTGAACCCACTTTTACATTTTGGTTTAATCGTTTTCAGGTGGAGAGAGTCACCAAGGGGTAAAACTTTTTCGTACATGCAGGGGAAACCTACTGAAACTAAGTCATCGTAAGATTTCACTGAAACGAAGGAACAGCTAGTGTTTCAGTCATGTTCGAGTGAACACTGAGATGTCTCCTGGGGAACAGAGTTCTGGGGGTCGTGGAGACCTCCAGACAATGGACGTCCGACCCTCGAGTAAGAGAAAGGACGGAGGTCTGTTTACCGAACTACTAGTTGTGTTCAGGGCTTGCCCGTCGGACTCTCAGTCGTCCCGACGGTCGTCGCTGGACGCCCGTGGCTCCTCGTTGCACTACAGGGGTTAGTTCTACAACGCGATGACAACAAATCGTCGAGTCAAAATAGGTCGGGAAAACGTTGGGGTACCTGACAGACACTCTAAGAGGTCCGTTCTTATGACCTCACCCATCGGTAGAGGAAGAGGTCTCCCAGAAGGACTGGATCCCTAATTTGGACCCAGAGAACGTAATGTCCACCTAAGAAATGACGACTGGCGGTCCCTTCGGGAGATTAGTTCTACCGACCGTAGATTTAAATTTCTGTTTTTGCAAATTTATTTTTCGATCCACTCTCCAGTCTCTTTTTCGGGTGGGTTACTAATCTGTGGTCCAGTTTGCACACACACACTCGAGTCAGTACAGACTGGGACGTTGATGTACCTGCCGTCGGGCGGTCGGAGGAGACAGATACCCTAACCTCACCCAACGGTACATAATTCAGGTTATGACCTGAATTCACGGGAATTCAGTGACCCAACGGAGGAGGTCCCCTAGAAGGGTTGGGTCCCTAGCTTGGGTGTAGAGGACGTAACCGTCCATCTAGGAAATTGTGTTCACGGTAGTTTTTTTATTTTTTTGAATCATCTAGCTGCAGTCTGTGAAAATGGGAAGGGCAGTAGTTCCGCGACACTGACCGTCCAGGTCGTAGGAAGGGGGACGCCCTCCCGACTCGTAGTTCCACAGAAGTGGAGGGTGAGCCCGTCGCCCTCGCGGCTCACCAATTCATGCCTACTCATGCGCTGTTGCCGACGATGATTAGCAAATAACTTATTACTTTGACTGTGTTGACTATTTTCCAAAGTTAGAACTCTTTTTACTACCTAGCAAAAGGTCAAATGACCGTGACGGTAAACACACTGTTTGCCACCCTCTCGGGGTCAATTAGAGACGTCTGGAGGTCGGGCTTCTCCGTCGAGGGTCCGCCTCGTCGGTCCATTAGTGCTTCTCGATTACGGTGCCGACGTGCCTCGGTCACTCCCGATCTCTGGCCGCAAAATAGTTCCGACTAGAGGCTTAGTTAAACGTGTTACCTAAAAAAAAAAAAAAGGAAAAACCACTACCCGCTCCCTCTCTTCTCTATCTCTTTTCTTTCTCGGTGTTGTTCTTTCTTTCTATTCCGGGTCGGTCTCTCGTGTGCCAGGATTGTACCTCTTTACCTTGACAGACACCCTAGTCTCGTATTTACTGAAGGCTGACCACACCCCACCGTCTATCTAAAAGAGCCACCACTTCAGACTAGACACCGTAGTCTCACGGATAGTTCCAACAAACAGTGGTCTCTCGCGTCGCGACGACCCGAACCTTAGACGGAAGACGGGCGTTGGTTGTGTTGTACAAATAAGAAAATCAGCTGCAAAAAGACAATAAGATACCCTCTCACCCCCCGTCCCTCACACCGAGATTCCTGTAATTTATATGTTGTGAGTTTTATCGTGTGAATAAAGATGCCATAATATACCAGCACAGAATAGAATTAAACCCATGTTTAGTTTAGTTAAGCTGTCCGAGAAGAAAAGGGTTCTTTGACTGTATTGCACTTTTGGTCTTGAACCACAAGACCCGGGAGACGGAGAGAAAGTACGGACATAGTGGTCTAACCCCCTTTTCATTAATTTCTTCTATTGCGTGTCTCACGTTAATCATATCTCAACCGTCTCTTCTTCATCAGTTATAATCGACACTACTGTTGTTAGTTGAAAGTTTTGTCTTTCCTCGTTCGGAGATGAATGTAATGATAGTAACGGGTAACCATTCCAGTTCTGTATGGATTCATGTTCGTACCATTCTGAAGTCAATGTGCTTGTCTTTACTTATACTCCACGGGGACTATTTAATGTAGTAGGGGTGACTGATAAGATATCGTACTTTGTCAGCCCCTTGTACAGATTTGCATTGGTCCTTAAAGTCCGTCCTTTTCTTAAAATGTGCGTCACCTAAAAATTTCTACCTGTAAGAGATTCTGTTACTACAATCACCTCTACTCTCTTACTTCGATGTGTCAATAATTAATCCTGTGTACACCTTTCACACAATACATTGAAATTCACTATTTAGTCCCCAAGAAATTGGGTTCGTACTCACGACCTCCGTAATTCTCGGACCCCTAGGTACAGATCGACCCCTGGGACCCATTCCCCAGACGGTCCTACTCTTCGTGACGGAACTCGTGGTAGCATTGGAAGGAAGGCTCCAATTTATTTAATTCACCCCCCCCCCCCAAGAAAAGACAAAAATTCACCTCTCGAAGAGTGTATCAGAAGTTCAACGATCCACGAGTCGACACAGGCTGAGAAACGTTGGGGTACCTGACATCGGGTGGTCCGAGGAGACAGGTACCCGAACAGGGTACCCCGTTCTTATGACCTCACCTAACGGTAAAGGAAGAGGTCCCCTAGAAGGGTTGAGTCCCTAGTTCGGACCCAAAGGGCGTGACCGTCGTCTAAGAAATAGTGACTCGGTGGTCGCTTCAGGAGACCAAGTAATTTCCTAACGTTTCTCAACCGGTCCTGGGTCGCTCGTTCGTGAGTGTGTGTATGGAAAAGGAAAGTCGGTTTCACGTAGATCTTGAGATCCTCCCCCGACCTGATTTGCTGTGACTTTTGAGGACAGAAAGTCTCGTAGTACAACCCAAGTGCAGACTATTGTGTTTGAAACCGTTTGTGTGACCAAATATGGTGGATTTTGGTGGGAGCAGGTTTTCTTCACGAAACCTTGGGTTAGTCATCGAGTACACCCGAGAGAGAAGAGTTGGACCCTGTGGTCGTTCGTCATCGTGCCACGGAGGACGGAAGAGGTCGAAAGGTAGATCCACTCCTCCGTCCCGGTCGGGTGCACTTTGCAAAGTTTGTTTGCTCAGTACATGTGTTTTGTCGCAACAGGGGACCGTCTTTGACCGACAGTTGACTTGACGGATCTAGTTGTGCTCAAGTCCTTTTCTAGTCACAGGGGGAGGTTTCCCAGTCGGAAAATCGCCATGTCGGCAGCTGATGTCTGCAAGATGTGTGGGGCGACAGTCCCGGGTCCCTTTCGTTGCGGTACGTCCTTGTGGCTCGGGTGCTACGTCTCAGAGACAATCTCGAAGTCAAAGTCAAGTGTGTCCACGTTTAGGTACGACATGGCACTTCGCCAAAAAGAAGTGGAAATTGTCATTGAAGATGGTGATGAAGTGATCCCTGGAAGACATTGGAACAGTACTGTAACCGTCACTGTCACGTCTGTAAGGATTCAACCGGAGGCACCCCCCTGTCCGAGGGGTCGGGACCTCCCCGACCTCCTTCTGTGACTTACCAAGTGGGACCTCTAGGTGGTCTTCTCCGACCTTCTTGGGTTCCTGACCCTGGGTGAAGACACACCTCCGTCGAGAATAGGTGGGGTTTCACGTGGCCCTCACAGATGACTGGGTGCCCAGCCATGGCGTGATTGCCCGTACCATGAGACCCACTCCTCTTCGTAGTCGAATTTGCAAAGTAGGAGTGGTGAATTATCTAGTGGAGAGCACCAATGGCAGACTTTCACTTTTTCAGCGAGTCAGCACAAGCTGAGAAACCCTGGGGTGCCTGATATGTCAGGTACCTTAAGAGGTACGGTCTTATGACCTCACCCATCGGAAAGGGAAGAGGTCCCCTAGAAGGGCTGTGTCCCTAGTTTGGGTCCAGACGGTGTAACGTCCCCCTAAGAAATGGTCGACTCGGTGATCCCTTCGGGTTCTTATGATCTCACCCATCGGAAAGGGAAGAGGTCCCCTAGAAGGGCTGGGTTCCTAACTTAGGCCCAGACGGTGTGACGTCCGCCTAAGAAATGGTCGACTCGGTGTTCCCTTCGGGTCAATGGTAGATAGTGGGAACTTTTTGTACCAAATTGATCTCTAGGGAACTCAGTCTTTTGTTTCAGGGACCCGGACACAATCCACTCGGTCATATTTGATGTTTACATGACGTTCACTAAACTCAGGATTCTCATAATAGAATTAATACTAAACATTAAATGAATTAAACATAAACCGACACGCCCCAGAAGCAACGCGAGCCCTAGGAGAGGTCGCCCCCACGCGTCCAAAGGGGGACGCCCCCGAAGAGAAAGACGTCTCGTGTCCGAGGTCCGCGTGTCCGAAGTCGTCAGCACCCCGTGTCCGAATCACCGGGACGTTGTGCACCTTAGAAGGACCTGGTCCCTAGCTTGGGCACGTGCGACGTGACCGTCCTTCTAAGGATAGGCGACGTGGTGGTCCCTCCGGGTTCTCATAATACAATTATGTACGTGTGACTTAGGGTTCTTTCCTTAATCCGCGAGACAGGATGTGTGTACTCAGCGTCTTGAGTGCCGTGAGACCACTGTCAAGATCCTCCGCAGCAGGGAGGTGGAATATCGACCCTCGAGTCCCGTCCTCTGTGTCACTTGACCGGGTCCGGTAGGGTGGTCATCCTCTACCTTTGGTCGGGTGCTACCGGACTCTAGGACTGACAGGGGGGTCGACGGGCCCTAGTGACGAAAAAGTCAGTCCCGCGGACTACGACGAACCGGTGGACGGACGGACCTGACCTGACCGGCATGTGCCACCCTTCTTTGTGACCCTACTCTCAGAACGACCAGTGACTCCTTCTCGTCCCGCAGGCCCGTGGTCGCCACGACCGACACAGGGGAAGGACCTGTCACTCTAAGATCCGTAAAATGTTTTCAAACTTAGACACTTCCCAGAAATGTGCAAACTAGTGGAGGGGGGGACGGGGGCTGTGGCTGAGTGTTAAGTTTTTCTATAATCTCCTCTATTCCCCTCTTTGTAAAAGGTTTCAAAGTCGTTACTGATCTTTATTTTGGGAAGGTTCTTTATAAAGTCGTTTTTCTCTTTAAAGAAGAAGAAGTAATCTTATTCCTTGACGTCTCACTTCACGGAATTAATGGGTACTTCGCTCTACCGGAATATACTAACGGAAGCGAAATTTTCGTGATCCTTCATGGGGCATAATTTGCGAGTACAGAAAAAGGTCAACGACCTTTTAAGGGGTAGGGTAAGTCGTTGGAGACTTTCATTAGGGTGTGTCTTATTTTGATAAATTTTTGAAATTTTATAAATTAGATGAAATAAAGGTTGACCATTTCCCTACGCGTATTTTTCCGTAAGTAAAAAGAAGTCGTAGGGTGACACGTGTCACCAAGACATTTGACGGGAAAAATTTTTTTACTAAATGAAAACCGACCCGACCCAGAGGTTACGACACACTCGGAAAAGAGATTAAGGTCGCGCACCCCCGGTGAGAGATCAGCACCACACGTCCGAAGAGAGCGGAGTCTCGTGTCCGGGATCCCAGACACCCAAAGTCATCGACGCCAAGGGCCCGAGATCTAGTCCCCAAGTTGTCGACGACGTCGACCCGCATCGACGGGGTGTCGTACACCCCGGAAGGGCCTGGTCCCTGGATTGACCGCAGAGGACGTGACCTCCCGTCGAAGAAATGGTGACTCGGCGGTCCTTTCGGGAGAGGTGGTGAAAATTTTTACCGGACCCCTGAAGGGGCCACCAGGTCACCGATTCTGAGACACGAGGGTCGTGTCCGTCGGACTCAAGTTGGGAACCAGCCCTTTGATGACTATCCAGGACGTACGGTGTTGATTCTGGGTCGTGTCGGTTTATTTATTATTGCCATTATTTTCCATGCCAAAAGACCAAATTACACGACAAACCTTTCTTACTTAGGACTTTTCTGTCCTTATATTACTATACACCCCTTGTTCGATCTTCTATGACTTTATAGAAATGTGGCCGAGAAGAGGAGTTTAAACCTCTCTCTTCCTGATGTACCACCACCACCAAACCAACGAGTCAACACAGGCTGAAAAGTCGGAGTGTCTGACATCGGGCGGTCCGGGGAGACAGGTACCCTAAGAGGTCCGTTCTTATGACCTCACCGAACGGTAAGGGAAGAACTTCCCTAAAAGGGCTTGGTCCCTAACTTGGACCCAGAGAACGTAACCTCCGTCTAAGAAAGGTCAGACTCGGTAATCCCTTTTATTTGACAAAGGGATCCATAAAGTGGTCGCTAAATATTGTCACCTCAGTTTCATTTTCAGTCGAACAAACTTTGTTATATCGTATGTTATTGTACGTATGTCTAGTACTGTAACTACTCCCTGTTCACAACTCAAATCACTCCGGGGGTCTCGATTTTGTTCTTGTGTTGAGGAAGGGACCCCTGTGCGCCTGGGGTGTCCCGGTGGTCGGTGGTCGGAGCGTAGACGCCCGAGAGACGACTCAGAGGAGCTCTGGGAAGAACCGGGACGGGAAGGTCGTTCGTCGGACTACCCGAGTGCGGAGGAAGGAGACAGGCAGAGTACGGTGACGTAGCCGGTGTCGGACGGCACACTATACAACGGACGGACGCCGGGTAGAAGGTATCCGCCGTCGTTGTGCCACCCCCAGTGTGCGAGAGGACCTTGGAACGGTGTAAGACCGTCCTCCGTCTCAGATAAAGACGACGGACGTTGACCCTGAACCACAAAGGATGTCTAGTGTCACCTCACCTGCGGCACATAGGAGGTTCGGATCCTGCGTCGTCCTTTACCCCGAGGAAGGACCGACGCACAGAGAGGGTCCTGCGAACGGGGACGTGACCCTCCTTCCGACCGGTGCACCCCTGCCCCCACGCTCTCCCGGGACACATCCACGGAACCGGGTGTCGGTTCCAGTCTGGTTCTCAGTCCGTGCACTCCCTGGGCCTGACGTCTACGAAGGTCGGGGTCGTACATGTCGGAAGACCCGCTCCGGGGTCTGTGGCTCCTCGTCTCTTTTCCGAAGAGTCGATAAAGACAGGATTAAGGGCTAGGTGACTCCCGTCCCTGTGAAGATCCCCTCGCGAGACGAGACCGCCGACCTGCGAGGTAGCCAAACAGACACACTGGTCGATGCCGCCGTCCCTTTTACGTTTCCCCGTCCAAGAAAAATAAATGAATGAATCGATACAACCAAGAATCAACGTCACGTGTCTAAGAAATCGGCAAAGTCAATACAGGTTGAGACCCAACGATACGGGAGGAGGTCTCCTAGAAAGGCTGTGTCCCTAGCTTGTGGGCTGTGGCACAGAGAGGGCAGGGGACGTAGCCGTCCGGTCCTAGAAAGAGTGATCGTGGTGGACCCTTCGGGATCATAAACACCGTGTACCCGAATAAACGAGACGCCACACACCCTGGAATCAAGAGGCTGGTCCCTATCTTGGGAACAAGGAACGTAACATTCCACCTAAGAAGTGGTGACCTGGTGGTCCGTTCAGACCGTCCATGAAAAACTCCCCATTCTGACGGAACTTTTGTCGTCGATACTGGGTTTATGCTTAAGACCACATAAATTGTTTTGTCAATTGTTTTAAACTCGAAAATATTCAAACTTTAAACTAAATTTGGTTATTTTGATCCTTTTTTTATTTTAGTTATGTTGTCTCCTTCCCTGAGATTACCATCTCGTGGACCCCGTCTCTTTACTGCAGGTCACCCTTCTCTCAGGAGCCCCCGACGGTGTAGGACCGCCCACCGGCCGTGAGTCTACACAGACTTGGAACCACCATACGCAGGAACTGTGACAGGATCGACTGGAAGTGGACTTGGAGACCAAGAGTCGGGACTACTCGACCTTAGTCGACCGCAGATCCGAGGGGTCTCCGGTCGACCTGGGTTTAGAACCAAAGTTTAGTCACTAAAATCTTAGCAGGTCCCTCGACCGACCGACCGGGGAGGGAACACGGGCGGAGGTGACCTGGTCTCGGTAGTGCACCATGGGGAGAGGGGTCTCAGCGGGGGACACTGGACTGGGAGGGTGAGAATATCCGGAGAGGGTGTCCGTGACGGACCGGACGGTCGTAGAAGTCGGGAAGAAGGGGTACTGACCCCAGGTGACCGGTGGGGTAGGAGTAGTAGAGGAGGTGAGGGAGGACGGAGGTTGGTGCTGAGTTCCAACCGTCTTTTTTTTTCTTAGCAGAGACCAGAAATTCTAAGATAAATGAGAACCCGCCGAGTAGTGACCCTTCACTATATTTTTACGTTCATAGGGTCTCTTCTACCTTTTCGACTGGAGACGGTCGTTTGACTTTATCCTTCTCACGGGCGCACGGAACTGATACGTTGACGACGATGAGTCCATCTCTTCGACCCGAGAGACCTCTTGTGGACAGGAGTACAAATCTCTGGCCAAGGACCACCCCTTATCACACCCGACTACCCTTTGAGGTCTCAGGGATTCCCTCCGACACTGACTGAGCCCTTCCGTCTCTTCCCCTAGTTTACAGTGAGTGCATGGTTACCTTCCTTAGGAAGTGATTTCTATAAATCCTAAAAGATTTTTCCTTTTGTCTTTCTAAAGTGGTGTAATTTGAACGTATAAAGACATTAATTCTCCGTCGGTTTTTTTACGTAAGTAAGTTGATATCCTCTAGAAGGTAAAGGACGAAATCTACTTCTTTTTTTCCCTTCAGTGTCGTCGTTTTCTTTTCTCCCGGAGACCATCAATAAGTTTTTCGATATGTATGAGGTTTCCAGGTCCCAAAGAGACCACCGAGTCTCCATTTCTTAGAAGGACGTTACGTCCTCTATGCCTAAACTAGGGACCCAACCCTTCTAGACCGAAGGAACTATCGAGTCAACCATTTCTTAGGAGGACGTTACGTCCTCTGAGCCCAAGATAAACACCCACCCCGTTTAGACGACCTCTTCCCTATCCGATGGGAGAGGTCATGAGAACCCGAAGGGAACACCGAGTCGACCATTTCTTAGACGGATGTTACACCCTCTGGACCCAAACTAGGGACCCAACCCTTCTAGGGGACCTCTTCCCTTTCCCATGGGTGAGGTCATAAGACCGGACCTCTTAAGGTACCTGACATACCAGGTACCTCAACGTTTCTCAGTCTACACTGACTCACTGAAAATGAAGAAAGTGAAAACCCTTCTAGGGGACCTTCTCCTTTACCGATGGGTGAGGTCATAAGAACGAACCCTTTACGTTCTCCTCGGACCACCCGATGTCGGGTGCCCCAGTGTTTTGTCGACCTAGTTGAATAGTTGACTTACCGTTGTTCGTTTCCAGGGTCTGGTGGACGGTGTCACCGCCGAGAAGGACGCCCGTGTAGAAGTCCCGTGACGTCCGTCCACTCAGAGGGGGTGGGGGAGGTTTTGACCCAGTGAAACCCGACCGCTCAGGAAGGGAGGGAGAGTGGAGGACGACATCCTCAGACCAGGGTGTTACTCCCTTTTTTTTATTACAAAACCCCCCGTCCTAAATTCTTTCATCAACTGAATTTGACAAATGTAATAAATTAATTAGTCGGAAAAAGTCCCATTAATGTACAATTAATGTCCTCCATAAGACGTGGACCACTACTACCTTGACATAAAAGTTCAATAACCGAGAAAGAGAAAATTACACTCGTAACCTAAGTGACCAAGTCCGTTTTAGTGTGCCGACATTTGTCCAGTAGTAGTACATGCGGTCAAAGATTTTGAGGATGGAATTTGGAATTTGGTAAACGATTAAGACTTAAACGATAAAAGGTTGACAATGTTTTTGTACGAAAACAGTTGTATCGACCCCATTTTACTGTCTTCAAAAATTACCGAACTCATAATTGAATAATATTAATTCTTTATAAGAAAACTCGGATAACATAAGTTATGTTCAGAGCCGAAATATACTTAAATTCAGAATCCCTTTCAGGATCTATTCGGTTCTAAACATCACTCCCTTCCGGTGACTTTTCTGTGTACTGGGAGGTTTCCCTCCCAACCAGTGACACCTCTGAGTTCACCCTCCGAGGAAACTTTCAGTCTTCTCCTCCGGCCACCTTCCAAATTAGCGTCCCGACTACCCATCGTTCCCCAGTCACTGACCCACGTCACTAATAACGGTTATCTACTAATTGGATCTAAAAGACAAAACACTAAAAGAGAAAATTTCTGAATAGTGATTGAGATTTAAAACTACCTTCGATAAAAGAAAGGTACTGTCACTCTTTCTTATTTAGGAGACACACACACACACACACACACTCACGGAAACACACAGACACACACTCACGGAAACACACAGACACACACTCACGTAAGCACACAGACACACACACTCAAGTAAGTACACAGACACACACTCACGTAAACACACACAGACACACTCACGTAAATACATACACACACAAACTCACGGAAACACACAGACACACTCACGGAAACACACAGAGACACATACTCACGGAAACACACAGAGACACACACTCACGTAAGCACACAGACACACACTCACGTAAGCACACACACACTCACGGAAACACACACACACACTCACGGAAACACACAGACACACACTCACGGAAACACGCAGACACACGCACTCACGGAAACACACAGACACACACTCATATACTTCTTGTACTTCAATTCCTGAGGTCATCAAAGAGAGTCCCGACGGATGTCATGTGGGACTAAGACGTCTCAGTTGACTTCTCCTTTTGGTAAGGACGACGTGTTTCTGGCCACGTTTACTTTTGTTCAGTTTCTTGCTTCGACATTGTGGATGAGAAGTCAGTACTTCTCAGTTTAGTCCAATAGCTCCACGGGTCACACGTTGAGTTCTATGGTGGAAGATGTCGAGGGTATACCCCACGTGGCTCGGGACCCCTTAAAGGATTTCATTTAGATGGGACTTGTAAGTAACCTTCCTGACTACGACTTCAAGGTTATGAAACCGGTGGACTATGTTTCTCGGTTGAGTAACCTTTTCTGGGACTACGACCCTTTCTAGCTCCCGTCCTCCTCTTCCCCCGCTGTCTCCTACTCTACCAACCTACCGTAGTGGCTGAGTTACCTGTAAGATGTACGGTTCTTAGACTTAAACCTCCTTCGTTTTTTAGAACTAAATACTGTCAAAAAAGAGTTTACGTAATTGTACACGAATTGGTCATCAAAGTATTATCCGTCGTAGTTCGTTAGTAAGACCGTCCTTTTTTTAGGGTAGGAAAGTTTAGAGTGATCCGAACCTCTGACTAACCTCCTCCTTTACCGTTGGGTGAGGTCATAGGAACGGGCCTCTTAGGGTACCTGTCTCCTCGGACCAGACGATGTCAGACGGTCAGGTGCCTCAGTGCTTCTAAGTCTGTGTTTATTCGCTGACTACGAACCTCTGGCTATTGTCCTCCATGTGTCGACCTCTCTCCCGCTCCCCTGTCCCCTGTCGGGAGACCCGTGTCCATCGTCTCCAGTGGTGTGGGTCCGTGCACCTGCGTGAGGAGTGTTACTGATTTCCGTCCGGTCATCTACCGTCCTTCTTGAGTAGTGAACAAAAGGATGTCTGCTTTTATAGACATCGATTATTTTCGAAAAACGGCTCTGCCTTTGATTGGTTGTTCTCGAGATAGAGAGGTTCGAACTCTGTCGTGGACCTAAGTCCAGGGCAGGGACACCAGGAGGGGTGCGATGTACGCACGAACCGCCGGTCACGGCACTTTGTGGAAGTCGTAAGAGGGTGTGCGAGAGTAATTTGTCTTTAATCTGCCTCCGTTTCCCTTCGGATTTTTTAGCTGATCCTCAAGCCTACGAGAGTTGCCGATTACACAGGCAAAAAGTGGACTTCGGGAGAGGTTTACGTCAAAACGATAATCCGTTTTGAGTTTCTTTCCATTAGTTAAGGCTGCTTTTTTCGCGAATAGGACCCTCCTGCCGCACACGCCGCGAAGTTTGGGGGACCGACGGACGGTCTTGGGTCTGTTGTCGGTAGTCACAGAGACTGATCCACTCCTCGTGTCCCCGGTACGGATTAACTGATCTTCTACCCGATCGTGCCACCGGTTAGTCGCCCACTAGTCTTTGCGCACCTTATAAGTCGTGGTGAACTAATGTGCCTCCGAACAGGAAAGCGAGAGGAGTGCTTTAGAGAAGTTCCAGGTCTCATGACATTATTCTAGTAATGACAGTTCGCCATGCCTAGCGTCCGTTACTCAGAAGCCTATCCTTGAGTATGAAGTGTGCGAGAGGGACAGACAGAGAGAGAGAAAAAAAAAAAAAACCTAAAATGACGTACCTCTCCGCCGTTCCGCTGCTCCGCCGTCTATTACTAGTGTAGTGGCGTGCCGTTGATCTTTCCGTGAAAATTCTTCTTCGTCCCTCTGTAGTCGACTTCTCTTTGATTTTGTAAAAGGGAGGACGGAAAAAAGGGGGGAGGAAATTTTTTTTTAATTTATCTTAATTTGACACACGCCGTCATCGAAAGTACTTGACCCTTTATTACAGTAACTTAAATTGGTAAACTCTCTACGAGAACGCCGTCGTTTCGGGTAATGGGGTGTCTGTTTACCGGTTAAAAGAGGTACAGGGCTCATGTTTTCCTCCGAACAATCCAACACACACGTAGAGTCCCCGCTGCTGACTTCAAAAAGCGACATGGAAGAAGAAAGTAACCGCCAATTGTAGGACCCGAATTATGGACGCCGGGGCAATACACAGACTCTACTCTTTCCCCACCTCAACTTTCCGTCCCCGCGTAATCGTTTCTAAGGATTTATTTGTGTGGCTTAAGTAGAGTTCGGTGTGGGTGAGCTCCCACTCACGGACCTCTAGTCTGGGCGGTCGTTCTACTCTGCCTGTAGACTAGTCTGAATCTAGTCCGGTTCCGTCCCAAGGTTACTTACTGCCCCTCGTTCTAGTTTGCGAGTGGAGGAGGGAGGCTGACAGGAATTTGTGTGAGTGAGGGGTTGAGGTTTTCGGGTGTTTCCTGTAGCAGGAGTATTACTTGAATTTTCGACCCGACTGACGGAGACTCACTTTGTAGGAATTCAGGTTTTTTTCAATGCAGTACAGGGGACCTGCAAGAGATTAGGGCGCACAAGATTAACAGACGTTTCGTAGACTCCGTCACTAGGAGTCGGAAGGACCTTGCATGTGGGGGACGGTGTCTGTGCGCGTCGTTCTCGGTACAGAGACACTTCTTCGGTACAGCGTTGTCCCAGGACTCTTTTCGCCGACTCGAGTTTTGATCATTTCCTAAGCGACGACGGTCCAGGAAATTCCCGGCACCACCCCCACCACCCGTGGGCCGCCGCTACCCCTCTTCGGAGAGGTCCTCGGAGTCCCGACGCGGTGCGGACGTCTTCTGAGGAGCAGTGCGAGTTCGGCGACTCCCGGACCGGTCCACTTGTCGTGTCCACGTTTCGTCCAGCACGTCTGAAGGCTCAGGGTCTCCGGTCTCCGCCTGGGGGTCAAGTGTGAGCGGACGGGCGGAGGCCGTTTAGTGAAGTGCAGTGGGTTGACATCAGGAGTGCCCTTTTGTCTATTGCGGTGGAGGGGTAGGCTGTGTTACCCAACATGCTTCCTACGTTACTCCATTGTGGACAAATTCTCGTCAGTGACTTGGCACCGAAGGAGGGACCCCCGAATTTCTGGATAAGGTTGTTCCCTGGGTTCTGGGACCCCTCCCTCGCCCGTCACTTGTGTTGTCCCCCACTAAACGTCTCCCAGGCCTGGGTACTTAGGGTGTCTATCCTTCCGTTCCAGTGTCGAAAATACTTGACTTACAGACACAGGTTTCAAGCAGACGACAAACAGTGGGGGTCGCACTACTGCAGACTTCTACTACCACCGCGGGTTTCTTATGCGAGTCACGGAAAGGTTCCTCCCCTCTCTCTCACGAAGGACGCGTAGCTCCTTTCCGGTACCATTCTTTCGAGTGGGACGTCCGGTCTTGGGTCGCCCGGACGTGGACCTAGACGTCGGAGGTCTTACCTTTCCTCATTGAAAGACGACAAATTCGGTGGACCAGACGCCAAGACAATACCGCCGATTTGGTCTGACTCTGGGTTTCACCTACCTTAAAAATAAACTATAAAGGGTAAACGGCTCAACGACAATGTGTCTGACGTAAAACGTAAAGCAGAGGTAGGAAAAACAACCAAACAAAATATAGAAGTCCTTCTGCTTACTTCAGCGGAGATGTGTACTCTATTTTGTGTCGGAGCAACGTAATAACGATCCCGGCCCCCGTGTCTACGTCGCACGAGTCGATCTGGTAGACTGATGTTTGGAGGGCCCACGGAAATAGAGGACTTCTACGGGCCTACGAACACAGATTACATCTCGTAGACACCCAGAGCCCCGACGTACTCCGTCTCTGAGTTCTCTACATCTGTACGGTAGTACAGATAGAGGACTCGTACTGTCGAAGGCAAACGTAGGGACATGGGAAACACTATTTTATGTACGTCGTTCCGTTTTCCTCTTTTTCCTGTGTTCGGTAGGCTTACCGTTTCTTGTGTGACCCACCGGTCGCGAGCCGGACGGGAAGGACCTGAAACCAGACTCGTCTAGTGTCGTGTGGGGACTAAAGTACCGATTACTTTACGGGAGGTTTCTGAGACTGTCGAGATGGTAAAAAACCTCTTGTAGTTCTTCTACTCTTTAATAGACTCTTAGGACCCGCCCNCTCCCCCCACCCCCCCCCCCCCCCCCCCCCCCCCCCCCCAGAGAGGTGGGTCCGTCTTAAGGTTAAGTCCCGAGGACTTCCTGTTGCGGGTAGGACCCAAGACGACTACCTGTGACCTCCGACACTCTCCGAACACGTTTTTTCGTGAGGTTCACAATCTCAGTCATTTTCCTCCCGAGACGTCGTCTAGACATGTGCCCCTCTCGTTCGAACTCTTCTCAGACACGAAAAGCTTCCGTTCAGATGGACAGAGATACCGTCCTTCACCTCACACCGGATGACGTGGTCCCCACAGACACCGACCTCGAGGTTCGGTGGAACACACACACGAGTCGACGAAGTCAGCACAGACTGGGAAACACTGGGGTGTCTTTGATATATCGGGGTGGTCCGAGGAGAGAGGCACCCTAAGAGGTCCGTTCTGATGGTCTCACCCAGCGGTACGGGAGGACGTCCCCTAGAAGGGCTGGGTCCCTAACTTGGGTGCAGCAGAGGACGTGACCGTCCGCCCAAGAAATTGTGATCGCGGGGGACCCTGCGGGAGTTCGGTAGAATATGGTTCTAAAGAGTACACAAGTGAAAAACACGAAAGGAGGGAAAAAAAACTTGTCGTCTATAAAGTGCGACGACGGAGATCCTGGGTTCCACGATCCGACCCCAGGGGACCCAAAGGACGTGTCCGACGAGGTCACCGGTGTCAGACAAATCTCTGGGCGAAAAAGGTGACCTGTCACCCGTAAGACTTCCGTCCCCGGTGGAGTCAGTGAGAAGGTAGGTCAGGATCCGTATCGAGAACCGGACGTGATCCACTAATTACGCGAAAGTACCTTGAGTTAGATTGCGAAAGCAAACGCACATGAATTTTTTTTTTTTTTTTCTGGGTTTTTAGGAAGAGAACAACAGCCGAGTAGTACTACCCTTAGCAGACTAGACCGAAGAGGGCGACACTAGTTGAGTAGAAACAAATAAAGACTGGGCGTCGGAAGGTGTTTCCTAGACACTCGTGGCAGTCGAAGACACACAAACACGACCTTCCTGACTTGGGACGTCCTGCCGAAAACTCAGTTGACGCGGGGTAGATCCTACAGTTACAGATCTCATTCGGGTGTAGATGAGTTAAAGTCG
The DNA here is from genome assembly GCA_006410555.1 of Capra ibex. Classification (NCBI taxonomy): domain Eukaryota; kingdom Metazoa; phylum Chordata; class Mammalia; order Artiodactyla; family Bovidae; genus Capra; species Capra ibex. The sequence continues at coordinate 3,639,027 of SJYO01054996.1, forward strand.
TTCAAGTAAGAACACCTTCGACCTCAACGGTGGGCTCTTGAGAGAGTCCTTTTTACTAGACCACACACCCCTCATCCGTTCAGGTAGACCTATAGGTCACAAAGGATGTTACAGGCGGAGTCCCCGTTTCTCGGGGTCCGTTGGACCGGCGGAGTAGTTTCCAGGGCACAACACCCCTTTAGTAGATCCTTCTACAATATCAAGAGCCGTACAGTGTAAGCGAGATTAATTGATAAGTTAAGTTGCTAAGTCTCCGTGATTGGTTGATCACATAATTGTTCCTCCAAGGCACCTCCTCAGAAATGACGATCTTCCTTTATGCCAACTAGTACCTTAAGACTACCTCAACTACCACCTCTGGAGACTGACAGAAAGGAAAGTGTCTTCCGTCGACGGTTCTAATATTGTTCCACATCTGTGTGACGGAGTCACAAATGTGTCACCCTCTAGGTTCTCACTGGGTGCTACCGTTGTGGACTGTCGAAAGTGTCAGAAGAGACTAAAAGTGGTGACGACGACGATTCAGCGGAGTCAGCACAGGCTGACACGCTGGGGTTTCTGCCGTCGGGTGGTCCGAGGGGACAGGGACCCTAAGAGACCCGTTCTTGTGACCTCACCCGACGGCAAATGAAGAGGTTACGTACTTTCACTTTTCACTTTCACTTCAACGAGTCAACACAGACTGAGAAGCGCTGGGGTACCTGACGTCGGATGGTCCGAGGTGGCAGATACCCTAAAAGGTCCGTTCTCTTGACCTCACCCCACGGTAACGGACGAGACTTAAAGGAGTCATTGGTGAAGGTTTATTGTGTTTTAGGGTATTCTTTCCGGGATATCTCCGTCCAAGGACCAGTAGTAATACAAAGGACCGTCAGTGCACAGGAGGTAACGTACATTGTACCTCGGTGGTCGCACAATTGACACACTCCTTTCCACTCTCGCAGTGCCACTTTTCTACGAATTTATTGTTTTCTTTGTTTGACGGGCTGTGAGTCGTGGTGGGTTACCCGTGTCCGCTTGGACTCGGGGGTACGTCGACGTCGACGACGAAAAGACATTTTTACTCATCCATCCCTTTTTTTCAACATGTTACGAGGACGTCTTAAGAAGTAAAGAAGAGGTACACAGAAGGTTATATAGTTGATTAATTTTTTTTGAAAGAAGGATTCTACTTTTCCGTGACTAGTTAATGTCGTTGTAGACAAAAGAACCCCCGTCCTTCTCTTCCCCTGCCGTCTCCTACTCTGTCAACCTACCGTAGTGACTGAACTGCCTGTACTCAAACTCATTTGAGGCCCTCAACAACTACCTGTTCTTCCGGACCGCACGACGTCAGGTACCCCAGTGTTTCTCAACCTGTACTGACTCACTTGAATTGACTGATTTCACTTTTACTTTGACAAGACACTGATTAAGTTAGTGATGGCGACCCCAAAATCCGACGACATTTATTACTGTAAATTAGTTTCTCACTACGGAAAACACCGTAAAATAATTGATTCTATTGGTAACACATAATTTAGACGTCTTAGATTGTACTTCAAGATGTACAATCGAGAGGGACTGAATATGTCGAGTAACGACCAAATAGAAAGAAGACCTGGTAGGTACGGGAAGAATGTATAAGACGGACTTTAGTATCCATATCAGGGACCCCGTATAGAAAAATTTTATATATATAAATGAATAAAAGAAAACAACACTACGTGCAACTCGTGTGCTCGAGTCACCGACGTCACTCACCCGAATCATGGAGGAGCCGTACACCCTGAGACCAAGGGCCAAAGGACTGGTCCCTAACTTGGTCGTAGGGGACGTGACCTTTCACTTGAGAGTTGGTGACCCGGTGTTCCCTTCAGGGGAACCACACACAGAATAAGGGTATAATCCCGTGACTCACGGAACCCCACTCTCTCCTTGACTAAAAATAAACAGAACAAAGGGTGACTCGGTTCGTGTGTCTCGAAGGAGACACGAACAACATGCTATAAACTACTCTCTTACTTTACTAAGTGTGGAAGTCCAACAGGAACCTTTCTTGCCTCCTTCTGATTCAGAGTAGACTGGAGACGTTTGACCTCAATTACTTTAAACATTGGTACGACCTCCGGAGTGAACTCTACCGAATCACCCATGTCGAAGCTACCCGTTGAGTAACACTACAAAGGGGATGGCTCGTTATAAAGTCATAAGTAGGTGCTAGTCGGTACGTTACCCAGATTTTTTGGGGTCTTACTTGTTGGTTCCCTATCTCTACTCTTCCTATTTTATTTAAGGGAAGACTCTGGAAATCTTGTTTCGTGGTTCTTGGGTTCCCCTGTTTTTATTATTTAATTTTTTTAGTTCGTTTTTCTTTTGTTATTGTTTTACGGTTCTTTGTTTGTTTTTGGGGTTGTTGTTGTTCTAAAGGCTCAGGAGAGAACATATCGTTCCAACCCATTTAGGTCTGACCAGGACGTAAAAATTTCTTTGTAGAAACGAGATGGTGGAGACTTAAACTACTAGGTATACTTTCAGTCCCAGAAATGTACCTTAGACTCTTTATAGTTCCTTCGGTGAGACGGACGGGGTGAGGATCTAAATTTTCGGCGAGGTGTGTGGAGTTTCTGAACGAAAAACGGACCACCTTTCTCGAACTCCGTCTCTTAGTTCTCTGTCAAGACAGTGGATGGTCGTTGGACTGGGACCTGTTCTTTCGGTGAATTGGAGAGAGATGAAGACGGAAAAGTGACCCCTTTGTCCCTTTAATTGTGGGCTACGTTTGAACGTACTTACAATGGTTTGCTTGTTCGTGATGGGCTAAGCCCTGACACCTTGGCCCCGACGTCTCTGCTGGCCGTGTCAAAGTCGGTACTGTTGGAGAGAGGACCTGGGACATACTCTTCTTATGGGTCTTGCCTGCCGTCAAGGTTCCGTTGCCGTTTTCTACCGTTCAGTAATTACTAGACGTTTTAGGGGTGACGGGTGCCCTAAAGGTCCGTGTGCGGGAAGTTGAACTGAGACCGGTACTCGGGTCCCGGGGACCCCGAGCGTAGGAAGGTCTTGGATCCAAGACGATACCCCCGGGTTGGTCACGATCTGAACGGTATCCCCCTGGACCTTGGAACGGCGAGTCCCGTCGGGGTCGAGACTGTTTCAAAAGGAAAATTATAGAATTGGTTTTAGGCGAAGACGTTTCCAAGGTGGGTGATCGGGGTCACTTGAGGCAGTCCCGGTGGGTCCTGCGCGACCCTGACAGAAAGGCACTAGACTTGTGTCCTGCGGGAGTACGGGGAGCACGACCGAGTGGTGGGAGAAAGGGGTATAGACTCAAATGCAAAGAAAAAAATATTTTTGAAAATTAAAATATAGCCCCATGTCGGTTAAGTGTCACAACACTATCAAAGTCTACCTGTCGGTATGTAGTATATATGTGTACATAGGTAAGAGGGGTTCGAGGAGAGGGTAGGTCCTACGGTGTGTCGTACTTCGTCGATCCAGGGGTCATCAATAGGCAGAATTTACTTCGTCACACATGTTCAGGTAGGGTTTGAGGGATTGATACTTAAGTGAAACCAACCAGACATTAGTGGTATCTCAAATCGGGGGTCTAGGTTTGGATGGGTAAAACAATTTATATTGATTATTAAGACTCGTTCAGTTTAAGTTAAATTTTGGCTCTGATAGTGACTATAAAGTTAGGGCAACAAGGGCTACCAGATACTTTATTCTTATGTTCATGATAAGTACTACATCTTCCAAAAAAAAAAAAAAATTTCGATTTACGGCGGAAGTGTAAAAAGTACCCTTCGGACGTCCGACGACCAAAGACTCTTCGAATGGGAGTTTCAATATGAGTCGTCACTTCACGGGGTAACGACTGTAAGAAGTGCTTACCAGATCAAAAGGGTCCATTTCCGTAGTGTTTCCACAAAAATAGTAATGTCTACCCCGGTGCCTTGACCTTTTACGAGTGCATAAAAATCTCTCACACACATACCTTTCTTGTCTGGGAGTGGACGTCCTCGGAGGTCCATCCGTCACCCCCCCGACTACGGGCCACTACGTCTCCCACACCCCTTGTACGTGGTCCAGGAGGGTTCCAGTCGTGGTGCCGCGAGTCGGGAGCGGGCGGGTTTCTGTGTCGAGTTGAGAGTCACGACCCCTGTGGATCTGTGTGTGGGCGGAAAGGTCCCGTGAAGACGGAATCTGCTGCACGTTACGGTGGGTGTGATCGAGTATGGAGTGTCAAGAAGGTGTGAGTCGGGGGAGGGTTGGGGTCTTCCCCGACCTGATGAGACTATAACTGAGAGGGATACCCGAAGGGTCCACCACGTCACCTTTTCCTAGGTGGACGTCTCCCGTCTCTAAGTTCAAGTTAGGGACCCAGTCAGTCCTCCTCCCGTACCGTTGGGTGAGGTCATGGGAACTGTCCTCTTAAGGTACCTCGGACCGTCCGACGTCAGACCCCCCAGTGTCTCAACCTGTGGGGACTCGTTGACTCGTGCATGCTCCCGACCCAATATAAACTTGGGTCACTGGTGCGACCTTGAGTTTTATAAGTCCTTCCTTGAGAGACCAGTGTCAACGATGAGGGTATTAAATGCTCTAAGTTAGGTAAGTAAAATTTGACATTTATGTCCTTCTACTGGTGGCAAGATCAATTAAATCCAATGTGGCAAAAGTTGATAAGACACATCTGGACAAGAAGACGTCCTTTCTTGGAGACATTAGTTCAGACTACTCCCGGTCCCGTCGCTCCTTCAGTCCCTTCTTCTAGCAATACCGTGGTTCCCGAGGGTACACCTGTCTCTCAAAGACCTTAAAGTCCGTTACATTTATAAACTACTTCCGTGTGAAAATCAGAAATGAAAGACTTGTTTCTGTGGTGTTTCCATTCTTTACGGGTCGCTGTCTTTGAACCACGAGTCAACTCTCGGATCCGTCTCTCGCCCCGAGGGAGTACCCGAACCGCCCCCTACCAAGTCTGCGCGTGTGCACCTCGAGGCTGGGGAGGGAGCCGTCCCGAGTCCGGTCCGGGAACTCCCAGTGTCCCCTGTCTCTGAAGGCCAGGCGACGTGACTACAATCTAGTCCCCGGTCTACACGGGTCCCCGCACATTCTCCGTGATCCTTTCCGTACTCGTGCGTGCCGAAGACGATCGAGCAGGGGCGGACGGGAGGGGGCGGGAACCTCCGTCCGGACCCACCGTCGGTCGGACCCACCGTCGGTCGGACCCACCGAGCTGCGGAAACCACAGAGTAACCCAAACCAGTCCCTCCACCGCCGTCCCCTGGTCTCCGTTGCCCCTGTCCCTCCGGTCCCCGAAGAGGTCCCGGGGAGTGGGAGACCCCAGTGGTCCACCGTTCACAGGAAGACGACTTCCTGTGTAGGGGCCTACCTCCAGAAGGGGTCTGCGGAGGGAGACCCGGAATATTGGTCGAGGAGGAAAGGGACAATGGGTGGCCCCCGGGTGTGGTGGGGATATCGAGAAGGGTGTGGGATGGGGTGTGCAGATGTCTGTCAGGGACACCTTTTAAGGGTAGTTACTGGGTCGACTACCACGGTACAAAAGGGGCCTTGGGCCTCACTTTGTCGACTGAGTCACCTTCACTTTCAAAGAATAAGAGATATCTCTAAACTCAGATCAGTAGACTAGGTTACCCCGCAGAGTTTTTGATGTGCTAAGTAGGTGAGATACCTGTAGTAGATCTCTTGAAAAATGATAAACGTCAACGTTGACAAGTCGTACTCCAGTTCGGTTTCTCTTATATGACCGTTATTGTTCAGTGTTGCGAACGTCCTTTCTCTTTATATTTATGAAAATCACTAATTTTAATTTGTTAGGAGATTTTTATATGTTGATCGAAAGTAAAATTCTTCCGAATCGAAACTACCAAGGGTGTTATGTGAAACTAATTGTCAATAATTCTTTTAAATTTTTAACACGTAGTAACACTTAGATTTTAATAAAGTCAACTTACTACGTAAGACTGAAGTTTCTACAATTTTACACTTTTTATTTTTATACGGAACCTATATCGGACAGAGGGGTTTTACTGAGTAAATATCAACCCTTCCATTGAAAAGGATCCCTTTTTTACTAGGCAAAAGAAAACTGTCTCTTGAACAGAATAAAAGATCACCTTTCTACAGTGTCTATACCGTAGTATCCCTACCAGGAGAATTGATGTTTCACTCCGTGCCACAGGAAAGATCAGTAATCGTGACTTGAAGACTTGTGTGTAGTTGGCTGTGGGTAGTTTGTACGGACTCTACGACAACACTAAAGATTAAACCCACGAAGACTTGGACAGAAAGACAACCACAGTGGTGGAGCCGTCCTTCCGAGAATTACTTTCCCAGGTACCAACCGACCCCCGACTCCTAGACTGAGTCGGAGCAGTGTCCGATAACGAGTCTCGGGTACCGTGGCGGGGTCATTGCGTCCTTCACCTTCTACCTTCGTAAAGTCCGTAGGCTGTTCGGGTGATAGTGAAGAGCTTGAAAGACGCTTGGGTGACCTACTGCTTCTACGACTAAACTTGGCCGTCGGGTTAATTTGCGCGTTGGTGATGATTAAATGAAAGTCCGACATAGAAAAAGTGTGTCACAAGTGATACGGTCCTCCACCCACCTTACTAATCGTCCCTACTTTACACACATTACTTCACTATCCACCTGAACTATTAGTCGAAGATGGTTCACCATGGAAAATTTTTTTCAGTAATCAACCTTTGGGTGCACTGTTTGTGTCATTCTACAAATAGACACTTTACCCGGACTCTGGAAGGGGACTCCGTTTAGAATGAGAAGGGGACCCGGGCACCCCGTGGACGAGGGGTGAACCGGCCACCGGTGCGTAGAAGCACTGAAATGGGGTCAGGAGAACATCGCCCACCCCACACACCGGTGGGTAAACACCGACCCCCGAAAGACGACTTCAAAAACCTTCCGCGACGTAGTTACGAGTCGTAGACACCCGCTAAATAAAAGGTTACCCTTCCGGTCGCCAGAGACTCACCCACAAAACTAGGTGTTAGTAATAAAAAGTGGTGACGACTATATTGTCTTAGTAGGAGTAAATAGTATTGTCCTCTTTTAGTCAAAAATGCCCGATTTGAACAATCGTCCTTCGATACCCTCCGTTTTACCATTCTATCCGTGACTTTTTCCTGAAGATCTGAGAAAGGACCGTGGCACTCTCGGGGTCGTTCGAGGGACTGTGAGACTTGGAGCCAGAGGAGTAATATTTACTTTTACGGCACTTGAGTGTCTTAATGCCATTTACTGTGTCGTGAACATGACATTTGAGACGAGGACGGAACGATTGTTTACGTAGTACCCGAATAGAGTAAATTCGAATAGAAGTCTATAATCCTTCCTTGTCCGTGAAAGAAAGTGTGAGTCTGAACGTCAAACTTGTCAGTTCTCTCATAAGGGTTTTTTCACGTCGTCTCTACCTCTTTCTTTTCCTACATTGAATGTTTCCAACAAAGGCCGTGTGTACCTTAGGAACAACTTTGGTCTAAGTAGATGAGAGTGACCAGAGTGGTTAGTAATAAGTACAATGTGTTGTTACAAGAGTGTAAACTTGAAAGGAACCTTCGTAGAGAAATTGAACGAATAATGTCACATAATTAGAGTGGAGGGTGGTGCGGGCACACGGACACACACGTACAGGTGGAGGTGAGTGTGTGGTTCCTTAATTCTTTTGCATTGAGGTAGTCTTCCTCGGTGAAGACTTTCTAGTGCACCCGGGTCGGGACTCGTTTTTTGGACTGAAGTTGTTCAGTCTCCTCTTAGTTCTGTCCTGCCACGGGTGCCTTTATGATTACGTCGAGTGTTTTGTTGTTCTCACTACCCGTAATTATCTCCTCCGCCAATAGTAGTCTTCTTCGACTTTCGGTCCTAGCCTCACCGACAGAATTGAGCTCGACTCAGATCGACCCTAGTCCCCTCTGAGGATGTAGCCTCCGACCAGAAAAAACCTCCTTCTGTTGCCCCGTGTCGAACCGACCTCGTCTGTGTGTTTGGGTCGAACAGCTCCAACCCGTTCTGGTTTGGTGGACGGGCCCACTTACCCCCTGACCCGGTGGTCACAGTGGTACCTGGGTCGCCGTCGGCAGTCCTCCATTCTCGACTACACCAACCCGTCAGACCTCCTAGTCACCCTTCTCTCTCCCGGGTATCGTGGCGGAACATTTGTCTTTCGTGTGCGTCACTGGACGTAGGGGCTCGCAAACTCCAAGTCTCCTATTTGTTACGCTGTTTACCCTCCTCACTCTTAATGAGAAGTCCTCGCACTGGAGACGGGGGCTGTCAGAAGCCTTCAACCCCACCCCACCCCCGGAATGGCAGTCGCCACGGCCTCTCCGGCAGCCGGAACTTCAACGAGCACGAGAAGAAGGAGGCTACGGAGAAAGACAACCGCACTCCCCTCCCCCCGCCCAGCTCGAACCCCGACCGCCACGACCTTTACGACCCCGAGCTCGTGTCCCCCAGTGGGTCGGGGCACAGACGGCGGCCTGGCCTTTTCCTTTTCTCGCGTCTCCAGTCGTGCCTCTTTGGTCTGAGACGGTTCCTGGTGTCGTTGCAAGAAGATCAATGGTTCGGGACCTTTGTCAGAGGCTTGGTCCCCGAGTCTCCAGTCCCACGGGGCACGGACTTGTGCGGTGGACGGTAAGGTTTGGTCCTCGGGGAAAGCCGTAGAAGAAAAACGAGTCCTCTTAACTTTCAGGAGAAAAAAAAAAAAAATTCTGGTCACGAAGAGGTTGAAATAATGAATTTTAAAAAAAAATAACCTCATCTCAACTAAACTTTGCAACGAAATCAAGGTCCACATGTCCTTTGACGCAGTCACTGCGCATAGGTATACGGGTGAGAAAAAATTCTAAGAAAAGGGTATATCCAGTAATGTCAGACAACTCATCTCAAAGGACACGCTGTGTCACCCAAGAATTAATGATAAAATATATGTCAGTGTACATATACAGTCGGGATTGGGCAAGAGGAAGAGGGGGCCAACGGTATTCAAACAAAAGATGTAGACTCTAAGGTAAAGATAGAACATCTATTCAAACCAACTTGGCGGGGGGGAAAAAAAATTTCTAAGGTGTATACTCACTATAGCATAGTGTAAGCAGAAATAGACTAAATATTTCAAGAGATAAAACGTACAAACCTCAAGACCTTTTCCTTTCACCCCCCCCCAATGAACAAGTAAAAAGAGAAGAGTGTTTATTAAACTAGATAATCCTTACTTTCTGTACGAGTCCTTATGTATCGTCTCACAGTAGCATTTACCCCAACTCGGCACACACGCGAGTGTGTGTTCTATGTCCATACAGACTAAGAGACAGAGGAAGGGAATTCTGAAACATCCTGGTTTGCGGTCAACTAATGAACACTCGACGACGTACGGTGGAGGGACAGAGTGGTTACAGGTCGTTGTCACGAATCTTCAGGTGCCATCTGGGCCGTTAAAATCTGAGTGACTTGGATGAATTGTTTTACCATTTTGGTCACATGACCTTCACTTTGAGAGTTGATTGCTACTGATTGAAATGAAATAGTCTCTCTTCTTGTGTTGAGGGAGTTTTCTGGACTTTACTTGTACGTTAAGTCGTCTTATTTGTTCAAGTGACTCTTTTCCCTACTTCCTTGTGGTAGGTCTATGGAGGTTCGAGGATTCTTAAGTAAAGTACTGTGTCGTAGAAACAATTGAGTTTTCTGTCTTGGAAGACACGTTACTTACTTATTTATAAATAAGTAGGTTTCTTACAAGAAAACTCGTGAATGACAAGAAAACTCAGTGAAAAGATCTACAGACCCTACGTGACGACTCTTATTGTTTCCAGGGACAGACTCACCGTAACCCTGTCGGCGCCCCAGTGTCGGATCTGAAGCAGTGTTCCACCACTTTCCCCTTTCCTCGGGTACCATTCACCTGTAATATCTCCACCACTCCCCCACCCCCATGTCTCTCCCAGAACTACTCTTCCGTTGGGCACCCGGTTACTAATTTCTACCACTTCTGTACTCTTAAGTGTACGTACGGAGTCCCTCCTCCTTTAGTGGTCTTGGACCGGGATTCTGGTCCACACGTACGACCACCACAGGGTCTTGGTGTCTCCCCTCTCACCGGTCCCGGCCACTCCTGCCCTCTGAGTCTGTCCCACAATCGTCTCTCCTTCCCCGAGTCTGTGACGGATCCTGGGCCGCAAATGAGACCCCTCGACGACGTCCCAAAACTTGTCTTCCTACTGGACTAAAACTTATGTGTCTATGAACTCCCAGAGGGACCACGAAGTCATCATTTCTTCGGAGGACGGTTCCGTCCTCTCTGCCCGAGATAAGGACTAGACCCCTCTGGGGTGGACGGCGTCCTATTGTTTCGGGCACCCGGTTTAGCTACTCGGACACGAGGTCTCGGGCCCCGGTGTCGACGACTTCGGACACCCGGTTCGCGAACACGAAGTGTTGTTGTCTTCGGTGACTTCACTCCTAGGGTACGGACCGCTGGTCTCGGCTCAGGGACGAGTGGTGTTGATCTCTTTTCGGAGACGTCGTTGCTTCTGGGTCGTGTCGGTTTTTATTTATTCGTTGTAAAAATATTTCTCTATGACCTTTAGACTTAAATTTTATGAAAATAAAAGACTTGGGGACCTTGTAAAATCGTACATAATTCTTTATAAATTTTTTTTTTTTTTTTCGAATCATAGAAAATTCGAGATGTCGGTCGAGGTCCTTACGGGATCCTTCGTTGAAGGACTGCAGGATTCTGGTCGTCGTGGAAAGGGTAGGGATGTGCCAGTCCTCCCAGTTGGAAGAAGGGTAGGGGACGCCTCGGTTCCGGCGACCCTCGGACAGGACCCTCCCCACATTCTCAGTTGGGTGTCGAGGAAGGACGTCTTCTTGGACGGAGGTCCTCTGACCTTGAGATCCAACTGAGAGATAGGTGTACCAGTAAAGAAGTAAAAGAGAGGTTGAACGACGGACGAGAGGTGGTTTCCGTGTGAGTGGGACCCAGACCGAGGACGGGATATCTGGGGCGAGGGGAGGTCCACGTCCCTCATACCGATTGACGTCCTCCCGAGGAGAGAGCGATCGAAAAGTGTAAAAGTCACCAGGGTCAGAAGATTTATGTTTAGAAAATTTTTATCGTGAAGATTATGTGTATGCAAAACTTTTATGATCTAGGGTGACATTTATTTTATGGGGTGACATGCATTCTGACATGTATCTGTAGTTTCCCTTTTTTTTCCAATCAGATCAATTACAACAAATCAGCGATTCAGCACAGGCTGAGAAACGCTGGGGTACCGGACTTCGGGTGGTCCGAGGACACAGGCACCCTAAAGGGTCCGTTCTTGTGACCTCACCCAACGGTAAAGGAGGAGGTCCCCGAGAAGGATAGGGTCCCTAACTCCGGAGTAGAGAACTTAACCGTCCACCTAAGAAATGGTGACTCGGTGGGCCCTTCGGGGGTCAGATCAATTATGAACACGTGTTAAAGTCTGTCAAACCTTCGACGGACTATGACGACTCCGCAGGTCCCTGGGGTCCCAGTGATCGACTAGGATTTCGTTAGGAAAATGTACAATCAGTCACGAGTTCGGAATGCTACTTATATAAACAGTAAAGTTTATAAAAGACGGGTCCAAAGTTTTGAGAAGTACGAGACTGGCATAGGAGAGACTGAGACTTCACAATTCTTGGGTAACACACGGTCCGACCCACTGTCCGGTACCCCTCTGACCAGGGTCACTCGTAGGGGCGTGAGATCAGTGCCTCCGTCTACCCCCCACGTCCGATTCTGGCGACGGGAGACGACGTCGTCCTGTCCACAAAATAATGAAGGGAGACAGGGAACCGTGGTTCAAGTTTTCGTAGTTAAGAAACCGTGAGTTGGAAGAAATACCAGGTTGTAGGTATGTACAGACCTGATCTCTCACTTTTGGGGACAGGGGTACCTCACTGAAGATTACTGGCTCTCCTACAGACAGACCGGAGAACGAACTACGGAGGTCCTTTCTGATATAGAGGACCCTTTATCCTCAAACTTCTCCCCCTTAGTCTAGATACCGTCTTTGTGGTTCTAAGGGACCTCTTCCTTTACCGTTGGGTGAGGTTATGAGAACGGATCTTTTAAGGTACCTACCTTCTCGGACCACCCGATGTCAGGGATCCCAGCGTTTCTCAGCCAGTGCTGACTCGCAGAAGTGAGTGAAACTTAGGATACATTTGTCTTCACGGTGGATGTGCGTCTCTCTTCATTCCACCCCTCGGTAGATGTGCAGGTGTCAGTGACTCCGTTCCCCCGAGGCACCGGAGGGAACTCCTTGTGCTTGCACCGAGGTCCTCCTCGGTGGTCCTGGGTCTTACACTCACTGTCTCTGTTTCCTTGGTGCCTCGGTCCCTTCCCCGGTCCTCACCCAAACCGCACCCCTGCCACTTCCCGTCTTTCCTTTTTGTGCCCAGGACTAGACCCGGGGCGTCCTTCCCTCCCTCCGCCCTCCACTCGAAAGTCTTATTGAGTCCCGACAGTCGATCGTTATCTTTGTTACTAGTGTTACTGCTTTGGTCTTTCGTCCTGGTCGACAAACACTCGGGGTCGTTAGGGCAGAGTCTGTTGCTCCCCGTTCCTATTTCCTTCACTACACATGGGCAACGAGCCTTTGGCTCTTCGTAAAGGGTAGATGGCAGACCGAACGACGAGTGTCCTGGTTCCGGGTCGGTGCTCGCGGTAACGGTTTCAGATCTCTGACGTCCGTTGCGACCTCGGAGTAGAGAAGAGGGACGGGCCAGTCACGAGTTACGACCGGGTTCGGGACGTGTACACTAGGGTTCAGAGAGAGACCTCCTTCCTATCTATTGGTACTACACCGGTCCGCAGGTGTCGTCCACTCGATTCGCCCTCAACCCGTGTCTTCAGGGACCCTTTTGGTCCACGAGGTCCGACCCCAGGCACCCCCGTCCGTGTCGAGGCGCCACCTGTCGACCCGTTTCGGTCCGTCGAGGGGTCCTTACTTCCCAGGACGGTCCTTGACACACAGTCCCGGTCCGCCCGACTGACGTCGTCGTCCTCGTGGGTGATGCGCTCCCCGGCCGCAGACACCGGGGCTCCTACCCCAACCCCACCGCTCGACACTGTCTCCGGCTCGTCCCCGTCCGACCCAGTACCAGTCCCTCCGGACCTCGTCTCTTCCAGGGGTCGTCGGGACTGGTAAGAGGTCCGACCCACGGTGCAGTTCCTACGAGACCAAAGATCACTGGACCCAAGGTACAGACCCACGACCATAGACTTACGGGCCGAGGATCTAGAACTCTTGAGGGAAAGTTCTCCTCCACAAAATTTGTCAGGGGACCAAATTTTATGCTGGGTAGTTTTGTGTGACCCGAAGACACGACGCGAAAAGGTAGAGGCTACTGAGGAGAACAGACTGTTTCATAGGGAGTTGGACTCTTCGGAGACTGCCGAGTCGGGTCTGGGACTTTTACGTGGGCGTCTTGTGTCAGGCGAGGAGGACTCTTGTTTTTTGCGTAGAACAAAACACAGTTAATCACCTGTGGCCTGTCTACCGGGACAGCTACGGGAATTTACGTTCTCCCCCGCTCCGTCTTCCGTCTTCTCCCCTCTGCCCTTCTTTTCTTTCGGTGTCGTTTAATCTTTCCCCTCGCGGAGTAATGCGGGGGAGAGTGGGCCGAAACTACCTCCCTGGGCCTCAAGGGCTCTGTGCCGCGACTCGGCCCTACCCGGCCAGGAGACGGTAGGGCACGTGAGTTACGACCGGTAATCAAGAAGGGTTAGCCCGTAGTTACAAGTTGGGTGTGGGGTTTTTTATGTATTATACTCGTTATTACTATTGTTAGACGTCCGAGAGCTCGAAGCCATGCACTTCATACTCAGTTTCTTCGTCGAAGTGAAAAGTGAGCCTCTCGACTGTTCGTACTGATCTCCCCCTTATTTTATTGTAAGGCAGGCGTATTTATAGTTCGTCGGACGAACTCTGACTACCCGGTCCTTACATAAGAATCGGTAGTAAGGCCGTCTGTCCGGGTTCCTGTGAGTATTGAATAAAATGTTAGTAAATCAAAGTCGAGTTCACCTTTTGCACTGTTGAATAGAGACGACTGTTCTACGGTATAGCTTGGAATGTTAATTGAGAGGAGGCTAATAGACGGGTCGGCTAGTAATCGACCCGGTAAAAGCTACTTGACAACGCCCCTCGCACGGAGCCACTACCGGCAGCCACGGTCCACACTCCTACCCAAAAACTGTAGGGACCGACGATAAGTTTATCTGGCCCGAGGCACGGGGGCTGAGGGTTCCGGGACGAAGAGGGTTCCCCAGAGGGTCACGCACACGGCCCGCCCCCCTCAGGAAGACGTGGCACGACGCACCCTCGACTCGCAGGGGTACTGACAATCGTGACGTTGTTTTGGCCATAATGATGCCGGACACCAGGAGGTCACCCGCACACGAGGAGTGGTGGGTCTCAGATGAAGTCCCTCGGTCCCCGAGACCTCCCTGCGGAGGGTGGTGAGGAGGAATGACCCAAACTGGACGTCTCCCCTGTGGTTCTTAAGGGACGTCCTGAGGGGGCGGGACGGGGTACGTGCGACAGACCCCCACGACGACTACCAAGACTCCCGTCCGACTGACAATTAAAGGATACACAACTTCTTTCTCCCGAAGGAGCCACCGAATCGCTATTTCTGAGGTAGACGGTTATGTCCTCTGCGCCCAAGGTAGGGATCTATCCCCTTCTAGGGGGCCTCTTCCTTTACCGATGGACGGTACCATAAATAAGAGCGGACCTTTTTAGGTCGCCTACCTCGTCGGACCGTCCGATGTCCGGTGTCCCAACGCTTCTCAGTCTGTACTGGCTCACTACCTTGTTACCCTTTACGAAATTTTCCGTACGAGTGTTCGGACCTCCCGCATTTCTTAGAAGCCACCGAGACGGCATTTCTTAGACGGACGGTCACGTTCCTCTGTGCCCAAGTTAGGGACCAGGCCTTTCTGACGTGCGTGACTCGACTTCCCCTCAGTGTCGTCGTCCCGAGGTCTCGGGCCCCCTGTGCTGCCGACTCGGGTGGCCGACGTCGGTGGCTTCGCGCTCAAGGTGCTCTCCTCGGCGACGTCACTCGGGTTCGTCGTGTCAATGCCTCGTCGGGGAGCGACGTTGGTCCGCTTTCGGGTACGTCGTCGCCGCCGGGTCGTGTCGGTTTCCGGTGCTGGCTCACTTTGATATCTTGTCTTCGGGCCTGCGGATAATCTTTTAATTTTTCCCTTTCCTGGTACTTACGTATAATCGACAAGAAAGAGTGAGAGTCTCTCTGGGATGGAACGAGTAAACTGTCCTAATCCTTGGTGTGTCTTGATTTTTTTGGAAGCACAAAACCATAATGCTCTTAAGTTTTTACTAGTTTCTGTACCGATAAACAGCCCCTGCCCACCACCACCACCCCCTCTAGTGACCTCTCGACTCTGGAAAGTTTGTGAGTTCTACTTCGGTAGTGTCCTCGGCCAGGTAATTTTGGGTAAAGGAAGTTCTGTTTTCGGCTGTCGTATTTCGGTTAAACCTGGAAGTGCTTCCCGAGACGAGAGGGACCTCGAGTCTCTCTGCACACCCGGCCATTTATTTCTTGGTCCGGTGGAGACGGTAGGTTCCTTTAGTGTTGTAGGGCCCGGAGACAATTTTCCAACTCACACTTCACTTCAAGTTTTGGAGCGGGGAAGAGTGTCAGGAAAACTGCCCTCGAAAGTTGTCCTCCTCCAAATGAACTTAGGGGTAGAGACTTCTACAAAGTCTCGGGCCGTGTAACAGGTCGAGGGAAACGCCGACCGCCGCGCGTGTGTCTCCCATGTGCCACAGTCTTCTTCCCCGTCGCCCCTGTGCCACCCCCCGGGCCCTTCTACTGTCCACGACCCCTTTTCCTTCGCCGTTGTGTCGCAGGCTGCCTGAGTATCTTCACCCTCCTTTCCTTCTGTTATCCTCCCCGGCCGCTCTTCCGTCTTCTGCCCGTCTTCCCACAAGATGGGCCCGACTGAAGGCAAGGCGGGGCTCCAGAACCTGCTCCTTCGGTCTGCCCAGCCCACCCAGAAGTAAATGACCTTCGGGAAGGAATGACTGTATACAAAGGTCTTGTCGGAAGTTTTAGGGGGTCTTTAAGACTAGTGATTAATCCCATGCCCCAAAGCAAGGCTCCGTTACTTTTACAAGATCCGGACACGCTGCCAACGGGGATAGGCACTTATATGATTTTCATGACTTCACAGTCACTATTTGCCCACTTAATATACACGAGACTCACAATTAGAGTTATTTCGATAAAAGTTCGTTTTCCTTTTTTTTTCCGTCGCCGCCCACCCACCCACCCCCCAGTAACATAATTTACCCGAAGCACCACCGAGTCACCATTTCTTGGACGGACGGTCACATCCGTACCCAAGTTAGGGACCCAGTCCTTCTAGGGGACCGTTTCCTTTACCGTTGGACGAGGTCATAAGAACGGACCCTTTAGGGTACCTGTCTCCTCGGGCCGCCCGATGTCAGACACCCCAGTGTTTTCCCAACCTATGCTGGCTCACTGACTTGTTGTTACGACATAAGTCACGAGTTTCGGTGTCTTACTCGCTCTGTTCCTTCCACCACCCCGTCCGATCTGCCAGACGTCCGAGCCCCAGTCTCGTCCACCAGGTGCCCCGGGCGCCTGTGAGTCCTTGGATTCGGTTCGCCCAGTGTTCGGAGTCCGGTGTGGTAACTCGCACCCCTGGATGCACCGACGGACCCAGAGGTCGGTACGCGGTCCTGGGCCAAGATGCAGAGTCTGTCTCCCACCTGGGACACTACTGATGAGGAGACTCCCTGGGCGGGGTGTAGGGGGAGCAGGATACCTCCTGTCGTGTACGGGCACCCCCCTCGGAACGAGAAGAGTTCGAAGGAGTACAGAAGGGGGAGAGACTCGGTGTGGGGAGAGGGGAGGTTGGAGGACGGGACGTGAGAAGTGGCGGAACAGTGGACAGGGAAGGACGGGTGTTGTCGTCCGAGACATTCGCAGAGGACTCCAGGGAAGTCAAAAAGGAGGACGGCCTACGAGTGTGTAGGACTATGGTAACGGGTTAGACCCCCTTACGTCCGGTCCTAAAATATAGATTCCCAGTTTATAATTTAACAAGAGATCAACTAAAAATCGACTTAGTTCGACGTGTTCAAATTTAATTAGGTCACACGAGGACTTTTTACGTCTTTCCACGACAATCCATCTTTACTTTAGTAAAGTTCTCTGAGGGCGGAGAACCGTCGGAGTAGAGAAAAATGTATTAGTCGGTGTTGGGTAAAGAGTTCAACCCGCGACTACCAACGATTTACTGTTTCTCTAAGAGAATGTGCACCCTCCGAGGTGTCCGGATCATCCGACCCCTTTCCGACTCTGCAGATCTTCTTTTGAGTCGATTTATCTCTTCAATTAATCTACGTGCTAGGAAGAAACTACTGTTTTTAAAGGGTAGAAATCTTTGAATCGACAAAGATACTCTTCAGTAAACCTTAGTTTAAGGGTTGAGGACGTGTTCTTTGCCAGGACTGCCTCCGCCCTTCCGTCCGATTTCAAGGTGGGTAGGGACCTCCCGAGACAGGTCCCAGGACTTACACAAGTCAAGCAAGTAAGACTCGTTCTGTATCTTTATGTGGTTCTGTTCCGACGACGAAGTGCCGTGTAGGGACGAGAAGTAGATGACTGTAGTACACCAAACTTTTTCATCTCGTTACCACGAGGGTCGAGATTCTTTTGGATTATGTGTCTTCGGGTCTGATTTTGTCCTCCATTAAACCAACACTATCTAGGAAGGTCACGAGATCCTAGTGTGACAGTTTTTCCATTTAATTCGCATCTCACACGAATTCGTACGAATTGATAAAGGGATGACGAATCTACCTGACGTTTAAAAAAAAAAAATGGTATTTAGTTATGAAAAGTATATAAAATTTTTATAAGGATTAATAACGTACTCCCGTCAAATGTTCCCTTCCCGGGTTCTTTTGCTCAAGACATGAAAGGCGGCTGATGCCGTCCCACACTCCCCATGGTGAACGACCGACTGAGGGTAAAGTCGAGAATAAGACGTACTTCTTCAAGTGCAGGAGTCTTACCGACTGTAGTTCACCGACTTTTCCTTCCCTCTACCCTGTTCCTCTCTTGGTGTCGTACTCGAGGTGCTCGTCTTTGATCGGGCCGACACCCCAGTCTTTTCGTCGAGGTTGAGGGTGGACCGACACACTGACCCATGAAGTAGAGGAAACCCAGAGTCATAGAGGTGGTGTTACCCGCTTTGCCGTGGGGACCCATGGGCCGGGACCGGTCGGTGTGGGGTTGGACGGGGAAGAGTCGGAGCCAGCTGTCGTTGAGGTGGGAGGTCCACACGTCCAACCGTCGTACCCGGTCGGACTGAGCTGAGAGGGAGAGTGTGACGAACCGTCACGTTCTCCTCCCGTGTCACGGTGGGCCACGGACCTGAGACACGAGTCCCGTCACGGCTGGTGGACGGTCCATTCACCTACCTGTCTGTCTGGGCGAGCGGGGTCAGTCCGAGAGCAGATCTCCACACGGTCGGTTTCCTTTGTGTCGAGGACAGGACCTCTCGAACGTAAGGTCACTCCTCTACCATAGTTTTTTGTGTGGTCTGTGTCTGTGTGTGTGTGTCTTGTGTCTCCCACTCGTACGACTCGCCCGTCCGTTAGGTCCGCCCGCACCTCCCAGGGACCGGACGAGAATCGGAATTAGGAGTTTTGGTCAATTTACACCGGTGTTTCCCGTTCGTTCCAAAACAAAAACAAAAACAAAAAAAAATTTTGTCATTAGTAAGTGTTTATGGTTCTCAACCGCCCCTACACCTCTTTTCCCTTGGAACAAGTGACAACCACCCTTACATTTAGCCACGTCGGTGATATTTCTTGTCATACCTCCATAGAGTTTTTTGATTTTTATCTTGATGGTATACTCGGTCGTTAAGATAAGGATCCATAAATAAACCTTTTTTTCTTTTTGGGTCATTAAACTTTTCTATGTACGAAGGGTTACAAGTGTCGTCGTAATAAACGTCAACAGTTCTATGTCCTCGTTGGACTCACAGGTAGTTGTCGACTTACCCGCTTCTTCTGCGCTCTATAGGTGAATAGATGACTCGATCGATCGATCTATCGATATCTGTGTTATCTTATGGTGAGCCGGTCTATTTTCTCACTTTTCCACGGTGGACGGTGTTGTGCCTCCCTGGACCTCCCATGAATCACTTCGTTCAGTCTCCTTTCGTTTGTGACCACAGAGAATATGCACCTTAGATTTTTTGATTGATCGCTTAGATTACTCTTTTTCTTTGGTCGAGTGCCTATGACTCTTGTTTGAGCACCAATGGTCGCCCCTCTCCCTTCTCCCCTCCGACGTTCTGTCCCGACGCCTCATTCTCCGTGTTCGGCGACACGTGTCTTACTTACTGCTCCTGTAAGACGCGTCGCGTCCCCTGTGTCAGTCATCAAATATTTTATACGTGCCTTATATTGGAAGTTTTTCACACGTAGTGATGTAGCATGTGGATTTAGCTTGTATTATGACCTGTAGTTGATACGGAGCTAATTTCTTTTTTTAGTAGGGGGTTATTCACCTTTGGCTTCTGAGAATGGTGTCTTGACGTTGTGGTTTTTGTATGTAATCTTCACTTCTTCTTCACTTCACTTCAGCGAGTCAGCACAGGCCGAGGAACGCTGGGGTACCTGACATCGGATGTTCCGAGGAGACAGGTACCTTAAAAGGTCCGTTCTCATGACCTCACCCAACGGTAAAGGAAGAGGTCCACTAGAAGGGTTGGGTCCCTAGTTTGGGCCCAGAGGACGTAACGTCCGTCTACGAAATGGTAGACTCGGTCCCTTCGACTAGGGGTTTCTTCTAATAAACCTACCGTAGTGGCTTAGTCACCTGTACTCAAACTCATTTGAGACCCTCAACCGTTACCTGTCCCTCCGGACCGCGCGACGTCAAGTGCCTCAGCGCTTCTTAGTCTGTACTGACTTACTGACTTGACTTGACTTTCTAAAATTTAAATTCCTTCGTTTCAAGACCATTGATAATCTCTCCCCGACCCGCGGGTCCCGGTCTACTGGGAAAGGCACTGAAGGAGGGACAAGGAGAAGGGTCGAGGGTGTGTTGCGACGTGGGGATGGTGGTGGAAGCTTCACGACACTAGACTGAGACCCCCTACAGAGGGAAGGCACCAACACAGGGGGACTCTAAATTGAAGAAATACACACAGATCTTCGGTCCTCCGTGTTTTGTGGTTTATATCCACACGTCATTTTTCAGAAGGTTTTTTTTTTTTTTTTTTTTCTTACCGGTTCTGTGTTTGACATCGTGTTTTTTTGGGATGTACAAATTCCTTTCAGAGACGGCCTTCTTTGTTTTTTAGGTGATAGAGATAGTAACATATAAATACTGGATCTCCTAAATTTATAATAAATTTATGGTCGACTTTTTAGACATAATTTATAGGAAAGTCAAAACTCGGGAAACCTTTTATTTACTAATGGGATACTTCTACTATTTAACATGGAAGAAAAATTTTTCTAGAATTAAAGGGAACCCGCAGTAGTGTACATTGTAATACAAACTTGAGTTACAACCGAAAAAAAAAAACCTACTTTAGTTTACTATTAAACGTTTCAGTGTCTTTATTATAGAAGAATTGTAAATTTTACTATGAACTTTTTGAAGAACAAGATATAGTAGAGGGATGACAGAGACTTCGGCACCCTGTCCTCCGAACTAACACCAAGGGTTCGGAAACAACTACCACCCACCGTCCGGTCATTCACTACCATAGTCCACGAAGTTTGTAGACCGGCGAACTTTCCCTCCGGGGCTTGCAGAGTCTTTGAGGTAAGGAAAGGCGTGTGGACCCGGGATTGTTAGCGGGGTCAGTTCCCTAACCTCCTATCATTCGTCCTGGGGAAGGACGGAACTCGGTGAGCCGGGTGTCCTCCTTCCCGTGTCCCCCACCAAATTTCCCACCCGAGACAACCATTAGGGAAGAGTCACCAAAACGTGTCTTTCGGGACCTCGACCTCTTCCCGTTGGCCGTTAGTGACCCCTGGTGCCCTCTGTTCCGGAGGGGTGAGTCTACTCATACTAGACTGATGTATGCACGTGTTCTACGGTCAGACGTTCATTGATGGGTCCTGGATGAAACACTCTTCGTGACAAAATCCGGGACCCCTTTGTCGCCTTTCTGCGATGCACAAACGTGCGCACACACGATTCAGCGAAGTCAGTACAGACTGAAAAAACGTTTGGATTCCTGTCGTCGAACGGTCCGAGGAGATAGGTACCCTAAAAGGTCCGTTCTTCTGACCACACCCGACGCTCCGGGAGGAGGTCCTCTAGAAGGGGTGGGTCCCTGACTCGGGTTCAGAGAGTTTGACCGTCCACCCGAGAAATGGTGATCGCGGTGGGTCCTTCGGGTACACAAATTTTTTCGTCTATGTTAATCACGTTTTGGTTTGTCTGGTTAAGTTTGCACTAAACTATAACCTGAACGCCTCCGTTCTCCACGAGCCTTATGTAAATAAATTTTGACGTAGTGCCCGACGACACCCGTGGACAAAGCATGGACATGTGGGAAAGTTGTTTATTTGTGAAAACTATTTTTATACCTAGTTGAGATATGAATTAACACTCCTAAACAGAATACTTAAAAAAAAACTTTTCACACTCTACTGAAGACATTGACGGTGACTTTTCTCTCATAAAGAGAAAGGGCGACAAAGTCTTAAAACGATTGGACGACGATTACTGATTACTAACACGATGTATGTATAAAATACATCTAAGGTTCCGACCCCAATTGGAGATTGAAGGAGATGGACTTGTGATCTACGATAGTTGAGTGAGTACAGAGATTGGTCTCCATCCACTCCCGACCGTGACGTCAGTAAACTTCTTTCTTGAACTCTGTAAGTCCAGCAGACGTGAAACTTAAACCCTTAGTCAGACCACGACATAATTATTCTTCTACTCCGATTATTATAACTGGTTCAGTGTTTATAATTATGCATAATCCATCCTATTGTCTCCCGAAGGGTCCACCACGATCAGAAATTCTTTGAAGGACGGTTACGTCCTCTACATTCTCTGCGTCCAAACTAGGGACCCAACCCTTCTAGGGGACCTCCTCCCGTACCGTTGAGTAAAGTCATAGGAACGGACCTCTTAGGGTACCTGTCTCCTCGGACCACCCGATGGCAGGTATCCCAACGTTTCTCAGCCCGTACTGACTTCACTGAACCGTGAATCGTGCGTCTTATTGTCTTTGAAGGGGTTTGGTCTTCCGTTTACTCACCTAGTCTCACCCGACAAAACAGAGATGGGGTTAGACCATCGATTCTAAAGAAGAAACCTTCTTCGGAACATCGAAAGATGTAAACCGTTCGGGATACAAGGCTACTACGTTTTTGACGGGTCTTGTGCGTCTCTAACCGTCCGACCACGCCATGTAACACAGACTTCGGGTTCTAAGACGGGTGAATCCTGTGATCGTATAGTGACTGAGACCCGCCCTTATTTTACTCATTGTCGGTGTCTGACACGGGTGCTCCTTGTTTCCGACGTGGTCTCCCGTGTTTGGTCAGGTGGGATCTCCTCTAGTTGGGACTCACAAGTGACCTTCCTGACTACGACATCGACTTCGAGGTTATGAAACCGGTGGACTACGCTTCTCGACTGAGTTACCTTTTCTGGGACTACGACCCTTTCTAACTTCCGTCTTCGTCTTCCTCTACTGTCTCCTACTCTACCAACCTACCGTAGTGGCTGAGTTACCTGTACTCAAATTCGTTCGAGACCCTCAACCACTACCTGTCCCTCCGAACCACACGACGTCAGGTACCCCAGCCACTTCTCAGCCTGTGCTGACTCGTTGACTTGTTGTTTTCCCACAAGTCTACGTGGTCGAACTGATCCCACTGTTAGCGGGATGAAGAAGACCTCGTTAGGGTCCAATGCAGACAAAACGTCGTATTAATCATTGTATACCAACGTGTTGGAAGTAGAGTAAGACGGTAGTAAAGACTTTTACTGTTTTTCTTTTTCGATTTTCCTTTAGATTATTAATGCTGATAATTCGAAGCCCGTTCATTCTCCAAAGTACTTCCGACTTTTCGGGCAGCCTTTTGGACGGGATTTAAAGACACAAGATAGGATGACTTAGAGTACTGGTAAAGTACAGTTAGAGTTTAGCTTTTCGTGCAGACCCTGCATATTTCAAACATTGCACTGTGTATTAAAATTGAACGGACTTTTAGACAGTTTCTGATATAAATCCTATCGACGGAGAGGGTCATTGGGGCACCTACTTCTGTGGTACTTATTATAGAGGTAAGTTTTGGCGTCTGGTTTTTGGTAAAGTAAAGACTTCACGACAAATTTCATATCGGAAGAAGTCATCAAATTATTGTAGCCGGTTTACTAGCTGAGAATAAAACAGAAAAGGTGTTTTTACTCTTTAGCCTCACATTGCAGATTTTAATTACCACCACAAATTTTTGATTATAATTTAATGAAGACTGTATTTCCGACAATTATTAAGTCGGAAGTCTGGTCTTTTAAGAAATTTTTTTTTTTTTTTTTTCTTGCCTGAAGGAAGACTGATGAGGTCGAAATAGTAAGATGAAAGTCGTGCCGGAACCTTAAACCCGAAACAGGCCCGTTTTCATTTTATTTTGCGTTATCTTGTGTTATTTCCTCTTTCACAAACCTCTAGAACTGAACCTAAACACCCCTCAAGTTTCGTAAAAGAAATAGTGCCGATTTTAAAACAGTTATACCAAGGTAGTCTATGATGCCGCCTAGAAACCCCTTTAACGACATTTTACTTTACTTTCTATTCTAACACGAGGGTTTGTATTATTGACTGTAAAAAGAGAAAAAAGGAACTCGTCCTCGGGTCGGGGCACACCGACTGCCTCCCAGTCACTTCCTACGCCACCGGGGCCGGCCCTCCGTCTTAGACGGCGGGCGAAGAGTGAACCCCTAGCGAGTAAGGGTAAGAGGGGTGCGGCGGAGACTAGGGGTCCCCACTCCAATTTTCTTCGCTCAGGGGTGTCGGAAGGGCTCGTCCTACGCTGGAGGAGCGGAGACGGTCGGGGGTCCGGAGTCCTTCTGCTCAGAAGGGGAGAAGAGGGGCGGGGAGGAGAGACGTCTTCCACGACCGGTAGGTACTACGAGAGAATTTATGTGAGAGCGGTCGACAGGGACGGGTGTGAGGGACACTGCGGGTTCGTCGCCAGGGGTCGTGAAAGACCGTCGTCTCCAGCCAAAGCACCTTCTGTCAAAAAGGTATCTACCCCCCGCCCCGACCCCCCCACCAAAGACCTACTAGGTTCACGTAATGCTGATGACACGGCAAAAAAGAGAAAACACCGTTAGAGTCCTATACGACGGAACTGAACTTCCAATCCCGAGCACGGGGCTACACTTAGGCTACGGTGTCGACTAGACTGTCTCCCGCCTCGAGGCCGCCATTACGGTCGTTACCCCTCTGTGTCCACTTCGAAGGGGGTGAGTGGCCCACGAGTGGAGAACGACACGTTACGCCGAGGATTGTCAGGGACCTGGTGACCCCTGGGGACAGGATGTCGTGTCCCCGCCGACCCTGGCCGGTCGACAGAGGACGAGTAGTGACCCCAAGACAGTGAAAACCCCCTGTCTCCTCTGAGTCCCAGGGTTCCACCCTCGCGAAAATCCCAAAGGGCTTTCCAACGGGTGGGGTCCAAGGAGATCCAGGAGCCCCCGATCTTGGTCCAATCTGCCGGTGTCAATGGGGCGAAGGTGTCCGAGTCTGGGAGGTAAAGGGCCGTCGGTTCCCGAGAACCCTCGTCGTCGATAAGAAGCACAAGAGAGACCAAGGGCCGAGACCGAGTCTTTTCCTTCTTTAGTCCCATACACAAAGGAAGGAAGAAGGTACTTTGGGTTCAAGTACAAGAGTAAGATCTAGAGTCCTGTGAAAAAGGGTCCACTTCCACAGAGAAGACAGGAAAAGTCTCTGACTGGAAACTTGCTGTCCACTGACTCAAGATTTTTGTAGGACCCGCATCCCCCCCGTCGCTTCGTACGGATCCGAAGGAACAGACGGGCCCCCAAATACATCGACCCCGTTCAGTCACCTAAAGACGGGACTAAAGAACTCCCACTCACCTTTTACCCTTTTTTTTTTTTTTTTCTCTCTCTCTCTTCTATGGCTATAAACACTTCTCTCGAGCCCTGAACGTTCGAATTATACGTTTTACCCGTGTTCTTACCCTAAGCCATCCGTGAGTTTCACCGCTTAGGTGCGATGGAGCCGATGAGCCCTTAAATTGGTCTAGGTAAGTCAACACTTCTTTCTCTAGTTTTGCTACTATGCCTCTGTTTCACGTCTCTTCGTCCGACTCGACTCCCTATTAAACGTTAACGTGTCATAAAAGATCGAGAGCCCTTTTCGTGTCGGATTGTGGTGAGAGAGTACTCCGTGAGGTCGGTGATAAGAATGTCTAAGTTGTATAATAATCATAATAATAAAACCGGCACGACGCTCCGACCGGCCTGGAATCAAGACCTACCCCCAAACTTAGACACGGGGAATGTTACCTTCACGTCTCACGATTGGTGAGCTGAAGGTCCCTTGAGGGTGTTTATGTTGAAATTGTGTACTCTTTTTAGTCATTGTTTTGCCATAGAGATTCATAGATTGACATAGACTGAGGTGTAACCCTCTCAGAGACCTCCCTCGGACAAACGAGTTCGACACGAGCACACCCGTTCCTCTTCCCCGCCCGTTCTGGTCCTAGGTCTCGGAACAAGACCCAAGGTCGGCTACTCTTGTACGAGACTGATGACTTGTAACGTCAAACGAGTTGCGGTACTCTGAGAATTCGATACCAAGTAGGATGACACCTGTAAAGTGTACACACTCATTAAGGTCAGGGATGACCCCACTGCAGACGAGAGGTCCTCTGCCCTGTCCGAGACACCGAAGGGGTGCTGAACTGGGCCGACGAGACTCGACTTAGCCCAGAGGACGTCAGAGCCAGTGCAAGACGGGACACACCGTTGCCCGTCCTACCCCCGTCCCTCGGGTCACCACAGGACTGAGACCAGAGACAAACGGGTGGTCCAGGGTCCAGGGGATGACGGGTGGGGATCGGGGCCGGGTTTCGAAGTTTAGGGGTGGGGGTGGGGGGTGACGGAACGAGACGAGGAGGACCGAGATGATTGTGGTCAACTCCTGGTGTGAAAGGACTGGTGAAGTTCAACGTTCGACTTGTGTCGAGGATTGCTTCGCGTTCACCTTTAAGAGTTTACAAGTGGAGAAGTGAACACAAAAAGCATTGATGTCTTAAGTATAAACCCTAGTCAAGTCAAGAGTCTGTCATTTCTCAGAACGGACGTTACACCCTCTAGGGACCCACCCCTTCTAGGGGACCTCTTCCTTTACCGTTGGGTGAGGTCACGAGAGCGAACCTTTTAGGGTACCTACCTCCTCGGACCGTCCGATATCAGGTACCCCAGTGTTCCTCAGCCTGTACTGACTCACTGAAGTGAAAGAAAGAAAAAAAAGTCAAGTCAAGTTAACGAGTCAACATAGGCTGAGAAACACTGGGGTACCTGACGTCGTGCGGTCCGAAGGGACAGGTAGTGGTTGAGAACCTCGAACGAGTTTGAGTACAGGTAACTCAGTCACTACGGTAGGTTGGTAGAGTAGGAGACAGTAGGGGAAGAGAAGGACGGGAGGTAGAAAGGATCGTAGTCCCAGAAAAAGGTCACTCAACCCAGAAACGTAGTCCACCGGTTTCATGACCTCGAAGTCGAAGTCGTTGTCAGGAAGGTTTCTTATAAGTCCTATAAACCCTATAAAATGTATTTTATAAACATTTCATAAAATACATTTTATAAACCCTATTGAAATACATTTTGTAAAAGGTATTCATCATCCATAAGTCAAGACTTACGACTTCACTCTTGTTCCCCCTTACCAACCTAGAATCTACTGAGGGGGTGGGGTGTTGCGAAAGGTGAGTCCACGTGTGTGTGGGTCGGGTAGATGTGTGTGCTCTGGGACGGTCGGCACACTGGGACCGGTCAATAAGTCTGAGAGATTCTGATCTCGACGTTATCTAAGTCACCCGTCACACAGATTCGTGACTGACGTCCTGACGCGTCCCGCCTACTGAGACCAAGGAATACCTTCGGACGCCCCTCCGAGGGGCCCGGCTCGGACTGCCTCTGTGTCGGGCAGGACCCGGAACCCCGTCCCTCCACCTGGTCTACCTTAGGAGTGGGAAGACGCAACAACATCAAAGTCAGTGATTCAACACACGCTGAGAAACGCTGGGATCCCGGACGGTCCGAGGAGGCAGGTACCCTAAAGGGTCCGTTCTTATGACCTCACCCAACGGTAAAGGAAAAGAGGTCCTCTAACAGGGTCTGGTCCCTAGTTTGGGCTCAGAGGGCGCAACCGTCCACCTAAGAAATGGTGGACTCGGTGGGTCCAGAGGGGGAATTCTACAAAGTCAAGATCACCCCTTCTACTGTCTATTATTTTAGTTGCCACTCAGTGTTTCCAACCTTCCACCCTGCACCATACCTCTCTTTTCTTGTCTCTTCCCTCGACTCCCGGAGGACCTGTTCCACCATAGACTACCCTGTGTCCCCACCCCTCCAGTGCACCCACACCCTTCTCCAAGGGGTCGAATCGTGCCCTGTTCCGGGCCCTCGTCACCCTGGTGCGCGCAGTACGACTGCAGCCAAGTATCGTACTCCCGCGGATGTCGCAGACATTGTACAAGGGGCCGGTAATGTGCCTCTCGTCGTGATTGTCCCGCTGCGCCGTCGGGTGATTCCCGACGTGCCATTGAATGAATTGGTGAGGGGATAACGATCAGTGTCTCTCATGTCTTTGAATTGTGTAGATACTAATTTGGGTCAGTACGGTACTAGGTCGAAACCCTTTATTCGTCCTGGCGTCCGTGACCTCCCCATGTGTAGAGGGGCTGATTTTCAAAGGACGTCCCACAAAAGAAAGACAAACAAAAATCTCGTTTTTCGAGGAGACGTAAAATTTAAAAAGATTTTGCATTACGAAATATTTATTAATCCCTTTTATCTTTCAATGATAGTGTTTTTAATTACTTCCCTACCCACTCAATTGGGTGAACGATCTTCCTTCTTCCGTCTGAAGGGTCTCGTCCGGCTTTGTGCGCACTGACCGTCGGCACACTGGGACGCAAGATCGGCGTACTATGTGTCTACAGGATAGGTGACCACTGTGAAAGTGTGGTCCGAAGATGATAATTCCGAAGATCTTTAGTTTCTTAAAATTTTTACTTTTTGTCGTGTTACTTGTGATACCCCTTTTTCACTTATACCAAACTTTCCTGTTTATTAAAGAATTTTTTTTTAATTGACAGGTCCTTAGACATAAGTACACTAAACTACCGATTGTGAAACCAAATATCAAAACGGTCTCGGGACCTTCTGTCTGCACATATTTTTGGTCCCCGACCGAGTCCGTTATTGGGGTTGGAACTGACGAAATCTACCATAGTGTCCTACTATTAAAAAGGTCTTACCCACCGGGTCTACGTACGACGGCCGAATGTTTAGAGTAGACCCCCGGACTGGGTGCACAGAACGACCGAGACGAGACGGACGACTAACTACCGCCGGACTGTACGGGGGTCGGAAGTTAAAGGGAGACGTGGGGGTGGTATTTCCGCAGAGAGGACCTCTGCCGTCCTACGACGAGGACCTGTGGTCGAAGGGCCCTGTAAAACTACAGTTTCCTTTTGTCGTGAGTCTGTCCTCTAAAGACTACCGACAAAACCCGTCATCTCTACCAATAAAGTGGAAGACATAACAACGTTTCGAACTCTACTTCCCTTGGGTTCTTCGGTTGTCGACCGACGTTCGACTCAAAGGCCTAGAACACTTTAATTCAACTTTTAAAACGTCATGTAAAAACACAGAACATTAATATACTATGTAGCTTCGTAAAGATTTCCTCGTTACGAAGGGAGTCAATATTGAAGTCTCTGGTCTATTCCTGACGTATGAATATTTGTGGTACTTTTTGTCTCTCGGGTACATTTTTCCGTTGACCGCGCCAACGCTAGCACCGATTTACGATGTCTCTCCCCTAAAGGACAGCCTCGACTTTAGGACTTGACACCGGTCCCTTTCTAGTCCACACCCTCAACATATTACGCAAATAGTTATTCTAGCTCGAGAACCTATGACATAAAATTTAAATTAATATTATTAAAAGAACATTTATTCTTGTGTAAAATTCTCTGAGACTTTATATATCTCTTTGTAAGGGGACGATTACATTATTCTAAAATTTTTAGGGTGACGTCTTTATTACATCGTTAATTTTATCGTAAATATTGATTTATACAAATTTTACAAAGAAGGATATTTTCTCGTTTTAAAATTCGGTAAATTTTATTGGTAGACAAAGGAACACTATATTTTAAAAATCATAGGAACACATTAATTATAATTATAGCGAAAGACAATTATTGGAATAGACAGTCTCTCATTTCGTTTCTACATTCCCTTCTATATAAGTAACTTTCTTCAAGTTCTTACGTTTTGGTTGCATTACATGTCTATGATTTCCTCATTTGTATGTCTCTCGAACTCCTATTCGGACTAGATGTGTGTCGAGAGAGAGCTGTTAGATAGTCGACAGATGGTTGGATAGTGGGTAGTGAGGTGGATGGGTGGATGGATGGATGGATAGAGTAAATCGGTCGGTCGGTCGGTCGGTGGGATTGGACAGATAGAGACGAGTTGCTAGATAGTTGGTGGGATGGATGGATGGCTTAGAATAGACGGGGAGCCAGGTAGGTAGGGGGAGCGGGTGAGGGTTAAATAGAGAGATGACGGTAGATAGTAGATAGATGGATGGATGGATGGACGACGACGACGACGATTCAGCGAAATCAACACAGGCTGAGACACACTGGGGTATCTGCCGTCGGGTGGTCCGAGGAGACAGGGACCCTAAGAGGTCCGTTCTTGTGACCTCACCCAACGGTAAAGGAAGAGGTGGGTGGATGGATGGATGGACAGAGGAAAATTGGTAGAATGTTGATGAACATAAAAATGTTAGAGAGGAGAGATGGTGGTGAGAGTGAGGACTGAAAGATAACCATAAATGTTTGTAAGATTCGGGAGCTTCGTACATAAACATTTAAGATGTTGTCCTTCGTTCCCTCCCGACCTTTTTCTAGACTAGTTTAAAATAAGATTCTTCACTTTTCCACCGGTCCCTCTGTCATATTAATTTCAGGGAATTCGTTGAACTAAGGATCCAACTCTTGGACCCGTTTCATTTCCTTATGTCTTACTCGTAAAAAGACAGGGGTCTCACCATATTACGGCACTCTTTTGCAGGATATAACGAATTTTTATGTGTTACAATATTTTAGTCTACAAAATTACAACGTTTTTGGAGTGACTTTCAAAATAAAGTAAAGAACCTCTTTCCCGTGTATGTATAAACTACTTAGAAAAGTGTGATGAGATGGATATAGAGTGACCTACAACCCCGCCCCCATTCACTACGAAAGAGAAGGAGAGAGAGAAATTTTTTAACGGGATTTTAACTTTCAAACGTTGATTTTGACGACCCTGGTTTGATTGTGTGTGTTCGTTGGTTGACATTTGAAATCAAAAATGTCATTTTGACTTGGACAATCTGACAGACACTTTGAACATCTGAGGTCCTCTTATTCCCCAACCCCCGGACCTGAGGGACTGAGGTGTTGGGTGGAGTGGGAGCAGAAAGATGTGACTACTAGTGGGGTACCTGAGTCCTCAATCGGACACTTCCGTTGATGAGGAGGGACTCTGAGACTCCAGTGCGCTGACGGGTCCAAGTTCGGGTTTGGAAAACCCCTACGAAAAAGATTAGCAGGAAGGATGGACCTCCAGAGGAGAGGTCGATTCAGGGAAGTAGTAAGTGCGGTACTTCGAGGGGTGTGTGGTACGGAAAGGGTCGGACCCTGTGTGTGGGAAGGGAGGTGGGCCATCCGGGTGTACGGGAGGATGGTCGTAAAGTCCGGCTCATTGTGTAGACAGAAGGGGTCCCGGTAAAGGTTTATGTGGCACCCCTGGGTGGTGCGTACCACTTGACGTGTTACAAACAACTTACTTACTTACTTGTCTATCTCGTGAAAATGTCAAAGTCACCCTTCTTCCGAATCATTAAGTGTATAAGTGAGTCTTGGGGCAAAGACTTGTGTTTGTACATATAGTGTCGATGGGGAATGATTAGAGTGAAATGAAGAGTGGTGAACTGGTTCATGTAAAGTCAGACAAATAACTAATAGAAAAAGAGAAAAGAGAAGGTCTCTGGCTCCTTAAGGAAGAACTAGGGACCGCGGTGACGGTCCGAGTCCCGTCACCTACTGTGTGGTATGACGACGACGACGACGATTCAGTGAAGGCAGCACAGACTGAGACACGTTGGGGTATCTGTCGTCGGGTGGTTCGAGGGGACAGGGACCCTAAGAGGTCCGTTCTTGTGACCTCACCCAACGGGAAAGGAAGAGGTTACGTACTTTCACTTCAGCGATCAGCACAGACTGAGAATCGTTGGGGTATCTGACGTCGGAAGGTCCGAGGAGGTAGGTACCCTAAAAGGTTCGTTCTCATGACCTCACCCCACGACACCAGTTATTTATAAACACCTTATTGACTCCAATTTGTATTTTAATTGATTTACGGTACTTTACGTAAAAGTGTCGGATTGGATCTAATAGGGATGAATGAACTCGTGACTAGAATGAATACTAAGACTTCACCGAACTCTAGTGACTTCCTTCCTTTGAGTCAAAATTAGAGACTGGTAGTTTAAATTTTTAAACGTGTTCCCTGAAGGGACCACCAGGTCACCCATTCTTAGGTGGAGCGTTGCGTCCCTACGTTCAAGTTAGGGACCAACCCCTTGATTCTAGGGTGTCCGACACCGTGTTGATTCGGGTACCTGTCGTCACTGACTTCGGGTCCCTCTGCTGGTCTCTCAGACGTGCGGCCTTGTTTTTTACGACGCACTGTGTCGCCTCTGGGACGGAGGCGTCGATTCTGGACTACCTCGGTCTGTTTGTTTCTGATAATTTTCTGGACGGGTTCCACGAGCGTGCCGAGGGGCCCGTACAGAATCGGTCTTGACTTTGTAAGGGAGGTGGGAGAGACAAGGTGGGCTCCCTGCAACCGAAACGATTCTTTGTCAAAGATCTCGTCGTCCGTTTCACGAAACAAAATTTAGAATTTTTTGAGTCTCTTAAAAATAGTGTCCTCTGACCGTCTTTCCGGGTCCTCGAGTGAAACGTTCGCGTAGTGTGGTGGGGGTAGTGGTGCCCCAGGCGGGGAGAAACCCCTGTTGGATCGCTGCTAGGTCCACCTCAGCCCTCACTCCAGTCGCGTAGACCACTCGCTCCTTCTACGACACTCCTACGCGCCCGACACCAAAGTCCCCGGACCACTCTGTTCCCCGAGCCCCTCCTCTGCTTGCTCTTCCGGTCTACCCTACTGAGACCTGTGCCAGTGCTCTACCCTTCCCCGTCCCTGGACGGCGCGGCCCGTCCTCTGCTTGTCTGTTCACCACGTCACGGTCGGTCCGGTGTCAGTTCGAGTCCTCTTCCCTGTGGACCCCCCTCCACCGGTCGGTGTACCTGTGCTCAGGACTCGCCGGTGCCCTGAGCGGGCCTGGGCTCGTCTCGTGTGGACTTGGTGCCTCTCCCTCGGCCCGCCCCCGCCCTCGGGACTGTCTCTCTGTAGTCCCGGGTCTGGTCGACAGGACCCGCGGTCTTTGTTTTCGTCCCCCTGTGTGGTACGCGTCGCCCTCTGCGCCCACGGTGCCCGTCCGTCGCCGTTGCCCCCGAGCACAGATAAAAAAAATTTTCCACTCAAACCTTCTGAAATCCCTTTTTTTCCGTCCTCTACTTCGTCCCGACGCCCCGCTCACCACCTGTGTTCCCTCCCTCTAGTCACGCACTCGCCGGTCGTGCGCGGGGCCCTTCAGTTCAGGGATCTTGAGTGGTGTCCTTGACCAGGAAGTCCCAGTCCGATTCCCTTCTGCGCACGCACTCACCGGGACGTAGACGCTGAGCTCGGTGACCCTTCTACTCTACCACCCCTCCGACCACGCAGATCTTCCTGCGGACCAAGACGCCACTGAAATTGTTCGGACTCACTTGGCCAGTTGTCGGCACGTTCCTCCAGCGACCAGTGTACACACGTCACCTCCTCCCCCGCAGTCCGACCGACACTGGAACCACCGGAAGGGACAAGTCTCTCGACCGACCCGGGTGACCTCGTCCCGCACCCTACTCCTCTCTTCGACTCAGGACTCGTTGTAGTGGACGTCCAACTACTGCGTCTGGAGACCCGTACCGTCGTCTTGGGTCTCTTCCGTTGCAGTCTCCTCGGTTCTATCCTCTCTCACAGGTCGTGCTGCCTCGGCCGTCGCCCGAGGGGGCTCTTCGTCTACCGTTTCCCTCGGCACCTCGCGGACCCCACCTGCCCCGTCCACCGGGCCTGTGACCCTCTCTCGCCCCAGGTCGGCACGCCCCTCTCCCGCTCTGTCCCTACCCGGTCTCTCTTTCGTGAGCCACTCATTGGCCTCTGTCGCTCACATCTGTCCTCAAGACCCTCCCACCCTCCTCCTCGCGACTCTTCCTGTACAGTCTCCCTGTACCTCGGCCCTACCCTCTACGGGCTCACCTGGACAAACGACTTACCTTCCTGGGTTGTGGGTCCTCCTAGACTACCATGTCCTTCGTCCACCCCATTGACGTCCCCGTCTCGGGAAATCCTCTCCACTACCCAGGTTTCCATCTCCCCCACCCGCTGCGAAATGTTCCCTGCGGGGTTTGAGGCACTTCGGACACCGAGGTCGACGTCCCCCCACACCCCGACCACTTCGAATTTCTCCCGGTCGTCCCCTCCCGCCTTCACTTTCTAAGCTCTCGTGTTACAAGCTTTGCCATACGGCTTTTTGATGCGGCATAGAGTAAATGCGATGAGAGACACAGTTTTTGTTACCGTCTTTTACTTCTTGATTTTTCGAAGAACTACTTTCACTTTCTCCTCTCACTTTTTCAACCGAATTTCGAGTTGTAAGTCTTTTGCTTCTAGTACCGTAGCCCGGGGTAGTGAAGTACCGTCTATCTACCCCTTTGTCACCGACTGAAATAAAAAAACCCGAGGTTTTAGTGACGTCTACCCCTCACGTCGGTACTTTAATTTTCTGTGAATGAGGAACCTTCTTTTCAATACTGGTTGGATCTCTCGTACAACTTTTCGTCTCTGGAATGAAACGGTTGTTTCCAGACAAATCAGTTCCGATACCAAAAAGGTCACCAGTACATACCTACACTCTCAACCTGACACTTCTTCCGACTCGNTACCTACACTCTCAACCTGACACTTCTTCCGACTCGTGGCTTCTTAACTACGAAAACTTGACACCACAACCTCTTCCGAGAACTCTCAGGGAACCTGACATTCCTCTAGGTCGGTCAGATAGGATTTCCTCTAGTCAGAACCCATAAGGAACCTTCCTGACTACGACTTCGACTTTGAGGTTAGGAAACCGGTGGACTACACCTCTCGACTGAGTAAACTTTTCTGGCACCACGACCCTTTCTAACTTCCGTCCTTCTCTCCCCCTACTGTCTCCTACTCTACCAACCTACCGTAGTGGTTGAGTTGTCTGGTACTCAGACCCATTTGAGACCCTCAACCACTACCTGTCCCTCCGGACGACACGACGTCAGGTACCCCAGCGTTTCTCAGCCTGTGCTGACTCGGTGACTTGACTTGACTTGACTCAGTGTTGACGGGGTTAAGGACTCGATGTGTCGTCCAGGAATAATCAAGGGATAAAATGTATATCATTACACACAGAAGAGTTATGCGACATTACCGGAGATGCCCTTTTCTTAGATTTGACTCACCCACACAGACGTACGCATTGGCTCGGTGAGACGACGTGTGGACTTTGTTGTGTTGAAGCATTTGGTTGAGATGAGGTTATGTCTGAATTTTCTTTTCCAGTATTTTTTTTTTTTCCAGTACTTGGAAGGGACGCGGGAGCCGGACGACGAGACTCGAGCCAGGAGACCTGCACGCCGAGGACGAACAGTGGAACTGGCGACAGACGTACACGGCGGGTGAGGGGGTGGGAGGTCGAGGTGTCCTCACCCAGAATTGGGGTCGACGTGGGCTCTTCGGTGGACCCCTGTGACTCCGAGTTTAGTCGGGGGGAGGGGCCGGGGTCTCCGTCACGAAACCTTTTCGTGGGAGGTCTCGTCCTGGTACCTGGGGAGGGGACCGGGGTCTCGGGGAGGACGGAGGGTTAGGGAGGTAGGGAGAAAGAGACTACCCCCAAGGCCTCGGAAGAGCTTTATGGGGATAGGTGACGACACCTGTGAAGGGGTAAACGGTCACTGGAAGACCTTTGTGCCGGGGTACTTCTCCGGAGAGTAGGGAATCCCTTCTCACTTTCATTTTCGCCATTAGCGAGCCGACACAGGCTGAGAAACACTGGGGTACCTGACATCGGGCGGTCCGAGGAGACACCGTAAGAGGTCCGTTCTTCTGACCTCACCCAACGGTGAGAGAAGAGGTCCTCTAGAAAGACTGGGTCCCTAACTTGGGTGCAGAGGACGTAACGTCCGTCTAATAGATGGCGACTCGGTGGTCCCTTCGCCTCCTTCAGAGTCACAGAGTCCTCTGCCCGATACGGACCCAGACGGACAGTTGCAGTCCGAGGGTAAGTCACGTACGTGTCGACCAAACGACTCGCACTTGCGTCTTGGAGAAAGAGAGTCGAAGTGAAACACTCGGACCGGGCGAAGCACCGGAGACTCATCCCTCCTGTGACTCTACTGCGGACCGTGGCACACAGAGGCTACACAGGAGTCGTGTCCGGACGTCTGTCGGGACCGGTGGGACCCAGAGGAAGGCCGTCCCAAGAGCCCCCGCCCACCAAGCGTCTTTCCGTGTCACCCACCTCCAATTCTGTCGGACTCTACCTAGGTCGGAAGACGATGAAGACAAAAGAGTGGTTTCACCCCTACCGTGATCGGGAGGCGGGGGTGGGTGGGGCCCCAGGAACACGGACCGGCCGTCCCCCGCAACCTACCTGCGGTTCACTGTCGTAGTGACCGCCACCGCCGTCCTGGTGGCACCCCGGTCGGTGCACGGGACGGGAGACAGAGCTCCCCGGGTAGACCCTCCGCCTCAACCTTCACAACGACTCCTGTTCCGCGGCGGCACCCGACCGACGTCAGTAAGAGGGTCCCTTCCCTCGTCGGAGGGAACGGAAGCCCTTCCCACTCGACCACCGACCGTCCCGGGTCCCTCGGGTCCAGATGCGCCAGTTCCGGTCCCAAAAGACGGGAGCCGCGAGGACTGAAACTTGTCCTACCAAGAGACAGAGCCCCCTCGACGGGGTACAAGTGGTCGAAGAGACGGAAGATGGGCGGAACTAAGGTCGCCGTTTGGGGAGGTTGGCACAGTACAGTCGGTGCTGTTGGATTTGACAGAGCTGTGACGGTTTGTAGGGGTCCCCTTACCGTGTGTTTTTAGTGGGAACCGACTCTTGGAGACCAGCTCTACTTCTGTGGCTCCCGGTCTCCCGGGGTTTCCAACCCTGGGCCGTGGTACCGCTGACCGTTCTCGTAAGAAGAGCCGGCAGACAAATTTTACTAAAGGTCTGCAGACGGTCCGTTGAGTTCTTAACGACCGGGCACCCAAGCCTTAGAAGACGAGACACAGACTATGACCCCCGTCGCAAAGGGGGCCCGGTCGTGGACGACGATCTTTATCGACAATCCCTTCTTGACTCGTTCGCTTCATGTTTCATTGTTACAAGACTAACCCTCCTTTTTTTTTTTTGTGGAAAGGGGGGACACCGGTCTATGGGATCCTTCGAAGACGAAAGAGGAGTCAGGGTGCGTCTCTTTCCCTTCGCCCAAGGCGTACGTCTTCCTTTGACCCCAGTAAGGAAATTAATCCGGCTGGTCGGACCACCCCCCTGATCTGGCGCCGCCGACTCGGACCCTGACGGGTTGAGGCTCTACTCTCGGGCGCCCGGGAAATTATGACTTGCCTCGGCTCCCAACTACTGTTGGGGGTCCCCTACCGAAGACTTACGGTCGGTTCTAAACCCTCTTTACTACTCTTTCCGTTTCAAGTCCTAGTCACTCTCTCCCTTTTGCAGACGCATAGAAGGGAATCTTTCGTTCGGGCTACTTTTCTATTTGTTAAAAATACTATACAACAAAGTTATGGTTCTTAAGTAAAGAGGAAATTCGTTTGTCGTCTCCCCTTTTGGTATTCGAAACCTTACCCTTTCGGGACCCAAACTTAAGACCGATAATTTGCTCACACCAGAATTCAAAGAGTCGGAAAAACTTGGAGTGAATAGTTTGTCCCTATTACTGAGAGTCCTTTGCCCGTAATCTGCCGTCCGTGACCTGTGTCTGCCCGTCGACATGTTTGAGTCTGAGGTCCGGCTCACCGGCTGTCCGTGTGTTCTCTGCGAGTCGTGACGACTGCGAACTCTCCGTGTTCAGTTTGGATGTCACTACGTAGGGAAGTGTGTCCAGTCTTACCGGTGGCTTTCAGACGTCCACTACGTGCGACCTCTCCCACGACTTTGTTCCCTTGGGAGGCTGTGACGACCCCCGTGCACTTGACCATGTCAGTGACACTTCTAACCCCGAAGGGGTAAGGGGTTACCGTGGGTGTGCCGTCTTATGGGACCCAAACTAAGGACCCAACCCTTCTAGGAGACCTCTTCCCTTTCCGATGGGTGAGGTCATAAGACCGGACCTCTTAAGGTACCTGACATGTCAGGTGCCCCAGCGTTTCTCAACCTGTGCTGACTCGCTGAAAGTGATACTTCTTATCAAACTTCCAAGGAATTTTTGATTTTCATGTCGATTGTATACTGAGACGTTAGGGTGAGGATCCTCTTATATAGACCTCTTTTGAGATTAAACTTTTCTATTTGCGTGATGTCACAAGTGTCGTCGTGATAAGTGTTGTCGGTTCTCTACCTTCGTTGGATTGCGGGTGACTGACTACTTACCCGTTTTTACGCCATACATATACTTTATGATGAGTCGGTATCTTTCTTACTTTATTATGGTGAACGTCGTTGTACCTACCTAGCCCTCTAATAGTTCGATTCGCTTTATTCGGTCTATTTCTGTTTATAGTATCCTATAGTGAATGTACGCGTTAGACTTTTCTTTTTTTTTCTCTATGTCTACTTGATTAAATGTTTTGTCTCTTTCCGGGTTTCTCCTTCTTTTATTTGAGTCCCAATTATTTCCCCTTTCCCTTCCCACATTATGTCCTTAAAACCTAATTGTCTGTGTATGGTGTATATTTTATTTGGTTTTCCCTGATGACATATCGGGTCCCTTGATATCAGTGATCGAACATTATTGGATATTACCTTTCCTTAGACCTGTTCTTATCTATGTATGGATATTGGCACGATTTCTGGGCTTTGATTGTGCCGTAACATTTAGTTGATAGCACGGGAGCGAGTCGACGATTCAGTATAGGCTAAGGTACTAAGGTACCTGGCACCGGGTGGTCCGAGGAGACAGGTACCCTAAGGGGTCCGTTCTTATGACCTTACCCAGCGGTAAAGGAGGAGGTCCCCCTAGAAAGACTGGGTCCCTGACTTTGGGGTGGGGTCATGGGGGTCGGAGTGGGGGTAGAGGACGTGACCGTATCCCTAAGAAATGACGACTCGGTGGACCCTTCGGTTGACATAAAGGTAATTTGAGGGTCCACTCTCGCCATGACAGCAAGTGATGGCGGTGGACGACCGGTGTGCGATTTTAACGATCGGGTCTTCGGCGCCTCTCTCTTTTTCACGAGTTCAACAGCTTTGATTTTAGTTACTTGGCTGTCTTTTGTAGGGGTCTTGGGTGTAAATACCGTATCACAGACATTACAGTTCAAGTCCCGACGGACAGGGAGGACCTCGACCGAGATACCCCTCCCTCTTCGTTCCTTCACGTCCTGTGCACCCGGTCTCCTCTTTACACACAAAGATTACCACACACACACACAAGTCAGCACAGGCTGAGAAACGCTGGGGTACCTGACATCGGACGGTCTGAGGAGACAGGTGCCCTTAGAAGGGCCGTTCTTGTGACCTCACCCAACGGTAAAGGAAGGGGTCCCCTAGAAGGGGTGGTTCCTTAGTGTAGAGGTCACAGAGGGCGTAGTCGTCCGTCCAAGAAATGGTTGACACGGTGGGCCCCTC
This sequence comes from Capra ibex, assembly GCA_006410555.1. Lineage (NCBI taxonomy): Eukaryota > Metazoa > Chordata > Mammalia > Artiodactyla > Bovidae > Capra > Capra ibex. The sequence continues at coordinate 3,678,406 of SJYO01054996.1, forward strand.
GGATTTCAGGACATTTTTTTACAGGTGCTACTTTTTTTTTATAAACTTTCAAACGTTTATACATTTAAAAACGAAATCTAAGTCCTGACCAACAGGTTATTGGTGTCTAAGTCGACCCTTCTACACATCAATGTGCCACACCTCCCTCGTCCGCGCGTGTGTGTGTGGAAGGTGCACCTTCGCACTTTCTGCCCATACCAAACATGAACCCCGACTGCTCCAGTCTGTCACCGGACCACATCCGTCCGACTTCACTTTACAAGTTCGCCGTTAACTTCGTTACGTTATGACGGCCGCTATAGCCCGGTCGGTCCCGCCGTCTTCTAATTGACGACCTCACGTCGTTAGCCCCTGCCCCACCTCGACGGCCTTGTTCGACTGTCGGCCCTCCTCTTCCCTGTCCCTGAGACCGACGGTGCGGCTGTCCGTCCGTGACCGTCCTCTCCGACCGCCCGGACGTCCGAACGACTGCTCTGTGCGTCCCTGTGAGCGTCTGCCACGTGCCCCGAGCGCCGCAACCGAGCCCGGCAGTCGTGTCCACCCTGTGTGGAGATTTATGTAAAACGGGACCTCGTTCCATTGTGGTGGTTCATATGATGTCTACTGGGGGGCTCCCAGGGACCGATGGGTGTCAGTACGATTGAGAACCGATTGTGAAGACCTCTTTTACTGGATATCTCTTTTACTAATTAGTTTTTTTTTTTGTTTTTTTTAGGGTCCGAAGGTTGCTCTAAGGTCTCTGAGGAGTCGGTTATCAACAACGTCTCTATTAACAAGACTTAGATAGTTATTTCGGCTCGACGGGGAAGTAACTGACGTTCGTGGTTAAAGAAAGTGGGCCCTAATATTCAACCACAAGTGTCCGAATGAGGACGGTAATACCACTATTTGTCAAATTTGGTGTTGTCCCAGACTGTACATCTAGTTAAGACCCAGGTATTTCTTAGACGTGTTGTCCAAGACCCTGTCCTTAAATGTCGGCGGTGAAAAATAAGAGAGAACGACGTTTTTAATGAAGACAGTTTGTGAATCCTCTCACTCCTTTTTACATTTTTTTAATTAAAAAGTACATGATGGCCTCGTCGGAAAGAGTTGCGGCTTCGAGTTCTACTTATACAAAGACGTAAATTTTTTAATGAACCTCGACGTACGCCACGACTCACCCTCACCCAGGGTTGGGAGGTGGGACTGACTCTCGGCCGTCTGTCGTTAAACTTTGGGACTCGGTTCGACAGACGTAAAGGAGAGCCCCGTCGACAACCAGAGTGCAATCGTTGCGGTTTAATATAATCTGTAAATTAAAATTTGGAGTCCATGAATTTACATTTTGGAATGGTGTCATTATGAGTATTTCGTCACCCCGTAAGGTAGAGTGTCTTACCAACGAAGAAAGAGGGCGTGGGGGGCGGGGAACGAATTAAATTGGTCCTGGAGGACAAAACACCAAAACGTGTGGTGTTGCAGTAGATCGATTAATCCTCAAACGAGTGTCGAAACTTTTCGTCTTGGGGGGTCCCATGGACACGTAGGTCTCCCCTTCTGGACTGTTTCAAGAGACCTCGGTTTCAGAATTAAATCTCACCTGCTACCCCATCTCCTTTTACCTTGGGGGTGCGATGCATAATAATACATGTTATTTTTGCACCCTATTATTCTTCCGTATAAGTGGTTGTGTGCCCGTGAGTCTAAGTTTTCGACGACAGCAGGGGGACGGGGGCAGGGACGTCGAGGGTGACCCCTTCGAAAAGGTACTGAGACTGTAGGTTTGATTTACTTTGCTTTGACTTGCTTTTTCGTCCACTCAAGGTCTTTTTGTAGATAAAGACGAAATGACTGGTATGGTTTCGGAAACTGACACACCTAGTGTTATTTGACACCTTTTAAGACTTTCTCTACCCTTATGGTCTGGTGGACTGGACGGAGAACTCTTTGGATATACGTCCAGTCCTTCGTTGTCAATCTTGACCTGTACCTTGTTATCTGACGAAGGTTTATCCTTTTCCTCATGCAGTTCCGACATATAACAGTGGGACGAATAAATTGAATATACGTCTTATGTAGTACTCTTTGCGACCGGACCTTCTTCGTGTTCTAACAGTCCTTTTTATAGTTATTGGAGTCTATACGTCTACTGTGGTGGGAATACCGTCTTTCACTTCTCCTTGATTTTTCGGAGAACTACTTTTGTTTTCTTCTCTCACTTTTTCAACCGAATTTCGAGTTGTAACTCTTTTGATTCTAGTACCGTAGACCAGGGTAGTGAAGTACTGTTTATCTACCCCTTTGTCACCTTTGACAGTCTGAAATAAAAAACCCCGACGTTTTAGTGACGTCTACCACTGACGTCGGTACTTTAATTTTCTGCGAATGAGGAACCTTCCCTTCAATACTGGTTGGATCTATCGTATAAGTTTCCGTCTCTGTAATGAAACGGTTGTTTCCAGGCAGATCAGTACCGATACCAAAAAGGTCACCAGTACATACCTATACTCTCAACCTGATATTTCTTTCGACTCGTGGTTTCTTAACTACGAAAAATTGACACCACAACCTCTTCTGAGAACTCTCAGGGAACCTGACATTCCTTTAGGTTGGTCAGGTAGGACTTCCTCTAGTCAGGACCCACAAGTAACCTCCCTGACTACAACTTCGACTTTGAGGTTATGAAACCGGTGGACTACGCTTCTCGACTGAGTAAACTTTTCTGGGACTACGACCCTTTCTAACTCCCATCCTCCTCTTCCCTTGCTGTCTCCTACTCTACCAACCTACCGTAGTGGCTGAGTTACCTGTACCCAAACCCATTTGAGGCCCTCAACCACTACCTGTCCCTTCGGACCACACGACACGAAGTACCCCAGTACTTCTCAACCTATGCTGACCCGCTGACTTGACTTGACTGTAGCTTTGGTCTCTGTACCCCCTTTTTCTATTTTACTAATTCACTTTTTTTTTCCATCTCAAACATAAAGTGACGCTGAATCTCTTTTTTGTACTGTCTCTCGGGAATTAGGGACAAAGAAACCACCAATAAAAGGTTCACACCGTCCCTTGCGTCTACGGTTCAACTCCAGGACTTTAGGTATGTATTTACACAAAAGAACTTCACTCGGCCTAGGACACGGGACCAAAAATAATTGTTAACGAACCCCATACCGTCCTACCACGGTTGTTCTCCCTTCGGCCCTACATAAGGCCTACGTTTACCCAGGGTCAGTGGATCTCAAGAACTGTTGCACGCGAGGCTAGGTCCTCCAGATCGACCTCGGACCCTGAGACGCTAAGATCGGTTGAAGGTCCCCGACTGTCTATGGTGAATCAGACACCCGGTGTGAAACTCTTCGTTCCTAAAGTTCACTGCCAAGAGTCTGAAGTCGGATGTCGTAGTAAGGTACCCCTCAGACAATCGTGTCTTCGACGGTCCTCGGTGGGGACTCAAAATCTAAGTCACCTAGACCCTTGTAGGGGACCTCCTCCTTTACCGTTGGGGTGAGGTCATAGGAACGGACGTCTTAGGCTACCCGTCTCCTCGAACCACCCGACGTCAAGTATCCCAGAGTTTCTTAACCTGTGTTGACTTCACTGAATCGTGGGTGCGTATCCTGACCCTACCTTGAACTCTTAAGCATAAAGATTGGTCAAGGGCCCGCTACAACGGCAGTGCCCAGACCCGTCGGATAGACTCTTCACGACTACGTCTCTCAGACTCCGGACCTTAGTCCGGTGGACCCAAGTGTACCGTCGAAGTGGTCCTGCACTGAAACGTATTCGCTATAACTCGGGGAGACATGGTCTCAGAGGGGGTGACCTTTACCTCGATCCTCGTCACGGGTGAGGTACCCCTCGTTTGCACTGCTAGGTGTGCTCCCGGAGTCACAGTAATCGAGAAAAAAATAGTACTGATGGCAAAGAGTAAAGTAAGTATAGAACCCACACTGTCTCGGTAGGTAGGAATCCTTTATGTCTACACTTCCTTTTAGGGACACTTTGACGTCCTTGGAATGAAGACACTTTGTAAGACAACAGAGAGACCTAGAAACGAAGAATTGTACAGTCGAGATTCAAAATTTACTCCACGATTAATTGAGACGTTAATTGTGTAATAAATAAATAGACCGACACGACCCAGAAACAGAGGAACGCCACTCCCGCGATGAGAGACCAACGACCAACTCCCACCGAGCGACGTCACCGAGAATCAATACCTCGTGTCTGCGATCCGTGCCCGAAAGTCGACGACGCCGAGGGTCTGAGGTCTCGTGTCCGAGCCTTCGACACCGAGTGGTCGACTCGACGAGGAGCCGCACACCCGAGAGAGGTCTGGTCCCTACTTTCGTCTCAGGGCCCATGACCGTCCGCCCAAGAGTTGGTGACCTGGTGGTCCCTTCAGGATTACAACGTTAAATCTGGGGAAATTGGTCGGGTAAGACTTCGTCTAGTCGGGACCCTAAAGAAACCTTCCTTACTGTGATTTCGACTTTGAGGTCATGAAACCGGTGGAGTACGTTTCTCAACTGAGTAACCTTTTCTGAGACTACGACCCTCCCTAATCCCCGTCCTCCTCTTCCCCTGCTGTCTCCTACTCTACCGACCTACCGTAGTGGCTGAGCTACCTGCACTCAGACTCACTTGAGGCCCTCTACCACTACCTGTCCCTCCGGACCGCACGACGCTAAGTACCCCGGCGTTTCTCAGCCTGTGTTGACTCACTGACTTGACTTGACTTGACTTGACTAGTGAGTAGAGTTTATCTACCCCTTTGTTACCTTTGTCACTCTCTGAAATAAAACCCCCCGAGGTTTTAGTGACGTCTACCACTGACGTCGACACTTTAATTTTCTACGAACGAGGAACCTTCTTTTCAATACTGGTTGGATCTGTCGTATAATTTTTCGTCTCTCGGCTAATATGTCTCACTTCATTCGGTCTTTCTTTTTGTGGTTATGTCATATGATTGTGTATATATACCTTAAATCTTTCTACCGTTACTGCTGGGACATACGTCCTGTCGTTTCCTCTGTGTCTACACATATTGCCTGAAAACCTGAGTCTCCCTCTCCCTCTCCCACCCTACTAAACCCTCTTACCGTAACATTGTCCATATGATAGTACATTCTTAGCTTAGCGGTCAGATACAGGCTGCGTCCTATGTCGCACGAACCCCGACCACGTGTCACTACTGGGTCTCTCTACAATACCCCTCCCTCCACCCTCCCCCCAAGGACAAACCCTTACGTACATGTGGGCACCACCTAAGTACAGTTACATACCGTTTTGGTTATGTCATAACATTTCATTTTATTTCATTTTTAATTTTAATTTTTTATTTATTTATTTTTATTTTTAATTTTTTTTTTTTTTTTTCGTCTCTACAATGAAACGGATATCTCCAGGCAGAACAGTTTCGACACCAAAAAAAGTCATCAGTACATACCTACACTCTCAACCTGATATTTCTTTCGACTCCCGGCTTCTTAACTTCGAAAACTTGACGTCACAACCTCTTCTGAGAACTCTCAGGGAACCTGACGTTCCTCTAGGTTGGTTAGGTAGGATTTCCTTTAGTCAGGACTTATAAGTGACCTTCCTGACTACGACTTCCACTTTAAGGTTATGAAACCGGTGAACTACTCTTCTTGACTGAGTAAACGTTTCTGGGACTACGACCCTTTCTAACTTTCACCCTCCTCTTCCCCTGCTGTCTCCTACTCTCCAACCTACCGTAGTGACTGAGTTACCTGTACTCAAACTCGTTCGAGGTCCTAAACCACTGCATGTCCCTCCGGACCACACGACACTAAGTACCCCAGCGTCCCTCAGCCTGTACTGACTAGTAAGAAGAGACGAGAAGGACGGACAGAAGTAAAACGACATAAGGTCGATTGTGGACCAAGAACTTTACGACGAGTTCAAACGTCAAGGCACACCGGGGAGTCGACAGGGTTCGCGGGGAAAGGAGGAGAGGCTCAGAACCAGGTTTGTCGAAAGTGCAATTCTTGGAGGAAGACGTCAAAACGTGTGTGTTCCTTAGGTAGACCAAGGACTTTACAGCGAGTTCAAACCAAGAGAAACCCTTCAAAAGACACTAATTGAGAGAGTAGGAATTTGGTTGACGCGTCAAAGTCGGACCCGTAAGAGGTGGGTATGGGGTGACGTCCGAGTGTGACGAAAGAGTAGAGGACACAGGTCCGAAGCGCGAGACCCCGTCGTCCTCCGGATTGATCAGAAAGTGTTTGTGCGATGTCCTGTCTTGTTACCCGTGGGCCCGCAATCGCACACTCTTTAGTGAACCATGTAAATTTTTGTCGTAAGTAGACCACCACTGGAGTCAACATGTCCATGAAATATTTCTACAGACATATCGGCTGCTCTACCGACCTACCGTAGTGGTTGAGTTACCTCTACTCAAACTCAGCTGAGGCCCTCAACCACTACCAGTCCCTCCGGACCTCACGACACCAGGTACCCAAGAGCTTCTCAACCTGTGCTGACTCGCTGACTTGACGTGACGTGACTTGACATGTCTGGCTCCGTTAGTGGAAGGCACCCCTCTCCGAGGGTAGGTTTGGTTCGCAGACCTTTAGCCCCTCAGACTACTCTGTTCCACACCCCCGCGAAACCGAGTGTGGGCGCTGGTCTCCGTTTCTCGATGACCCATATCCCTCTCAATCGGTCATTCCACAAAAAAAAACCCCCCCACCCCCTGCCCCCGACGTGAAATGTCTTACACCCTAGAATCAAGGGACTGGTCTCTAGCTTGGGCACGGAGGACGTCACCTTTCCGTCTCAGAATTCGTGACCTCGAGGTCCCTTCGGGGGATCGCTCAGAGACACGTTTGCCTCATAAACATTTCTTGCCTAAAATCTAAGTACACGACGAAGGTCACAAAAAGGACTTTTTTATAAGACTAGCACACCCTCCGGTTGTGAACCCCACTTTGAACAAGAACAAATAATAATGTACCGTGTATTTCTTGGTTCGGGTTTCCGACGACGGGGTTAGTCCGACGTGATCCCCGAGTTGTCAAGAGTAGTCTGCTCCTCTCGAGACCGGCCCCCGTCGACGACCCGTTCCGTCCCGGTCCCACCACACACGTGGTCCGGCTCCTCCGGGTCGAGTCGAGGAGGATGGGAGTTTGTGCTCACACGGAAGAGTCTTTCTCCCGTTGCCGTATTTGGGCGATCCTGTTTCTGATTACGGTTGACTTTTTTACCTATGTGATGTCTCTGGACTGGTTACGTTAATTCGTACGCTACCTCTTCCTTTCCCGTTGGGTGAGGTCGTAAGAACGGATGTTGAATCGCTAATTTTGTTGTTCATACACCTGATGAACGGGGAGGTTTTTTATTTCACGGCCACCGTTGTTCTCGTGGATGAGTCCCCGTCTTCGGTGTCCGCCTGCCAGGGGACGTGTGGATACCTGGTGTGTTCCCGCCCTTCTCGTGTGGGTAAACTTCTATTCTTGTGCCTCCAGTGGACGGTTCCGGCAGGGCAACCGCCCCCCTCGCCCCTCCCCAGACGACCTTTGTGTCGGGGTAGACGACTCTGTGACCCGGAAGACGCCGGGGCTACTGACACTTGCGTGTCCACAGTGTAATGTTCACTTATTTGACGTCCGCCGATTACACACTGCTGAAGTCGGGGCAGTGACTTGAAGACCTCCACGACAGTACTATGGTCCGTTCTCCACTTTGCGGGTCGGGGGCTTCTCCGACCTCCGTCTCCAAACGGGAGGTGGTTTCGTACAGCAAAACAGACTCCTTCCTCTCCCCTCGTCCCACGACCCGAGACCCACTCCGACACACATGCGGGGTCCGGCCGCTCCAGTATCGTGGGAAGTCGCGACGGAAGGGTCTGGGCCGAAGAGGAGGACCCGGACCTCTACGGAGAGGAATTCCGGAGACGAACCGCCGGCGACTGCCTCCTTGCACCCCACCGACCTCTGTTCCTACTACAAATGGGTTTCATGTGCAGGACGCCGTCGTCGACGACGCAGATGTCCCTTCTGGACTACGACCTAGAAAATTAATCTTGTTTAATACGATTTTAATGAGATTTTAGGACAGACTATCTACCGTGTCATGTCACCCTTAAGGAAATTTATGGCCACTTGTCCGGTATCTGTTTTCACGGTGTCCGTTTCGTACAACGCCATTCACCCCGAGCTACGACGTATTAAATACGCGAGTGCGTATACAGTTCTACCAAAGGACCCTCGTGTAAACAAAGGGTTCTTCTACAGGTGTGAACCTCTTTTTTTTTTTTTTTCGTTCTCCCTTCTGAGAGGGTTTGAATTCTCCTATATGGTCCTTGGACCCTGTTGCTTGTTCCTCCTTCTTAATACACGAAACTAACCTACGGTTTTTTCACTTCGGACTGGTGGTTGTACTTCCGGTACAGCACCGCCCGGCGTATTCGTCCCCGTGGTGGAGAGGGTTTCGGAGTCAAAGGGTTAGACAGTTTACCCCGCTTGGAGGCGACGCAGAGACGTGGCCTCGTCCTGTGCTCCACTGCACCCACTCCGCCGGCTAGCTCCTGCGTTCCGCACTGCGGCAGCCGTCCCGCCGGCGCGAGTGTCGTCTCGCAACGGAGGTCGGAGACCAACTGTTGGCTCCTGGCGTTCCGCCGGGCCCAGGCGCCCCGGAACGGAGAGAGAATGGTGACGACTACCGACTCAAACGTTACTGGCATCGGAGCGAGGTGACCAGCCGTGACCTCTGTCTCATCCTGGCGACGACGTACGGCAGGCGAGCCGACCACTTCCTCGGGTCCGACTGCGGCGAGCGGTAGACTCTGGGTCCGCGTGATCACTGTAAGGGATCCTTATTTGTTCAGTCCACTTGTGGTCACGCGTGACGTGTGGGCTTCGGCCGTGCTCAATCAGATCCCCCGATGCGCGGACGCGTGGCACCTGGACTGCGGCGCGCGGACCGCAGGTCTAAGTGCTTTTCCTCTCCGTCGTGCACTTTGTTCTTGCAAGGTTTCCTTCTGCCGCTTCGTTCGGAATACCACGAGTTGTTTCCTTGGGTTCCGAAGTCCTCCGACGTTGGTGGCGTTCGGTTCCGTTTCTGCACGTGGTGGTGGAGATCCGCCTCGTCGCCACTTCTGTCCTCTGGGTGAAAACCCCCTTTTTTTTTTTGGTGATGAGGGTCACCCCGGAGGGACCACCGCGTTCCCAGTTCTTTGGTGGACGGTTGCTTAATCGGAACCTAGCTACGGACCTTCTAGGGGTTCTCTTCCTTAGGTCAGGTCATAAGAACGGACCTCTTACGGTGCCCGTCTCCTCGGACCGCCCGATGTCAGGTTCCTCAGCGTTCCTCGACCTGTGCCGACTCGCTGATTGTTGTTGCTATAAGGATCGTCCGGTCGCTCTGTTCCACCCAGGACCTCCTCAGGACGACGCAGTTGCATAACCACGTTCGCTTTTGATCGCGGTCAGCCTAAGGTGACAGACCACGGTCTCTCAATAAGAGCACCCTGTCGATATGAAATCCTAGTTGCGTTTAGTTTCAAGGATCTACTCTGTGCCCACCGTCTCAGTCCGAGAATTTGGTCTATTCAAATGAGAAACGGAACTTTTCTCTGATGTGTCTCCCTTTTATTAGAACCGTTGAATTGTCGTACATCACTCCACCTTTTTGCCAAGGTAACATATGAATTACTAAACTTAGTCAACGAGTTGCAGTCTCACTTAATAATAGACCAGTGGTCCTAAAGTTTGAGTTTTTATATTAATTCGCGGAAAGAGATTTCGAGTCGGTTAGTGTGGAACGACGATCGCTCAAGTAACGTAGACATTCCTCTAGAAACTTGCATAATTTGTCAAAGAAAACTAAAAATTTGTAAGGAGGGAAAAAAAAAAAAATTCAAATCTTGGTTAATTCAAGATTCAACAAAGGTATCTTCCAAAAGTATCGCGTACTAAAATTTATGTATCTCGTATGATCATCAAGGGTTTATACCGGTTAATGGTCTTAATGGGTACCTCGAAAAATTTTTTATCGTCGACGTTTTTTTAAGTTTAAAACTAAGGTTACCAGACCGCCCATCTCGAGCTCCCTTGTGTGTAAAGAGTCTTCCTGAAACCGTCAGGACTACTCGTCACTTCTCCGCCTTTGGTCCCGGGTCGGTGTTTGTTCCGGGAGTGACAGTAGCGTGCTTCGCCTTTCTAGGACGAGAATTTTGATGTAAAGATGGAATTTTTTGTTACGGTTGAGATACGGTGACACCTTCGACCCACGTAGAGCTTATAGTGTCCTCTTTATTTTTGATGTCACCTTCGAGAAGTCGTCGTTCCTGTGGCTCTAGTCTCTACGAGGACTGTTCACGTGGGCGGGACCGGGGAGCCGGCCCGAAACCCCTAGACGTCGGTCGGTCGAGGGGCAGAGGGAGGGCCGAGTCTACAAGACTAAGATCCTGAACGAGCTCGGGGTCCTTACACCTTTCAGAGTGCAGGACTTACTGTCACAGTTTTGGTCGTGACCGCGGACGAGGTCGGGGTAGGAGTCGGTCCACACGTCGTAGAGTATTCCTGTCCCCGTGGGTCCGAGTCGCTCCGCAACGCTTCCCGGTGGCGTGTACGAGGAGCCCCAGAAGAGGTGGACGGTAATCCCTCGCAAGGAACCCACGTGAAACCGGTCTAGGGACGTGTTGCCCCGTCACATTGTCGTCCTGCTCGTGCAGGACCTCGACTCACCCACGAGGGGAACCCGCCGAGCCGTCCCAGAGGGGACCCGACTGTGGACTCAGAGGGTGGTGGAAGACGGGAGAGCTCCTATGGGTGGCCCACCGTAGGTAGTCGAGTCCATGGAGACCGAGGGACAAACCGACCTGGTCCACCCTTATGGTCTCACACTTCACCCCCACGCGTACAGACCCGAGGGAGGTCTCAAGGTCCCGAGGAGAGTGACCCTAGGGACACGACCTCCGAGGGACACGACCTCCGAGCGACCCCGAGTGGAGAAAAGGGAAGCCCAGGTCCCACCAGGACCACGGTCGGGACGGTGGACGTGTTGGAGGGCCGAAGGGAGGCGGGTGCGGACAGGGAGACATTTCTTTGGGAAGACTGGTCTTCCCACACCAGGAGTCGGAAAGGGAAGGGACACCCCTGTGGCCAAGGTACATGGGTGGTGAATTCTCTCCCAGTGTAGGGGAGGACTCCGCGACTCCGGGAAAGACGAAAGTTGTCGTCTTGAGTCTTTTTGCGATTGTCAAAACCCTGAAGGGACCCCCAGGTCACCACTACTGAGGTTCGAAGGTCACGGTCCCCCCAACGTCCGACCTAAGGGACCAACCCCTTGGTTCTAAGGGTGTACGACCCGTACACCGGTACTTTTCTTTACGATTGTAAAAAAACCACCTACTTTCCTTTTCTTTCTCTTGTCCTCCTCTTCGTGTCACTATTATTCTACGTACACCCGACGTTGGGGTTGAGACTCGGTCCTGGGGGAGGAGTTCGGGTACGATGGGTGTCCCTACGGACGACAAACCACTCTTACGGTTCCGCTACGAAGGTAGGAGGGAAGTCACGGGTAGACATGGAGACTGTTCAGGAACAGTTCACACCCGTACACACATGAGTCAGTACAGGTTGAGAAGCACTGGGGTACCTGACATCGGGCGGTTCGAGGACACAGGTGCCTTAAGAGGTCCGTTCTTACGATCTCACCCAACGGTAAAGGAAGAGGTCCCCTAGAAGGACTGGGTCCCTACCTTTCGTCCAGAGGACGTAACGTCCACCTAAGCAATGGCACACTCTGTGGTCCCTTCGGGTAGTTCACACCCTAAACAGGTGTTTTAGAGTAAAGTATGTTGGAAATCCGTGTGTGACCTCTTCCTTTACCGTCGGGTGAGGTCATAGGAGCGGACCTCTGAGGGTACCTACCTCCTCGGACTACCCGATGTCAGGTGCCCCAGCGTTTCTCAGCCTGTGCTGACTCGCTGAAGTGAAAGTGAAATCCGTGTGTCCCGGTTTTGTGGACTTTTCGGTTCTTATTCAAGTGGCAGCTAGGCAGAAACCCGACTACTTAGCTAATCCACGGGAAAGGAAACAAGCAAGACAGACCCCACACCGGGGCTCCTGTTGGTCGGGGTTTGGGAGGACTGTGTAAACGAAGGTAGTCTTCCACCTGCCCTACTAGATTCACACAGATAGGGACTGATGAACCACGGTCTGAGGTTCTTATTCACAGGTCCGTGTGAGTCTGTGGCTCCAGTTGGAGTTGAGGTCTAGTCCCTGTGTCCTTTGCAAGTCTACCTTTGTAGGTTAATCCCGGTTAGAATCCTACTATTCGAGAAACAGACTTCCAGTTTGTGGATGGTAACCTTTCGCTTCCCCACCTAAGTAATGTTTACATGTGCGATTACTTTTCGATACACTACTGTGATTACATGTGGACCAAAAAGTTGAAGGTCGACGAACAGCTTACTTTAAAAGTCGTGTAATACGACGACCACCTAGACGAATCCCCAGGTCGAGGACTCCCCGGGGGTTCCTTGGTTTGACCCCAGAGGCCTCACTTCTTTGAGGGCAGTTCCGACGCACCAGGACCACAGACTAACGTCTTAGGTATACTTTGGGTTTTGTCGACACACCTTAGGAATCTGTTCGGGTGCGACTCCCAAGCAGTCGACCGCTCCTAGAAGAATAAAGACGTAGGAGTCAGTGACTCCAGACTGGGAAACACTGGGGTAGCCAACATCAGACGGTCCGAGGAGACAGGTACCCTAAGAGGTCCGTTCTTATGACCTCACCCAACGGTAAGGGAAAAGGTCCCCTACAAGGACTGGACCCCTAGTTTGGACGTAGAGAACGTTTCCTCCATCCAAGAAATGGCGATCACGGTGGACTCTCAAAGAAGTGAGGTCTCTGAGGTCAAACCAAGGAACCCCCGGGGGAGTCCTCGACTTGGGGTCCCGTTTAGGAGGACCCTCCTCGGTCACCATTTCTTGGACGGACGGTTCCGTCCTCTACGTTCTCTATGTCCAAGTTAGGGACCCACACCTTCTAAGGGACCTCCTCCTTTACCGTTGGGTGAGGTCCTAAGAACGAACCTTTTGAGGTACCTGTCTCCTCGGACCGTCCGATGTCAGGTACACCCCAGTGTTTCTCAGTCTGTGCTGACTTCACTATCCGTATACTTTCCTACTTTAAGACTATAAACGTCGTTGTACCGACCTGAACCTCCCGTAAGTCAAGTCAAGTCAAATCAGCGAGTCAGCACAGGCTGAGAACAATCCGACTCATCTTATTCGGTCTGTCTCTTTCTGTTTATGCCCTACTATAGTACGTGACCACCGAGGATTTTTGGTGCTGTTTCACTCATATTGTTTCTTCGTCTGTGCACCCGCTATTCCTCGACAATGGTCGCCCCTCACCCCCCGCCCCGCTACTCCTCATGCCCGTGTCTGATAATGCATATTTTATTCGGCCTTGTTGTACCCCTTATGTCGGTGATAAAATATTGAGATTTACCTCATATTGGAAATTTTAACACTGAGTGATATGGACAGTGAGGGTATTATTATGACATGAAGTCCATTTGTAAAATTTGTTTAAATTTTCCTACTTTTCCACTATGTCCGTACGTGGTTGTTAGGTGGCCTTGTTGTACACATTCTTCCGTGGACCGTCTTAACAAGTCTTACCAGGGTGCGGTCTTTACCGACTTCACAGGTAAGTGGGTGGTGCCCGTGGAGCACCCTCTAGGGACCGTCATTCTCCCTCACCTCAGACTACACCCGGAGGAGTCCTGTCTGTAGTCTGTCCCGCACCTGGGTGTCTTCTGGTTCCGGCCCCGTGGTGGCCAGGACCAGGGTGTGTCGGCGTGGTGTCCCGCTTCGGTTGCCGCCTCGTCCTTTACTCTGCCCGAGCGGGACGTGCTCGTCCCCCGCTGCGCCCGGCACCACCCTACCCTGGGCCCCCGAACGACCCGACGGGCCGGTGGCCGACGCTGGACTGGAGGTGCGACCAGTGGGTGCAACAACATCGAATCAGCGAGTCAACACAGGCTGAGAAACGCTGGGGGCTCCTGCCATCGGGTGGTCCGAGGACACAGGTAACCCAAAGGGTCCGTTCTTATGACCTCACGCAAACGGTCAAGGAAGAGGTCCCCTAGAAGGGCTGGGTCCCTACCTTGGGTGCAGAGATACAGAGGACGTGACGTCGACCTGACTAAGAAGTGACGACTCGGTGTTCCCTTCGGGGTATGTGAATCGATCTTGAATCCTAAAAAGTGAAAGACTCACGTATAAGATCTCTTCCTTTACCGTTGGGTGAGGTCATGAGAACGGACCTTTTAAGGTACCTACCTCCCTCGGACTATCCGATGTCAGGTACCCCAACGTTTCTCAGCCTGTGTTGACTCGTCGAAGTGACATATAATTTAGTTATATTAAATCGTGGGGGGGGGTTTTTTTTTGGAGAATCTTTTTTTCTTTTCTTTTTTGAGTAAACTTACCAAACACTTGTGTTTCCAGTCTAGTCCTTCGTACTCTATTTCAATAGGTCCTCGTTCCTCTGTCAAAGCGGTCGCATTTCAGGGTCTCACCAGGTCGGGATGTCTCATACCCTACGACCGTAGGTCTCCTTCCTTCCGTGTCTTCCTGGCGAAACCATAGCAGAGTCATGAAGGGGGGTCCCAGACGTAATAGTGCTGTCTGTACCAGCTGAAGGACCAGGTAAGACTTGAGTCTTCGGACAAGGGAGTTTCTGGGGAAGAGACCTAGTAGACCAACGACCGGAACTACCCGTCCCCGCCGACGTAATGTTACGATTAGGTACCTCGGAGTGCGGTCGGGGAACTATACCTCTACACACACGGGTGACCCGGCCGACTAATCACGTTCGAAGGTACACAGTTTTCGTGGTTTAAGAAGGGGTTCTTATTAAAATCGAAATGAATGTAGGGATTTCACACTCTCAACTAAACTTTCCATGAATGGAGGTGGTATACGATAAAAAGAAATTTGTTAAACGTAAAGTTTCACTTATACCGTAAATATCGACTTACTTATAGTCATACAACGGACTAGAGTGTGTTCGTACTTTTTCTACGACCAAAAGATAACTTGTTCTTACAAAAGTAAGCGGTTTACTGTAGTTTCTGTCTTAAGGAGAAAATTCGATATCCGAATAATGTAATTTTATCGGACAGGACTAAATTTTTTTTTTTTGTTGGGACTTTATTTCGAAAAGTATCGTAAGTTTATCTCTAAGTAGTTGTTAGAAAAAAGAAATTATGTCTTAAGACGAGTGACGTACAGGACTAAAACCAAATAGAAGTTATTGCTCTAAACTAGGAAGGATGGTTACGAAGTTGACCCTTTTGTTATGAACCCTAAACTGAATGACCACTTAGTCGGACCTTTTCCCGTCTTTGAGAACCACTACCACTATTACTTCAAAGTACGTCAGGCTCTCACCTCCTCTTTTTGGGTTTCTCCTAAGATACTCACGCACTCATACTTTGTCTGGAAATAAAGGTAACATCCTGAAACATTAAATTTTTTTTTTTTTAAGTATTAATGCCCTTTTTCTAATTATCCGTGAGTGAGAAAGGCAACCTCCAGAAACTTTATGTCTGACGACAACCTCCGGAAAAAGAGTAAGGACACACCGAAGTTTAGAATAATTTTTTTGAGTTCTCAAGTTACAATGGTACGTTTGGATGCCGATACGGGGCCGGGCGAGGCTCGTGACCTCCTTTTTGGTCCAACCGACCTTAGTCCTGACCTGTCGCCTCCGGAAGGATTGCCGATGTAGTGAAGTTTGATCCGGAAGCGGTAGACAAGGCAGGAGATTAATGTTTGGGTTTTTATTATATTAAGTGTTGTGATGGTATTTTTCACTCTATGTTTACTAAATTCACGGACACTCCTCCCGGGTGAGCGGAGTGATAAACGTAACCTTTAGACGGGAGGAAAACCGTTGGTCCTAAAGTCCGATTCTCCTAAAAAAAAAAAAAAGGGTTCCTGTGGAAGTCATCGAAAAGAATTTCTACGTCCGCAAGTCCTGAGTCGTGACACACTGCCAACGAAACATTTTCTCGTGTTAAGTTGTGTGACTGGTGACTCTGTCCTTAGCACACAAAGAGTCTTGCGATACGTAACACAAGTAAAAAACCCATATATAAAAGACGTCATACGACTGACCTCTTTTTTCCTCCATGTCTCAGGTCTGAGCCCCATTACAGTTTAGATTAATGATGATTTATTTTGTAACACCGGTACGGGTCTTAACTTTTAGGACCTTAATTCTGTCAGGCACCAATAAAGGATTTTACACCTTTGTCGAGTAAAATAAGACTAAAGAGGGACAAGATTTCTACTACGGTTCCCCCTTTTTTTTTACCCTCATACGAAACAACATCTTTAACGAATTTGAATAAAACGTTCCAATATGTCTATGTGTCTCTTACATTTAATCTTCAGATGGTTTTACGTAGATTATCTAGTTGAGAAATAACCTGTACATGTATAAAAAGAATGAATACTGGTGTCTTTTCTACATTATAAGATAATGTGAAGAAATTATATTGAAGGGTAGGTAAAGAGGAATAACAAGGCTTTGGAAGTACTATTAAAATCCAGATCTTGTAGAATGACTAAATTACCTCTACTGAGTGGGACGGTAAAAGAATGGAGACATAACGAAACTGACAAACTTTAAAGAGTAATAGTATTTGTTACAACGTTTCCTGTAGAAGATGAAAATCTGCAAAGGAATCCGACTATAGAATCTTCTCAATAATAACTAACCCAGTTTGTCGTAGTCGTAGAAAGACTGAGTACTATATACGATACTTAATTAAAAGAATTACCTGGTCACCCGATTTTCTTCTACCTTGGACTCGTTTGTTCAGTCCAGTATTGAACATTTTGTCTGTGTTGTCATTGTCACTACTACCAGTATT
This sequence comes from Capra ibex, assembly GCA_006410555.1. Classification (NCBI taxonomy): domain Eukaryota; kingdom Metazoa; phylum Chordata; class Mammalia; order Artiodactyla; family Bovidae; genus Capra; species Capra ibex. The sequence goes on from SJYO01054996.1 coordinate 3,695,320, forward strand.
ACTACTCTATTAGTATTGTCGGGGGACTCCAATTATGTTCCTGGTTTAATGTGTTTCGTGAAACAGTTGACGGTTCGAAGACTTCTATGACCAACAATAATTAAAACGGTTACCACTCAAAAGGAAAAGGGATGTCAAATTAAAAAAAAAAAAAGGTCGTTTTTACCACTATGACGATTAGAACACAAACTGAAATTTTAGATTGTTCAGACCTATAGATGAGGAGAAAGGGAACACCACCGTAGGACCACACACATGCAACGGGTCTGGGAAACGGAACATAGACACAAAGCTGCAGGATCAGTTGTGGAGGGCGCTCGGGTTCGTGAGAAAGTGACCGACTACGAAGAACTTGGGGGCGAGGACGTGAGCCTGGTCGTGTCACGAATCAGAACCCTTTTGAACTGCTGCGTGAAGGGTGAGAAGCAGAGGGGTGGTCTCCATTACGGCTTCAGTAGTCTTCATCTCATCTATTTCGCTCTCTGTCTCTCTCCTCTTTAGTGCACGAGCCCCGACTGGGTTCGTTTCCTACTGTCTCTCCTGGAGTGTCACTCCTCTCCCCTCGACCTCGTAGGTTCCGGGTGGGGTCGAAGGTAGGGCAGCGACCCTACGACGTGGTGGAGCCCCTGCCTATCTTAAACTACAGACGATGTTAAGTCCTACTTTGGGAATTCGGGTAGTCTTCCATTCAAGATTATTGACCTTTACCCAAATTTATAAATGAGGTTTCTGTTTCGGACGCAGAAGGTCGACACACCACACCGTGAGTAAGAACGGTTACTGTGGACGTCAAGAGTAGGACGGGCAAATATACTCTCACTACTTGTGAACCGACGATACGTAAGACTTCTACGACTGCCTGCTGTCGTTGGTGGTGGACACGAATAAATGTGCGACGAATGAATCGGTGTTCGGTAAAGCACCATGTCCAATATACTTGTTCAAATATACGCCATCAATATTACTCCATACTGTTGTGACGTGTTTTCCTCCAATTGTGATTCCTAAAATTCATTATTTTGTACTTAAATTGTGAGTACGTCAGTCAGGTCAATGAGTCAGTACAGGCTGAGAAACACTGGGGGCACCTGACGTCGGTCCGGAGGGACAGGTAGTGGTTGAGGGTCTCGAACGAGTTTGAGTACAGGTAACTCAGCCACTACGGTAGGTTGGTAGAGTAGGAGACGGAAAGAGGAGGACGGAAGTTAGAAAGGGTCGTAGTCCCAGAAAAGGTCATTGAGTCAAGTTATTTTATGTCAAAATATTTTATGTTTCAGGTTCTACGAGTATAGAACAGAAGATCGAGGAATAAACCGAGACACGGGAGTTCTTGAATCAAGTTAACGAGTGAGGGAAGAAGTTGTATGAGGAAGAGGAGGTGGACTGTATACGTCATCCGTAAAAACGTGTTTTAGGGGGTATTGACTCACCGCGTGACGAAACCCCCGTCCGCAGAGACCGAGAGAGACGTAGAGGACTCGGGAAAGCTCCTCCGCAGGCACTACGGGTGTGTTGCCGGGGTGCGGGTCCGGACAGGTGGACCTGAAGGAGGAGAGGAAGGGTCCAGAGTGTCTTAGTAGAGATTCCTGACTTATCTCCGGGACAGACATTCCTCACTCCCGTGACCCGTTGAGGCACAAACGTTGCCACTCCGACACTTCCCCCATGAACAAACACTCAGTCCTGTAAACCCCCCCACTGAGGAGTGATCCTTGTAAGGTCTCTCTCCGTACCAGAGACGTCCGTACCAATGAACTCTACGACCCGGTGTTCCAAGCCTCGACCACCCTGTAGTCCTACTGGACCAAGAGAAGACGGTTGTGTCCTTACAAATGCACCGTTCCCCCGGTTGGTACCTGAACTGAGCGTGTCTTTCCGACATTGGACCCCGGGACCAGGGCCGGCTCCGGGGCCGGTCGGAAGGACTTCTGACACCCAGTGTATGACTGCAGACAGAACCTCGAGACGGAGGGGTCGGGAAAAGGATATCGAGGAGGTGCGACTGATAAAACGAGTAGTACTTTCGTAGTATAGTTGTCGACTTTAGGATGAGAGGTGACTTGTGTGTGTAAAAACTCTCCCCTCTTTCAGAGATGTCGTTGAAAATAAATGAATAGCCTTATAGACAAGGGTATCTCTACATGTTGAATCATAACGGTTGTAGGGAGCATACAAATATTACTTTTGGTAGTTCCTAATTGAACGAAAACAGTTAAGAATGTCTTCCCTTGTGAGGTAAACCTCAAATTTGCTGACTTCTACAAAAGGAATTTGACCTTCAACACCGAAACTAAAGATACCCTTGACATGGGGTTTCCAGAGTTGGTATCTTATGACGTTACCTCCTTGGCAATAGTCTTTCGGTTGTATCAATGGGAGTTATAAATAGTGAACGTAGAGTGTACTGTCCACTATAAGTTCGTATAAATGAAGTACGTTTTTATTAACGGTCCAGTGCTGTAATCCTCTCCTATTGTTTCCTTCTCTTTATCACCAGATGTAGAGTTTCTCAAATGTCAAATTACGGTTTTTGTTATATCGTGCCTAAACGGATTTGGAGTCACCCTTTTTGTACAGTTGTCTCTTTTGGTTGTCATTCTTCCGTAAAGAGGATTCTCGTCTTCTCCGGCTTAGTTTATTATCGAACTCAGTAAAGTGAAGTCTACAGTGGTTGAAAGAGTTTACGATCAGAGTCTCTTCGGGGTACTCTGTACAAATTGGATTTTTATTACTTAATGATGAATCGGTAGTTTTGGATCGGGCGACTTTAGACCAAATACCTTCGTCTGGAGTGGTACACTACGACTAAACCCCCTCATAAGAGTTCGTTTAATTAAGAGTTGGTTCTTCCGTTCGCAGACGTTCACAAGGCGGTTCAATGTCCTCAAATCCGCTCCACAGGTTAACTACGTGACCGCTCAAGTGCGACATTTGTCTTGGGTTCCCCACCCGTTATTAGCCCACCGGTTCCGTCCGTGCCCCACTCTTCGGTCCGAGACTTCGGGATTGTTCGGACTCTACGCTGGGTGGCCCTCCCCTAACGAGTAGGCCGAGTGTCTTGTCCGAGACCTCAATAATGGTACAGAAGATCTGGTAGACTTTGATTTGTTTCTTTTTGAAAACAAAGATGCTCTGTTGGTGCCTAGGTCAAAACTACAGCGCACTAAAAAAAAAAAAAAATTTATCGATAATGGTGGCATCGTCGTCGAATCGCTGAGCCGCAGACGTCACACTCGTCAAAACTATTTGTCGGAGACGCCCGGTGTGTTGCCCCTATTACATAGGAATTCATGGCGGTTACTCGACGGTAAGACGTGTCGGTTAATGAAGACACGCAGACAGTGAGTTTCCTTTTTACTGACTCGGGTAATCTAGTTTGGAAACAGTGACAAGGATTACGTGAGAATCCGGAGTAATTAGAGGCCCTCGTCGTTGTCTCGGCGGCCACAGAGTAACGGAGGGGGCTAGTCCGGGTGCACTTCAGAGAGTAGAGAGGGGGTTCACGAGGCGCAATTAGTTCGAGAGGAATAATGGGGTCAGGGACAGTGCCGCCTCTCGCGCGAGGGAGAATTTACGAGAGTAATACTGGGTAGAAATCTCGACCGATTCACCTTTTTTTTTTTTTTTCTCTCTCCTCTCCCTCTCTCCCTCTTTCTCCTGCTCTCTCTTTCTCCTCTCCTTTTTCGTTCAGGCTAGTGTAATTATAAGTACTGTTATTAATCATAAGATCCAGTGACTTATAAGTACGATAATCAAACCAAAAAATACCCAAACGACCTACAGGACTAATGACTTCACACCTCGTTTTGTCGTACCAACTCTGAAAGCTACAGTTGCCGCCAAGTCAGGCGTTTTGTGTAACTCTAGGAGCAGGGAGGCGGGGGGTCGATCTTTTTTTTTAGTCGAGCTGGGAACCCCTACCGAAAGGATAGAGCTTTGGTGACCCCCGGACACAACCCCCCTCCACCTCCTCTTCACCCCCCCTTTCCAAAGGGGGGAAAATGTCTCCAGGGTCACAGTCAGACCACTCCTACTTTTGTGTGGGTGTTTATGGGTTGTTTTCTGCGTGAAACCCCTGGTGTTCTCTCGACTGTAGAGTTCTAGCGTACAACGTTGACCCTCGACCCCTCTTGTGTCCTTATTTCTCTCCTACCTGTGTGCCTTGGTCTCGCCCCACGGGCACCTCTAGGTCCCTGCAGAATTGCCCCTGTGGAGGACGACGGTAGCAGCCCCCTCGACCCCCCGCCCCCCGTACCCAAATCATTCAGATTCGGTGATTCATATGGGTTGCCGATTTATTTGTGAAGTACCGTGGACGTTTTAATTAAGTTTCCGGACTCAAGAGTTGTGAGAAGGAAAAGAAGTGACCACTACTCGTCCTGATAGTACTACCTAAGGACTGTGTCACGACTTCTCGGTCCGAAACCTTTCCGTGCCGAACACAATAGGACTGTCCCTACCTCCATCCGTGACAAGAGGGCAAAAACTCTGCACCTTCGACCCCCAAATCTCTGTGGACGTGTTCCAGGATCCTACCCCCTCCGCCCTAAGCCAAATCACAGACACTGAGGTTTCGGGGGTGACACCCGGGAATACAAAGGACGAAAGATGACTTTGCAGTTTTATTGACAGTCTCGACTCGAGATAAGACAGTGTGCACCTATGTCAAGATGGTTGGACCGGGTTTTGAGTACAGTCTTTCATAAAGACCTGTAAACGGGTGGAAGAGACCTTTTCAAAAAAAAGTCTTTCAAATCAGTGAGTCAGTACAGACTAAGCAACGTTGGGGTACCTGACATCGGATGGTCAGAGGAGGCAGATACCATAAAAGGTCCGTTCTCATGACCTAGAGGGACTGGGTGCCTAGCTTGGACCCGAGGGTGTGACCTCCGTCTGCGAAATGGCAGACTCGGTGGTCCCTCCACCGTCAAGAAGGTGGGAGAGACCTTCGTAGGGACTTTACTGTCAACCCATCTAAGAGATTTACACTGAAGACTACCCAAGGGAATCTTACCGTTGCATCCTGAAGGACCACCACGCCACCTATCCTTAGGTACACGGTTACGGTCCCTGTACCCAAGCTCGGGACCAGGTCCTTTTAGGGTGCACAACGCCTCGTTGATTCGACCACTCGGTGTCAATGACTCGGTCTCGAGATCTCGGGTGGTCCGCGTTGAGGGTTCGGGTATTCGACGTTGATGACTTCGGGTGTACTGACCTCGGACACGAAGTGGTGCTCTCTCCGACGTCGGTGCTTATCGGACCCGCGACGTTCCGTCTCGTCGGGAGCGAACGACGTCGATCTCTTTCGGACGTGTTTCGTAGTCTCTAGGTCGTGTCGATTTGGACTTTTGTTCGTTTGTTCTTCCTACCTCTTCCGTCTACGACGGGACCCGTAGGACTCTTTGGGCAGAACCTCCTTCCCTTTCTACACTACCCCTCCCGCCTGAACTTAGTCCAGACTTAGTTGTTTGCAGAAGAACGACCTCATCTACGACGTCATTAAAAAAGTTTTTGGGTAACTCTCCCTTTACAAGATATAGGTCCACACAATAGGTTTTTACAAAAGAAAGACGGAAGTGTGAAGTAACTATTATCGAACTGAGATGTATTCGAAGATTTGAGTTTTACTAAACAGGTACATTGTTTATGTTTCACCACAAGAACCCTTCCGGTTCCAGCCATTCTCAAAAGAAGGAACTATCCAATTGGAGCCAGCGAGGAAGTGAACCTACGAAACCCCTTGAACAGGTACAAATGAGAGGATAGGTCAAACTCTGGACTGAGAAGTTTACCCTTCTGTGACCGTAAAAGAACCAGCAGAGGTCGTAGGAAAGAAGACAATGTAGAAACTAACGGTCGTCATGGAAATCGATACAAGAAGTATCAAACATTAGGTAGATGACTTTAAAAACAAAAGCGTTAAAGGGGGGAATTAAAGAGGAGTCTCGAGAAAGAGGAGTCCCAAAAGTAGAGTAGAAATCAAACGAAGTAAAGCTTTTATGTTCTTGGCTGGAGAATTTAGAAAGAGCACTATCATTAGCAACAACGAATCAGTGAGTCAACACAGACTGAAGACGTTGACATCGGACGGCCCGAGGAGACAGGCACCCTGAAGGGTCCGTTCTTATGGACTTCACCCAACGGTAAAGGAAGAGGTCATGTACAAGGACTGGGGTCCTTATCTTGGACACAGAGGACGAACCGTCCGTCTGGGAAATAGTGTCTCGATGGACCCTTCGGGACTACCGTCGACATTAAAGGAGAGTGTCTTCTCGGCCCTCGGAGGGGTAGAAGTGACGCCCGGAAGACGAGACCGATTGAGCGTTCAAGGTTTGACTCTGGGTCCGACCCAGGCGTCATACTTCCGTACTGTTACGCAAAAGGGAGGAGGAGGGGTTGGGGGATCGTTTTGCACTGCAATTATAGTAGTCTAAAGGTCGTAAAATTACAGACTCTACATCAGTCGTAAGGTTGTGACCGTTTGGTGAGGGGTTATGATCCTTATCGTATTCTGAGTCGGAAGGGACCACCGAGTCTGCCATTTCGCAGACAGATGTTACACCCTCTGGACCCAAGCTAGGGACCCAACCCTTCTAGGGGACCTCTTCCTTTACCGTTCGCTGAGGTCCTGATAACGGACCTTTTAGGGTACCTGTCTCCTCGGACCACCCGAGGTCAGGCTTCTCAGCCTGTGCTGACTCGCTGAAGTGAAGTGAAGTCGGAAGGGGGCTCATTAAAAGATAGGGTAACGGGGAAAATCTGGGTGGTCGAAGTCACCAGAGTAAACACACAAATAGCAGCCTGAGGAGGTCGGAGGTGACCTCCCATGTCGGGAACCTCCCTCCCAGAACAAAGTGGGGGACCTTGAGGTCTCGTGATTAGTCCCGACCCGTCCGTGACTAAGTCATTACTACCACTCCCGTACCATGTTCCCCACCTCGTTGTGTCATGGGTTTAGTAGTGCGAACAACTCTGTCAGATTTTCAGTCGCAGTTGTGCCAATCCGTAGTACTCTGAACCTCGTGCCTTGCGTGGTACCGGCGTGTGATCGTTACGTTCTCTTTGTAGACCTATTAATAAAGTCGATTCTTTCTCAATTCTACCGGCCTATGTTTTTTTATGTTTGTAAGTCTCGAAAGAATAAAGAATGGTTAATCTACTATGTTATCTGTGCGGGGGATTTTATATTGGAAGTGTAAAGTGGTTTTTAATATTTCATTATCTTACCTAATTGTCATCAGACTAGATAGGATTGTCATTATCTTATTTATTGTATGTCTCCCCATATATTATTCAAACTTATTTACCCTTTCTTGACACAATCTTATTCTTTGAGTTATATCGATTCTACAGTCAAGGAGATGATGATTAAGTATCTACTTGTCGTACTGTTAATCTCAGTGTTACTCTAATAAAAATCCCCCTTCTCTTTCAAAGTTCAAAACGACTTCAAATAACCTTTTTTTTTATTTACCCACCGTTATTGGTTCTTTTTGATATTTTAGTTTCTCATTATTCTTTGATACAATATCCAAGATAATGGTCCATATTTAGCTCGGCACTTGGATTCTGTCGTCTCCTTTGGGTGTGTTACACCTCTTTCATCCAGTTACCTTATTTAAAAAATCGGGGCTTTGTATTGGTTAAACTAATTTACTCAATCAACGTGTTCTTTCCTCTGTTTGTCTCAGTTGTCCTTTTCCTTTATTGTCTCTTTCTTGTTAATCAATACATAAACTTATTTTTCAAATTGATCCAAAGGATAATGTATATTATCTGGGTTTGTTTAATCTCCATCTGATCTCCAATTTATAATTTTTTTTCCTTTCCCTGGTTGTCATTTTAATATTTTGAGACTTTATTTATATATACTAAATACCAGAATAAAGTCCTAATAATTTCCTAAAGATTTATGGATTTTATCTTTGACATCTGCATGTTCAGATTACTAAAATACTATATGGTTTCTTCCTCTTGGAGACATACGTTTATTCTGCTATTTTAGTTTTTTCGTTTATCATCGACGTTTTATATAATGTTTCACAATTATGGGAATTATATGTTTCTCAAGAATGTACAATTATTCGTTTTCTGTTCATGGATCACGTCGTTGCCCGCTTCCTACGTAGATTTCTGATGTTGCATTCTTTGTGTCCGCTGGATTTCTGTATGCGCTACGAGTTGCAGTCGTACTTGACTTCCCTAGGTTTGTTCGTTTCGTGGTTTACGAAAATGACGAATGCTCTAATCGTGTCTAAGATTTTTACACATTTTCACTTTACTCGTGAGTGAAATATGTGTCTTCAAATAAAATATATTTTGGAGAAATCTTTACTCAAACCTTTACACATTGTTCTTAGAATATTTACAAATATAGACAAATGGCTCAGTGAAGTTGAGGTCTGAAAATCAGATTCTATAATCATTCAATACGTGTTTCTAAAGTCTTATTCACACATAGTCCAGTCCGGATGCCCTTACATTTTCAATATGTTCCCTTCCGTGTGCTGTAGCTAGACTAAGTTATTGCACCTCTATCTTTCACTTTGTTCGTTAGTTTTTTCGATGTTTCTTTGCCGTCAAGTAGGTCTCAAGGTTTGGTTTCACCGTCTTAAGATTACTCGACTGTCAACTTTCTACTCCAATTCTTGACACCATTCAAGAAGCAGTTCATCGAGATTTTATTGAGTATGGGTAAAAAGTCGATTTTTTTTTTTTTTTAGGTAGTGAATTTTCGTCGTTACTAAACGAAACTTGATTCAAACGGCCCGACCTTACGAAGGATACTCGGTCAAGATGCTTGTCGGCCCATCTGCAGTGAGACCGGCCTGTGGTCAACTACTGTGACAGGTCCTGAACCGTCTCCCGCGGTGTCGGGACTCGGGACACCGGTGCTCGCCGAAAGGAGGGGTATTCACCACGACACGAGGCCGCCTGCAGCATCAGGGTGAAGACTCAGGGATGAACACAAAAAAAAATTAATTAAATAAATTTAACCTCCTATTAAGGTTACGACACTGCCAAAGACGTCGTGTAGTTGTACTCAACTGGTGTCCATATATACACAGGAGGGGTAGGACTTAGGGGGAGGAGGGGTGGAGGGACGGGATAGGGAGACCCGACAGGGCTCGTGACCGGGACCCACGGGACGAAGTCCGTGACTTGAACGTGACGAGCGCAGGGAGGAACACTAGGTTCCTCCTACTTTTAGATGGTCCGAGGGACGTACCGTTACGTGCGCCACATCCAACTAATGGGCGAACATTGCTTGACTCCCACACTGGCACCTTTTTCCTAAAACAAACACGGGGCCTCGGAGGGTAAGTGGGTTGTCGTTCTGAGAATTTCTCTTCCGTTGACCTGTAACACCTGAGTTAGGATCCGACTCCGGGTGCTGTATTGTAGAGGACCCCTACACTATTCCAAATATACCGTAACCACACAAAAGATAAACAATTGTTTGTGTTGTAAAAGGAATCCTGTCAGTCACCGCCACTTCGAGGTTTCTCGTGTTTAGACTTCTACTGCAAGGTTGGGGTTTAGAATGTATCGGGCGTGCCGAAGTTTAACAGTCCTGAGAAAGGAGCAGGATGAACGACCGTTCAAGGGTGGGAAAGGAGGGTGGGTGTGCCCATAGGGGACTTTCGGAACAGGGTGGAGGACCCCACCTCGGTTCGTGTACCGGAACCCGGAAGTGTGGGGGAATGGACGGGGCTGATACCCGGCGACGTGACTAAGTAGAGTAGAGAGGGTGATGGGTCTCTGCCTCTAAGGCCTCCCGTCCCTATTGTAGAGTATAAAGAGAAGGGGGCCCCACGTCCTGTCACTGGTCGTGTGTAATCTTTGAAGTATATATGAACGACTGAACTTATTTATTTACCTCTCTGCACCGTACTGCCAGCGAATCTTCCCCTATACCTTTCAACCACTGAAAGGAATTCCCCACTGACGGGACGTACCTTCAAGACCTCCAGCCCTTGAACCCTAGGTGTGTTACGTGTTAGGGACCGTACCTTGTCTATGAGTTCTTCACGAAAAACTTGTTTTCTTTATCAAATTTTACTTCTGTCGTCGAAAAATAAGTGATATCTTTTTAAGAAAAAAGGAACCCGTGAAAAGAGAGAAGGGTATCTCAATCGTGTGGTAGGACTTTCCCTTTTAAGTGCATAGAGAACCTTCCTTCCAGTCATCCGGTACTCTGTGTATCCCATTAGAATAGACGAAGGACCTTACTTGATTACAGAGACAATACTCTTTCGGGTCAAAATGAAACTAATCATTGTTGTCGACTGCAAACACAACACAAATACTCAAAGGTGTCATGGACGGTAGTGTGGAGACACTGTCTCCGTCCGGCCCGACCTACTCGGAGTACCCTTCACGTCAGTCAATGGATGGCTTGTGGAATATCGGGGGCCGTCGTCCCGTGTCCGACCACCTGGGGTTTAAGGCAGAGGAAAAATGATCGGAGGAAACCGGTTGTTACAGTGAGTGTGGCACCTTACTACCCCACTCGTAGTAAGGAGAAATTTTCGTAAATCGTAAAGTCTTTCCTCCTTTCCGTCGCACAGATTCTCCGTCCCTGTGTACGGTCCTTACTGACGTCGTGGCTTTAGATAAAACTCTTTTAGTCTACATTCGACCTCTCCTCTTTCCTTTATTGACTTTAGGCAATTCCCTAAGGTAAACAACCTCCTCAGACTCAAACAACCACCCTTCTGAAGTTCAGGAGTGGTGGAAAGGAGACTATTCTTTAGTGCCTTCCGTTTTCGGTGTCGTACCAAACGGTTGGTTCTGAGAATATGTTGTTACTTGGTGTTATGGGACCTCCCGAACGCGACATGTGGCTCCGACCCTTAAAGAGTTGTGTAGATAAGACTCTTTGTGACTAAAAGAGACTACGACTTACTTTCTGTTTAGGAGGGAATTTTCTCTTACGTTTTTTGGTTTCGACACAGCTTCTTCTGTATTGTCAATGTTATGTTTTGGCTCTCTCAGACTTTAAAACACGTCCAGGTTACCAAACGAAGTTTAGAACGAGGTTTAACCGCAAAGGTAAAAAGATATGTGTAAATACTGTTTAGTCAATCCTGATTAGGAACTGTGAAATTGTCACTTGACTACAAAAAGTCTCCCGGGGATTTCGGAGGTAGTGTACATTCTATGTTGAAAGTTGGCGGGTCGGGACCTTTCCGGATCGCCAGGTACGTCGACACTGAGTTTCACGGCATCAAACGAACACCCGTCAGGACCCTGGGTTTCGCGTCCCCCTTGTTCATGGGTGTCTTCTGTACTCTCCCACAGACAATCGGACGTCAGATTACCGTTTTGGAGGCAAACTGGGCTCTTCGGGTCGTGACAGAGGGTGTAGCCCCGGTGGGTAGCGACCTCAGCCCGGCCTAGAGGAGCCGTCCAGCCGACACTCGAATGGACTTAAGCCACTTTACACGTTCGACGAGTACAGGAACCTGTCCGGCAACCAAAACCCCGACCTCTACCCACGCGTCCGGCTGCACCGAGCCCCCCCGGAGAAGGGACCCTGAAAGTGTCACCAAGAGTCTTCTAGTTAGAGAAATGGCACTTGTAAGACGTACATTAGGACAAGTTTTGCAATTTTGTGGGCTCTCTCTAATTTTCCCTCTGGAAGATGTTAGATCCTGTTCTCCTAGATACTCTGTAGTACTCCGCAGTAGGATACTGGGAAGGTACCACCACTCGAGAAATTTTTTATTCCTCCGAAACTAGACAGAACAGGGCTACCACAGTAGTAATATGACTTTAGTCGAGACGGACACAGGACTTGATCGGGTCCGAGACCTCTATGTCCTCTGCGTCATCTACGAAGATACGTCCTCCCATTTCTTTTATTTATACCTGTACTTTAGGATGAGACACTTGACTATGAATAGTCTACCGTGTACTCCTCGGACCCGAGAAGGACACTCAACGTCCCTTTTAAGGTACTTCATCTTTGATAAAACATTACTGGAAAAACAGAGACTACCGCTATGGGAACTTACAGATCGATTCTGGATTCAACAGACGACCCTTGAGTCCATTTGTGAGATTGAGTCTCCGGTTTGCAAAACAAGTCCTTCTACAGACTCCCCAGTCACCATCCCACGACTTTTTTGTATCTCCAGGGATTACCTACCTGTTCTCGGCCTACAAGTTCATCTTTCGTGTAATAAATATAAGTCACACTCCAAAGAAGTCCCCTAAGCGACACGAGTCTTGGTCACAGAACGACGACAGACACAAGACCTCCACTTCCTGATCGTCGACAGTACCTTGGTTCCTCTTCAGACCCGTGTGTCACCCGGCAGTAGGTTAAGACGTACCTCCTTTTGTTGTGAATCCTCAGTCGGCTACCTACCCGTCTCTCCTCTGCCGCTGACTCTCGGTACCACTCCCCAGAGAACCACGTAGTCCTCAATAACTAGAAAAGTACACAAAAATACCCGTTAGTCGGGGGAACAGAGACGTCTGCATAGTAATTTGGTTGCAGCGTGTGACTCTTTGCGACGTCAGATAGATTTAGTGACAACCTATTTATTATAAAGTTCACAAAATTCTGCTTGGTCCCTTCCTTTAGTTGTCTAAGGAAGGAACCGTCTTAGGAAGTGCACACAAGCAATTCAGCGAAGTCAGTGCAGGTCGAGAAAAGCTGGGGTCCTGAACATCGGGTGGTCCGAGGAGACAGGTACCCTAAGAGGTCCGTTCTGACGACCTCACCCCAACGGTGAAGGAGAAGGTTCCCTAGAAGGACTGGGTCCCTAACTTGGGTAAAGAGAATGCAGAGGGCGTGACCGTCTTTCTTAGCCATGGGGCAGTTGTCCCGGTCAACTGCGCCCCTCTCTTCCTCCGTTACCAGATCGTCGCTTGACGTGTCAGTCTCCCCGGTCCTTTCAGCCAGTTCCGCACACTGCCTGCGAGCTCTCCTCTGTGTTCCATGATCCCTTCGGTTCTCTTCCTGGGGTGACCGAAGAAAATTAACGTTCTGTTCCAGTTATAAAGTCCTCCACTTCGTCGACTCTTCGTCCCTGACCATATAGGTCTTCGTCCTTCAAAAGGTTATCTTTAATACCGGGTTTTTCCTTAGGTTTCAGGTTCTAAGGTTGGGTCTCGTTCTCGGGTTTAACTCAACAGTCCTGTCTGTTTCGACAGGAGAGAGCCGGTATCCGTCCTCCCTCCTGGCCGACTCGTAGTGTGAAGGGGGACCTTGGATTCGTCGACTCTCAGCACCGGTGCACCCCCGGTGAGGTCTGAGTCCTTTCCCCGACCCTCTTAAGAGTTGTCTCCTCCTCCTTCACGACCTTCTCTTTGAGGTAGTGCACTCGCCTCGAACTCTACCTCTTATGTCTTGGGGTCTTCCAAACGGCTCGTGGTCGGGTCGTTCTCTTATACGTTGTCCCAGTGTCCACTAGTGAGTTCCTGTCTGGAGTCTACCGGTTAAGAATCGTGTCTTGTCTTCGAGTTTTTCGGCGTCGATCTGAGTCCTCCTTGTACCCTGACGTGTGCCTATCTCCTTCCCAGTCCCCCACGTGGTGTCATCTCCGCTTAAGTCTGGTCGAGGAGGTCCCTCCCCGCTCCGACCCGGAAGAAGTCACTACTATTTGGTAGGTCTGCCTTCGCGGACGTGGCCGAGCATGCGGCAGTCAGCCTCTTCGACCCCCGTATCCGCGACTATGTGAGCCCCGACCTGGTCGGCCCGTTCAGTAGAGGGTAGAGAACGCCTCCCTGTAGACGGTCCCAACCGGTACCCGTATAACATGCCTCTCAGTAGTGCCCAAATCCCTTCCCTCCACGACACAGGGTGACCCTTGTCTGATTTCTGAGGTGAACTTTCAATTCTACGAATCTTTGACGATCTTTGACGCGGGGGACTAAGGGTGGTGTTCATGATAAATGATACTTTTTTTAACACTAAAGTTTTCCTACTCCTGTTTCCTATCTTTCTTTCAGCAATAGGAATTTAATCCGACTTCCTATTCCGTCTGCCCTCCTTTGTGACTCCAGAGTTCTGCGTCGAACAGTTCTCCTACCGTTTGTTTTTTGTGTACCTTCTTCACTGGAAGTCCGTCGTGTCCTGGTTCCCAGTTCCAGTGACACTTTTTTCCAACAAGAGTTCGTCAAAAGTGAATGAAGGTAACTATGGATGACTTTTCCCCGTTTGGAGTTCAAAGTTTTGGTTTCAATCCTGAACATTTATTACTTAAGGAAGAACGTATCAATGAGGAAATTTTTATAGTTGAACGATATTGAAAGAAGAAATTACGGTTAAGAATTGTTTAATTTTATGTTATTGTCCTCACATTAACTCGTAAATACCGAATACCCGAGACTTTACTCGGATTAGTCTCTCACTGATTCGGAGTCGTACCGGAGGAAAAATTATCCGTACAAAATTGTATGTTATTGGTCCTATAAAATAAATTTTAATAATATCTTTACATGGTTCACGGCCGAGAGGTCTAGACTTACGCCGCTTCCCTGAGTAAATAGAAACCGAATCGTGCCCGACTCCCTAGACAAAAAGGACGGACTCAATCCGTGAAGTTTCGTGTCTACTTAATCAAGAATTCTTTAAGTCTCCCATTCAAACCGTCAAGGATTTAAAGTTCGGAGATTGTAACGATTTTGGAAATGTTCTACGTAAAGGATCAGGTGTGTTCAGAAAATCGAACCACAAAAGTCTTTGTCCACCTATGGCCTTAGTCACCGAAGATCGAAGAGGGTTCTCTTTGCTGTGCCCTCAAAAGACCAAAACTTTCTTAATGGGAAAAGTAGACCGGGGTCGAACCCTGAACTCCTTAACTTCGATGTTGGAGATTTATTGCAGCGGAGAAATCTTCACCCTGTACCCCGGGTCACCAGGTTTCATCCCTGGAGCGTCCCACTTTATTTCGGTCGCTCGAACTAAAACTATACGTTTACAAGGTCTATGTAGGGAAGGGACACAAGGACCATCTTTTTACGACTAGCTCCTATTTTCCCCTTTTTTGGGAAATTGTTCCGTACTCCCATTAAGTTTCGGTTCATGAAAATTTGTCGTGAATTGTTCAGGGACCCCGGGTGAGTTCTCGGGCCGGGGGGTCTCCACGGTAGAGGACGGGGAGTTGTCGAACTTTTTCATCATTAACGTTTGGATAAACGTAAAAAGAAGAGTTCAACAGGCACGAGTAGCGGACCTAATAAAAAACGTTCGTCCGTGGCCTCGCCTCCCTGGGCAGGACCTGGCCCACCTACCTCGAACCATTGGCGCGGACCGCGGGGGGACGGTGGGCCGAGGACGTGGAAACGGTAGGGAACCAAAAATGTAAAAGGAGGATTAATACAACGTAGATAACGGCATGTGAATTAATCGACGTAATTACACTAAAGAAAAGTGTATCAGTTCGTTAATTCTCGATACTAACTCAAAGTAAGTTAATCGGAGTTGTTTGTACGATTAACTACAGGGTCTACGTTTACTCCATGTCACTCCCTTGGACGATCGTTGACTCGCACAGTCCCTGGGCGTCGGAGGTCGAACGACTGTCGTCGCGTCGAGGTGCACCGAGGGAGGAAGGAGCCCGACGGAGACCTCTGCCGCACCTCGGGACCCGTGGAACCACCCACATGGTCTAGGGAGGACTAACCGCGTAATTACTTACGCGACGCCATTGCCAAAACAGGATTTCAGAGTGTCAATGTTGAATGGTCCTGGCCTTCCAGTAGTGACTTCTTCGTGACTCAGGGTCGGTCCTCTGACCGCAGTTCAGGGATAGTTTTATGACGTGTTCCGAGGATTTTTTTTTTTTTTTGACAGGTCCTCGAGAGGGGTCTGTCGGTTCCCTTGTTACACACCCACAGCAGAACCGGTAGGGTCTCGGGAGACACACGGACTGCGGGATGTCAAGAGTCATTTACCACTCAAGTAGAATCAGTCGAGCCCCCGTAAACCGGGAACTTCAATTCGAGTTTTATGTCGTTAGGTAGTTATCAGGGATTTTTATGAGAATGATATAACTAAGAGTGACGAAGGGTAGGGAAACAATGGAAACCGACAGACCACTTTCTACTAAACGAAGTACACAAGTATCCCATGGTTTTTCGTCAAATTGTTCTAGAATCTCTCTTTGGGTTTACGTAGGTACTACACCACCCGTAGAGTTTCAATCTAGTAGTCTTATTTTGTGTGTCGAGACTTTACGTGAGTTGTAGTGGGGTTAAAGTGTATATGAAAAATTTCCATAATTCTGATAAACAAAGGTATTAATGTGCTACCTTTTTTTAATATCCTTAGACACAAGGTTAATCCAAAATAGTTATTCAAGACCAAGGATTGACATGTATTTTACAACTCTTTAAATGTGAAAGGATAATGATAGATCGTAAAACAGATTCACTCTATTGACAATCCTGTCTGGCTACGAAACGAAACCAGAAACTCAGTACCGATTAGATTAGTTCGTAAAAGAGAAACGTATTAGATTCAAGTCGTTGGGAGTTTCACATCAAAAGTTGTGGGATAGTCTCCTAAGTGTTCAAGTTGCGATAAAAGTTTTGTTGGGGTTCTGTAGCAAACGAAAAAGGGACACAACTTTAAACGAGACTATCATGTCTTCGCGACACTCACTATTCGTGACTGGCGCAGAGTCGTACCTCGCTCTGGTACCATTGGTCCAAGACGAGACGTGTGGCAGAAAGAAAGTGACTAAGGATACGAGAGTTTTACGTTTGTTTTGTGTCAAAGTGGGTTGCTACAAGAATTATTTGGTTTTGGATGGCTAATTTTTGTCAACACTGGAGACTCGGAAATTTAAAGAGCCCACTACGGTGCCGTTCATGTAAAATCCCAAAGACGACGTGAAACTTTCGTCTTTTCGAGAAGGGCTTCGCGAAGTCAGTGTTCGACTTAAACAGTGAACAAACGACCCCGTTGTGAAGATAAACTTTCTTCCCGATACAGTCTGTGATTGACACCACTAAGTCAGAACCCACGAACCGTCTATAAAAGAACTTTTACTTGTTTCAATCATGACATTCCTTTCGTCGACTGTCATAAACACCGGTCACTATCCTAAACTCGAAAGATCACTACTACACTTCAAACTTTTGAACATTGAGAGTGGTACTCTAACTATGGAAGGTTTATGGATCTCTGAAAAAAGACTGTTCTGACCGCCACTATAATTGCTTACACTAAACCCCCCATAAGTTTCTGAGACTAAATCTTTTCCGTCTCCTTGATCTCTGGTTTAACGGTGGTAAGTAACCTAGTAGTTTTTTCGTTCTCTCGAGGTCTTTTTGTAAATGAAGACTAAGTAACCGATGTAATTTCGGAAACTGACGTACTTAGTGTTCTTTGACACTTTTTAATAATTTCCCTACCTTTCTGGTCTGGTGGACTGGACGGAGGACTCTTTGGACATACGTCCAGTTCTTCGTTGTCAATCTTGGCCTGTACTTTGTTGTCTGGCCAATTTTTAACCCTTTCCTCATACAGTTCCGACGTATAACAGTGGGACGAATAAACTGAATGTACGTCTCATGTAGTGCTCTCCACGGTCCCACCTACATAGTGTTCGACCTTAGTTCTAACGGACCTCTTTCTAGTTGTTAGAGTCTATACGTCTACTGTGGTGGGAGTACCGTCTTTCACTTCTCCTTGGTTTCTCGGGAAATTCTTCCACTTTCTTCTCTCACTTTTTCGACCGAATTTTGAGTTATGAGTTTTTTGATTCAAGTACCGTAGGTCAGGGTAGTCAAGTTCCGTTCATCTACCCCTCTTTACCTTTGTCACCAGCTAAATTTTCTACGAACGAGGAACCTTCTTTTCGATCCTGTTTGGATCTGTCACATAATTTTCCGTCTCTGTAGTGAAACGACTGTTTCCAGACGTATCAGTTTCGATATCAAAAAGGTCATCAGTACATGCCTACACTCTCGACCTGGTATTTCTTCCGACTCACGACTTCTTAACTACGAAAACTTGACGCCGCCACGACCTTTTCTGAGAACTCTCAGGGAACCTGGTGTCTCTCTAGTTTGGTCAGTTAGGACTTATAAGCAACCTTCCTGACTACGACTTCGACCTTGAGGTTAGGAAACCGGTGGACTGCACTTCTCGGTTAAGTGACCTTCTCTGGGACTACGACCCTTTCTAACTCCCTTCCTCCTCTTCCACCACTGTCTCCTACTCTACCAACCTACCGTAGTGGCTGACTCATCTGTACTCAAACGTGTTTGAGACCCTCGATCACTTCCTGTCCCTTCGGACTACAAGTACCCCAACATTTCTCAGCCTGTACTGAATCGTTGACTTGTTGTTGAGCTACTTTTCGCGTCTAAACCTTTAGACGTATGGAGTCAATTTGTTCGAAAGACTTTGCTGACTGCGACTTACAGTGTACGCACCTATGTTCAAGTAAGTTTCACGTTCTGTCCAGTAACTTAAAATTTAGTCGTTCCTTCCTTTTTAAGTGACTTAAGGATTCGAAATTCTTTGACAGTGAACAGTCCAAAACCACGTCCTGGGTTCTTCTGGGTGTTAGACTCTACCGATAATTTCACGAGGAGGGAGTCGGGAGGAAGTGACAACCACCCTTATCCTTAACGACGTCGTCATACCGTTTGTCATGTCTCCAAGGAGTCTTCGATCTCGACGATACACTAGGCTCTTAGGATGAGGATCAGCGAGTTAGTGCAGACTCAGAAACACTAGGGTACCTGACATCGGGCTCTCCGAGGAGACAGACACCTTAAAGGGTCCGTTCTTTTCACTTCACCCGACGGCAAAGGATGAGGCCCCCTAGAAGGACCGGGTTCCTAGTTTGGGGGTAGAGAACACAGAGGTGACCGTCCGTCTAAGAAATGTTGACGTGGAGAACCCTTCGGGTTTATAGGTCTGTTTAATATTAAGTTTTTCTGTGTACGTGGGGTCGCAAGTGACGTCGTGATAGCTGTTGTCGGTCCTGTACCTCTGTTGAGTTTTCGGGTAACTGTCTGCTTGCCCATTTCACCACGTTCACTTCGCTCCAGCGAGTCAGCACCGGCTGAGAAACGCTGGGACACCCGACATCGGGTGGTCCGAAGAGGCAGGTACCCTAAGAGGTCCATTCTCAGACCTCGCCCAATGGTAAAGGAAGAGGTCCCCTAGAAGGGCTGGGTCCCTAGCTTGGGCCCAGAGGGCGTAACCTCCGTCTGCGAAATTGGAGACTCGGTGGTCCCTTCGGGGGTTTCTTCACCATGTGTGTTTGTTTTCTGACAATGAGTCGGTAATTTTTTTTTTTTTTTACTTTATTACGGTGAACGTCGTTGTACCTACTTGCATCTCTAGTGGTATCACTCACTTCACTCGGTCTCTCTTTCTGTTTATAGTATGCTACCGTAAGTATATGTCTTTAGGTTTTATACTGTCTTTACTTGAATAGATCCTTTGTCTGAGTGTCGGTATCCCTCGGTTGAACTTCAACGGACTCCCCCTCCCCTCACCCTCGTCCTCCCTGACCCTCAAACCCCAATCGTCTAAGTTTCATAATATATATCCTCCCTGTTCGTTGTGCTACGGCGGTGTGTCGTGTCCCGGGATATAAGTTATAGTGTGTTGTTTGGTGTCACCCTTTTTGACACCTTTCTTACACGTGTGCTTAGCGACCTAGCGACGCGACGTCGCCTCTTTGGCCGTGCGGCGACGCCTCGTCGATGCGAAGCTTTTGTCTCTTAAAATTTTCGCGCGTTGTAAGCTTTTTTCGTTTGAGGAGGGAGAAGGTCGGTTCATAGAGATACTCTCAAAAAGAATGTATGGAATTTTCACGAAACTTTTTTCCTTTTGCTACGATGAGACGAGTGTTAAAGGAAAACACAACCTTTTATAGAAAAAGTATTTGTTACAAACACCCGGTCATACACTACCCACCCAAGAATAATAAAATTTACTTAAGATCTTATATTTTAAAAAAAGACAAGATTAAAGAGGGCACTGTTTCTAGTTATCTATATGAGGTGTCTTTGTTTCCGAGTAAGTCTAAGGAGCTAAAAATTCTTTCGTATGCCCGGGATCTCGGTCCTCAGGGTGAATTACAAGTGTTTGGTCGGTGCCCGACCGGCACACACTGAAACACGTGTGTTGGCCCCCTTCGTCCATGACCTGTGTCAGTCGTGGGACAGACAGAAGAGAACCTCCTCTCCTTATTGAGTCAGAAGGGGTAAAAGTGATGTGAAGTACATACAGATCAAAGTTCTTCTTGTCTTCAGACATATTTAGGATAAAAATTTTTGGAAATGAAGACCCGTGTTTTTTTTTTTTTTTTTTCATACATTCTCTTCGGTAACAGTCTACGGGACGGTAAGGGTTTGAGACGAATTATGATAAAAGTTTCCTTTAAGGAGATATTTCTGTATGTATTATGGTAGGGAAGTTTCTCTGGTCACTTGCGAGTTCAGGTTGTGCGTACTTATTATTTGTTATCGGAGTATATATCAGTGGCCGCGCCTCCTCTCACTGTGGGATTTCTATGGTCCTTCTATAACATTATGATGCTCTTTAGAAGGCCGGTGTAGGTAAGTCTAGTGTATGGAGTTTCTCCTGTCAAAGAGGAATAGAGGTGTCCTGGTGTCAATGTTATCGTTCCATCCTCCGTCGAAGTCTCTCTTTTCGGAACCCTCTTAGTCAAACCAAAGGGTTCTGTCGGTTCTCTTAGGGTCTCAGAGTGAAGATCTCGACGAAGCCCTGCTGGCGAACTGGTCACAAGTAGGTACACTGGACGCCGGTGACGTCCCTCTTCCGCCGGTCGTTTGACCTACAGATTGTCGCTGCTCCGTTTCCGTTTCGACTGCTGTGGACTAAGACTTGTTTCCGAAATGACGCGGGCCCCTTAATTGGATTCTGTGTAGTCGTCTCTTCCGACCACTTTCCAGTGCGTTCATGCCGTGGGCAGTACATAGTTCCTCTCGAGCTGTGGGATCCCATTGGAGAGGTCACGTGTACGAGAGTCGCAACTTCAGGTACGACCCGAGTTCAGGTACCACCCGAGTTCAGGTTGCATTCGAACCAGTGTCCAATTATACGTACGTACGAGTCAACGAGTCGACACAGACTGTCACTGGGGTACCGGACATCGGACGGTCCGAAGAGACAGGTATCATAAAGGGTCCGTTCTTATGACCTCACCCAACGGTAAAGGAAGAGGTCCCCTAGAACGACTGGGTCCCTAGCTTGGGTGCAGAGGACGCAGAGGACATGACCGTCCACCTAAGAAATGGTGACTCGGTGGACCCTTCGTATCCAATTATATTATATGATTTAGTTTTATCTTTTAAAGGTGTCACTTAATACTTATATTAGAAACACGAAGAACTAACAGAGACAGAACTAACTGGAACATATAACTCGAAATGTGACGTTCCGTCTAAAAAGAGTAAAATTCGATTTAACTTATAATGGGTCAACATTGGGTACGTACGAGTTTGGATCGGAATGTTTTACTTATACAACGTATACGTCCAGAGAAGGTCTCCGTTCGTACTCACTTTCAAGTGACGTCACTTGAAGTTCCTCGGTCGCGGTAAGGACCGAGATGCTCATAAAAATATTAATTTATGCCGAACTTTGTTGACCTGGTCCTGAACTAGACTGTTTCAGACTCAATACATCCTTATAAGTGGCATTACTATTGATCTAGATAGACTTGGAAAAATTTTGAGGTCTAAGGAACCCTACGTAAACGATCTTGCACTTCGTGAATTTCTTTATCTAAAAAATTTCTGTCTTTGTGTGTGTTTCAGGAGAAGGTTCCTGTGACTACCAGCGATAGAAGAAGATGGCAAAATTGAGTCGTACCTGTCTTTTTAAGGGTGAAGTCAAAAACGGGTAGTGTCTTAAAGAAGATTAAAGTCTTGAAACTGATCCGGACAGATCCTTTTTTTTACGAAAAAACGGAGGGACTACGTAACAAAACCCTCACTGAGACAAAAGGATTACGATAAATGACGGGTGGTTCCACCAAATGTCATTATATTAGTCTAAGTAAAGTTTACTTCTCACCAGTTAAGTGACTGATTGTATCAAGAGACCAAAAGATTTAATTCTGATAGACGTCTTCTGTCTCGAAGAGGTCCGGTCTCCTACCGGAGTCTCATTCTCACGGACCGTCCGAGGCAGACAATCCCCAACACCTGACAAAGTAGTAGGGCCCAAGAGTAAAGAGTAGAAATTTTCATTCCTACTATTATTAAGAAAGCAGTCCGTTAACAACAGCACTAATTGACTCTATTACGTATTGCTTGAACTTTCTTAGGGTTTCGGGAATTATGTACAACCGAGAATGACGAGTACAGATTATTTATAAGACTTTATAAACGGGACACTAAAGTGCACCCGTAAAGGGCTTCATATCCACAACAGAGGTGACCTCCATCGGTAAGGTTGAACTATTCGGTAACCCCCACTGAACGTTACGATAAAAAGTGAATCGTCCTACCCCCTTTCTTTGACAGGAGACGTTTACGTAGTGTAAAAGATGCAGAAGAAAAGGAAGGGAAAGAGGAAAAGAAAGAAAAGAAACACCCCCCCCTCCACCTTGCCCCATCCGTATATCTCCCATCAGTCTGTAAAAATAACGTTTTGCGGCAGACCTTTTCTACGTTTTGTTTTAACGATTTTTAGGCTCCCTCTTTTTATGTCCTCTTTTTGTTTTCCGGGGGAAGGGGAACGAATAACTCAAGTTTCCGTATTGTCCGTTCGCGGGACGTCGGTTACCCTTCGATGTGATTAAAATTTCGGTATTTTGCGATAGTTCACGGGACGCCCCGTCCTGATGTGACTTCGAACACCGTGGATTTATTCTATACCAAGTAAATGAAGCGTCGAATCGGATTACATTAGTAGTCGCCTAAGAATCGGATCTCAACATTGTCCGTTTATCGGCGACGCCGTCTCCGCCGTGAGGGTCGGTAGCTACCCCTGCGGCGATCTAACGACAACTAATCTTTTAAAAAGTCAAAACTGTTCGTGAATTACTTGTATTTAGCGTGGAACTAACCAAAGGTAAACCCCGGTGCCCGTGTGGACTCTTCTTCGGTAGGAGACTCAGACGTAGCGAGGGAAGGAGGGTTGTGGAATCGTTGGCCGGCCGTTGGCCCAATCTTGGTCTCGAAGTGTGTAAATATTTCAGATTACTACTTTGGGGTAGAGAACCGTCGTCCCTTTCTTGTAAGGGCGCGACAGGGGGTGCAGGCTCGAGAGGGTGACTCTCAAGAGGTGTCGCTGAACGACGGTCACTTCTTTTACCTACCTAAACTGAATCGATAGAAACCGTTCCTAAAGATCGGTGTTACTTGTTGGGAGTGTCCCGGGGTCGCCTTTTGTTTCACTACATCTCACTCAACAACGACAACAAAATGAACGATTCTACACAGGTCAAGAAAACGTTGGGGCGACTGACATCGGACAGTCCGAGGAGACAGGTACCCTAAGAGGTCCGTCCTTATGACCTCACCCAACGGCAAAGGAGGAGCTCCCCTAGAAGGGGTGGGTCCCTAATTTGGCCGTAGAGGACGGAATCGTCCGTCTGAGAAATGGTGACGAAGTGGACCCTTCGGGACGTCTAACCCATGTTCCTACTTTATACGACACATGACTATTCCGTTGTAGGGTACCTAAGGGGATCTTCGAAATGAGTTTGAGTGTTCGATAATATTTTTGTATATATATGAAAAAATTCCGTTCTTCCGTCCTCTCCAAAAGCTACATCTTTTTTCTCAGTCAATCTGTGTCAGATGGGATAGACTATCGAATTAAAGATATCTCTGTCCTTCTGAAAGAGACTAGAACCCGATGAATGCCAGTGAGACAAGAGTTGTAGTTCTGTTTCACATGGTACCACTCGGTCGTAAAACCGGTAAAAGAGGGGAACATTTAGATTTGTGAAAGTTTGGGACTCCCGATATATTTATTTGCTCCTTAAGGAATCTCGTCTGAAACTATTTCTTAGATTGTAAAGACACATACACATTTTCCACACTCAAAAAGTCACCAGGGAGGACGGTTGTTATCAACATCTATAAGGGACTTTTATAAAGAAGATAACACCACCACAGTAAGGTACGCAGACTTTCAGAACTATGTGTCCTCTTTACTAAAGAGTATGATAGACTTTGAGCTTACTTACGGTCTTCATAAAGGGTCCGATGGGTTTCTTGTCTCTCCCTGTCGAAGGGAGTGGAAGCCTCCCGTGAGCCGTTTGTGTCTCTCGGGTGAACCCGTCCCAACCCACCCACAAAAGTGTGGTGCACCCAAGATCTGGTAGTACGTCCAATAATCCGGAGGTCTTGGGGGGAACTAGTACTTCCCGGGTCGGTCAAAGAGACACCATGAAGAGTTGGTCCCGGAACCAATCACAGTCCGTAGAAATTTAAGTCGATAAGAGTTGTCGAGAGGGCGAGACATCAAAAATTGTAATTTTGAAGTCCGAGGTTTCTGCATAAACGTGTGGACACTTTAAGGTTATGAGACCGATGGACTGCACTCGTCACCTGAGTGACCTCTTCTGGGACTACGACCCTCTCTGACTTCCGCTTTCCTCCTTCGCCACCGTCTCCTACTCTGCCAGTCTATCGTAGTGTCTGAGTCACCTGTACGCAAACTCGTTTGAGGACCCTCTGTCACTTACTGTCCCTTCGGACCACAGGGACGTCGGGTGCCCCCAGTGTTCCTCGGTCTGTCCTGGGTCGTTGACTCGTCGTTGTTGTAAGTGTCATCGGTTCCTTCCTTCCCTCGGTTCACAGCGGGGTGCTTACTTACCTGTGTGTCTTACGCCACGTGTGGGACCCCTGACCAAGGTCCTGGGGGTCACCGTTGCTTTGGGTGTCTACGAGTTCCGGGAATACATTTTACCGTCTCATAAACGTCCATTGAATATGTGTAACGACACGAATCAGAGAGACAGTACAGGTTAAGAAACACTGGGGTCCCTGACATCGGCGGTCCGAGGAGACAGGTACCCTAAGAGGTCCGTTCTTATGACCTCACCCCACGGTACGGGAGGAGACCCCCTAACCCGGTTCGGTCCCTAGTTTGGGTCCAGAGGACGTAACGTCCACCTAAGAAATAGTAGACTTGGTGGTCCCTTCGGGGACATTTGAAATAGAAGGACATTAGTAGAGATCTAATAAAGATTATGGGTTATACTATATTTACGATACATTTATCAACGATCGTACACTCTTTGATTTCAAAAACGAAAAACCTTGAGACCTAAAAAAAAAGGGGGTTTTTGATAACTAGACGTCAACCAACTCAACATCCTACATGTATGGGTTACCATAACATACATATATGTCACCTAATAATGATTCGGAATTTTTCCTCTCTTTACGATGGTGTGCCTACTTGGAACTTCTGTCCTCCGATTCACTTTCGGGTCGGTGTTTTTCTGTTTATGATGTACTAAGATGACTGTGCTCCATGAGTCCTATCAGTTTAAGTATCTTAGTTTTCTCATCTTCCACCGACGGTCCCCGGTCCCCTCCCCCTTAAGTCTCAATCACAAATTATCCCCGTCTCAAAGTGAAAACGTTCTACTTTTGCCCGTTCTCAACGAAAAGAATGTTGTTTTCCAATAGAAGGAAAAATGGAACTTTATAAAGAAAACTCTTCTTACGTACGAGACCTTTCGTAGAGTGTAGAAAGACAATAAAACCGTAGGCATTTTTTTTTTTTTTTTTCATCTAAAGGGGGAGGAGGTACTAAAACTTTGATCTTTGAACAACTTTAGTCGTAAGACTACTATTAAGTCTCCGCCTCAGGCACCCCCCTTTTTTGTTTCTTTACAGTTGCCGTATGTCTTCGTTTCCGACACACCTTTACCTTGCGGATTCGGTGAACTAATCCTTCCTTCCAGGACACTCTTCCTTCGCAGGCCAAGACGTCCCGTCCCCGTTCACTGGCGTCGGGTCGCCGAAGAGTGAGCCCGTCGTGTACCTTGCTCTTTCTTTAGGTCCTTCCTTCTAAAGTTTTGCCACTCGTGGAGCTTATGCCCAGTCAGTCGACACAGTCGGTCGGTGAGCACGAGTCCTCCTTCGGTCCCTTTGGAAGGACCAGTCCCGTGGCAGCTCAGGAACCAAACTGGACGCCGGGGCTCACTTGAGAAAGCCCAGGTGAATCCTTACGGGGCGCGTGTCGGAACAGTCGTCAATAAAGTCGGCGCGGGACCTGCCGTCGGGGGAACTGTACCTTCTACTTACCCACCGCCACGACTTGACGCGCCGGGACTCCCAGGTTCAAGAAAGAGTAATAGGGGAGGTGAAAGGGTAGTTCCACGACGAATTCCCGAGTGCAAGTTCAGGTGTCTCTCGCTTAGGTTCCGAGAGTCTTGACCGTCGGGAAGTGGGTGGGTCTGGTGCTGGGTCGGTTCACAGTCCTTTGGAGCCCTGTGAGTCTACACAGAGGAGGTTCTTCCAGTTCGTGAATCCCGAAAAATTTCAGATTATCAGCATATCCAGAAGACTCTTAGTTTTTTTATATATCCGGTGTCCCGGTGTCGTCTGCAGTTGTCGAACGAAAAATGGCAAAGTCAGAATGAATACATAAATCCCAACAGACACGTTTTATGGTGCACCTCCACTTCCTCGTCACTTCGACCAGTCAGGACTTCCCGTCCACTGGTTGAACAGGGTCAACGGACCCCGAAGGACGTAAAAACCGTGGTTTGCAGGGCATAGAATCCTTTTTGGTCCCGTCAGTCTGTGAGATGAGCCTCACGGGTGTTTCGATTTCGTCGAAGCAATGAAACCAATTCAAGGGGTGCACGATAGATTTGACACAAGATCCAAGGTAAATTATTGTCGTAGTAAGATCCAAGATGAATTATTGTCGTAGAACTCTTTCTTTCTACTTAGTTTATTTGACAAAAAAAAAAGAGGACTTGGGTCAAAAAACAGAATGGTACTCTGGGTAGGGTGGGTCGTCGTGGTCAGCACCCCACCCCACGCCCCAACCCCCAGGCTGACCGAGGTCCTCGGAGGTAAACGATTCTCAAAAACCACCGCAAAAACCTGGTGTGTGAGATTTCTCAGAGTTCACTAGAAGTCTTCTGTTATGGTGGTATGTAGGGGACCTCACTTGCCTGAGAGAGAGACCCAAAGTGCTCGTCTGAAGTAGACCGGTCAAAGAGACCCAGATGGAATTTTCCGTGCCGTTCTTCCCGGACTGGGGCACGTCTTCCCCTTCCTGCGTCCTCGACTACGAAGTGCTGTTCAAGGTGGTGTCCGGTCCCCGTGCGTTTGAGTCAATGCCTCCGTTGCGGTGTTCGTACCGGGACTGGGTGTGGGACTTCGTTAGTAGGGCGTCACGTTCTTGGTGGTTAGAAATCCTTCGGGGATCCGACTTTAGGTGGTAGGGGAGAGGGCGGAGACGAGTGTAGAGGGGGAGAGATGGGTGCGACGTCCTCCCTCCGCCTGGGGCCGTCCGGTTCGGTCGGTGACGGTTGTCGAGGACTCGGAAACCCGTTCCCGTCTCGTCCGGCCCCCACAGCGTCACCCACTTCCCACCCCAACTCTGAGGGTCCTCACGTCTCTCTCGTTTAGACCCCGGGCCTCCATAGTGACCGTAGTTGAACATCCCTTGACAGACCCGTCCTAGGTACAAACCAGTCATAAGATTAAGGGTCTGGCAGTGTGGATACTAGACCGGTGCACGACCGTTAAGATAAGGTGACGAGACTCTCCCAGAGAAGGGGGATTCTCCTGACAAAGCCCAAAAGTTGTTGTCCTTTGTACGGACGCCATTTTCCCGAAGGAAGTTGCTGCAGATCGACACCAGTCCCTTCCAAGTCCCTGCGGACGCGACTTATTCAAGGTCTTACTCCGGTTCGACACACAGTCTCCCTGGTTCCTAAACCCCGAGAATTTATTAGACAACATCCTACGTAGAACCCCACTTTGTGTGTCTGTGTAGACCCGTCTGAGACTCCCGGACCCTTCTTCTGCACCAATCCTTTCCTACACTTCCTCCTTCCCCTTTGACTACAGTGCCCCGGTGGTGGGCTCCGGGACTCGATAATAAGTAGAGCCCGTGCACTCAATACTACCCCGGACCGGTAGGTCCCTCCGGTAGCCGTCCTCGAAGGGACCGTCGACTGGGTGGGGTTCGTGAGCCATCCGACCAGCCGGAATGGGTTTGGGTGACGGACGACGTTTCGACTCCTACGGACCAAAGTGTCGACCGCCGGACAAAGACTTCGGTGCCAAAGGTTCTCGTACAACGAGACGATTCTAAGGTGTTCGTCCACGTGTCGACCCCAGACCGTGGGTGACGAACGAAACAGGTTTCCGACCCAAACAAAAGATGGGGTCGTTGAACACTCTCAGGGAACCTGACGTTCCTCTAGTTTGGTCAGGTAGGATTTCCTTTAATTGGGACTTATAAGTAACGTTCCTGACTACGACTTCGACGTCGAGGTTATGAAACCGGTGGACTACGCTTCTTGACTGAGTAATCTATTCTGGGACTACGACCCTTTCTGACTCCCGTTTTCTTCTCCCGTCGTCTCCTACTCGACCCACCTACCGTAGTGGCTGAGTTACCTGTACTCAAACTCATTTGAGGTCCTCAACCACTACCTGTCCCTCCGGACCGCACGACGTCAGGCACCNGAAACCGGTGGACTACGCTTCTTGACTGAGTAATCTATTCTGGGACTACGACCCTTTCTGACTCCCGTTTTCTTCTCCCGTCGTCTCCTACTCGACCCACCTACCGTAGTGACTGAGTTACCTGTACTCAAACTCATTTGAGGTCCTCAACCACTACCTGTCCCTCCGGACCGCACGACGTCAGGCACCCCAGCGTTTCTCAGTCTGTGCTGACTTGTTGTCGTTGTTATTTGGACACACTCTGTGGACGACCCTGACTTTGAACAGGTTTCCTACTAGAAATGTATTTGTGAAGGTGCCTGTGGACACTTTACTCCTTTGGCATAGACAAAGGGAGTTCCTATGCTTACTGGAGAAGACCCTCTAAAAAAAAAAAAATTTCCCGTAGGTTACTTCTGTAAATTTTTTATATTCTCGACACACCTAAAGAAAAAAAAAAAATCGTTCAAATCCTTTACCAGTCGAAGGACGAAGGTCTCGTGGGTTTCACTCGATTTCAGTCTTGAGTCACGACGGCCTCGTAGAACAGGTTCGTCTACAGACTCGTTTGGTGGTAGCGACCGTCGGGTCCCTCGGTTCTACCCCACGTCATGTCGTTCCGCCCCCGTCCTCTCCGTACACCCTACCGGGACAGGTCGTCGTGACCAGTCACACCAGTAGATCCCGAAGTAAAAAAATTTTTTAAAATAAATAAAAAT
Source organism: Capra ibex (assembly GCA_006410555.1). Classification (NCBI taxonomy): domain Eukaryota; kingdom Metazoa; phylum Chordata; class Mammalia; order Artiodactyla; family Bovidae; genus Capra; species Capra ibex. The sequence goes on from SJYO01054996.1 coordinate 3,724,659, forward strand.
AAAAATCGACAGGACCCAGAAGCGACGGGACTAGTCCGAGAGAGATCAACTCCACTCGTCTCTGATGAGAGATCGACACCACGGGTCCGAAGAGTGACGCCACTGTAGAGAACGACACCTCGTAACACTGAAATTTGACCGATTGTGACCTCGCCGGATCTAGTCGAGTCTAGTCTAGTCCCCCGCAGATCGGCACGTCTGGCACGAGAGACTCCGTCCGGTGTGGGACGTCCGCTACGTAAACTGACGTCCTACTGTTAGGTCGCGTTACCGGCAAAAGGTATACTGATCTAAGCCAGGAAATGAGAAAAAAAAATTAAAATAAAAAAATGAAATATTATGACATAACCAAAACGGTATGTAATTGTACTTAGGTGGTGTCCACATATACTCAAGGGTTGGGACTTGGGAGGAGGGTGGTGGGAGGGGTATAGTAGAGAGACCCAGTAGGGTCACGTGGTCGGGGTTCGTAGAACATAGGACATAGCTTGGATCTGATCACTAAGCAAAGAATGTACTATCATATGTACAAAGTTGCGGTAAGAGGGTTTAGTAGGGTGGGAGAGCGAGAGGGTGTCTCAGGTTTTCAGACAAGAAATATAGACACAGAGAAAACGACAGAACGTATGTCCCAGTAGTAATGATAGAAAGATTTAAGGTATATANGCTTGGATCTGATCACTAAGCAAAGAATGTACTATCATATGTACAAAGTTGCGGTAAGAGGGTTTAGTAGGGTGGGAGAGCGAGAGGGTGTCTCAGGTTTTCAGACAAGAAATATAGACACAGAGAAAACGACAGAACGTATGTCCCAGTAGTAATGATAGAAAGAATTAAGGTATATATACACAATCATATGACATAACCACAAAAAGAAAGACCGAATGAAGTGAGACATATTAGCCGAGGTCAAAGTAGGTGGAGCAATCTTGACTAAGTTTACATAAGAAAAATTACCGACTCATTATGAGGTAACACATATACATGGTGTCGAAAGAATAGGTAAGTAGACGACTACCTGTAGATCGAACGAAGGTACCGATTGTTTGTGTACTTTTCTACGAGTTGTAGTGAGTAATAGTCTCTTTACGTTTAGTTCTGGTGTTGCTCCATGGTGAAGTGTGGTCAGTCTTACCGACGCTAGGTTTTCAGATGTTCGTTATTTACGACCTCTCCAACACCTCTTTTCCTTTGGGAGAATGTGACAACCACCCTTACGTTTGATCATATCGGTGATACCTCTTGTCACACCTCTAAGGAATTTTTTGATGTTTATCTTGACGGAATACTGGGTCGTTAGGGTGACGACCCGTATGTGTGGCTCCTTTGGTCTCAACTTTCTCTGTGTACATGGGGTTACAAGTAGCCAGGAAATGAGAACACGAGTAGAAGGAGCATACGTTTTCCGGGGTCTAAGCACCCAAATTGTCCCGTAGTGTAGGCTCCACTGGTCACCACCTCAGTCGCAGGTCCGACTACCTCGGGGCTCGTCGCGTACACGCGTGTCCTTTATTTTGCAGGGTCGTCCTTCCCTCGGGGTCCCGGTGCCCTTTTACGACCAAAACTTCCCCGACGACGTCCGGGCGGATTGTAGACAAACTTAGGATGCAAACTACGTAGAATTCGGAATAACGAGAGCTGGGGTTTGGAGGGATGATAGTCTCATAATTAATGGACTAATTTTAAGACGGGAGTATTTTCGTACGGTCGAAGGAAAAACTATATATTTGGTAGAGTAGTAGTTTTCAATCCTCCCATGTCCCAGCGACCGTGTCTATCAGGTGGTTCCTGTTGGTGTTGGAGACAACTTTTGAGACAGACTTTTACAGTCGGACAAATCGGTCCAATAAAGGGTACTGAGGGTCGTCTCAGTGCCCAACATCCTAGACGATAAACTCTGGTTACATCCAGGGGACGAGACACTGGTCATTCTCCACCTACTACCTGTCACACCTTTAGTCTTCGATGGTTGGACCTGTTCTCAAGGGGTCATGACTTTTATATATGGACTTTGAGTGTGAAAGTGAAAGTACGTGACCTCTTCCTTTACCGACTTCTAGTGAATCCAGAAGTCGTGTTCGCCGGTCACTAGAATCACCACAAAGAGGGTATTGTGGGGAATGAAACCTTCGGTCACAATGTCACACTGACGATAGACTCTAGTAAGCAAAGGTAGGGGAAAACTTTAAAAGGTCTGAGATTATTGACCCGGTAAGAGGTGCTACATCTGGAAACCCCGGATTTCATCGTGGATAGACTTACGAGGGCTTAAAGAATCATTCCCTTCCGTCGTGAGACGGGAACCTGTAGGGGGACTACGTGGAAGACGGGAACCTGTAGGGGGACTGCGTGGAAGACGGGAACCTGTAGGGGGACTACGTGGAAGCACAGACCCTGGTGTCTCACGTGTGCTGATTGAGTCGGTGACCCGCAGACGACACCCCAGGTCAGCGAGCCCACACAGGTTGAGATACGCTGGGGCACCTGACGTCGGGTGGTCCGAGGAGACAGGTACCCTAAGAGGTCCGTTCTTGTGACGTCACCCAACGGTACGGGAGGAGGCCTCCTAGGAGGACTTGGGCCCTAGGTTGGATGCAAAGGACGTAGAGGACACGACGTCCGTCTAAGAAACGATGACTCGGTGACCCCTACAGTGTGACCCGTAGACACCAAGGTTTGTGGGTTCTGGTCTTGTAAGGTCCGTGGACGGTTCTTTATATGGACCTTGAGTGTCGGGAGATTTACAGGTGGGTTTCGAACCAACACTTTTGTTCTTAGGTGCTTCCTAATGTTACTTTCAGTACTGTAGACAGACACCAGATCATTAAGTTTGAGTGGTGATCTAATTCGGTGAAGGAATCCCTTGATAGATGGACATAGTTATTGACATCGAGGGTCCGCTGGGCGTAATTGGCTTAGCGTGAAAAATTTTACTGCTACCGAGAACGGACGACATGTTAATATTTCGGGGTGAGACGAAGAAATGATATAAGATTATTATAGGTACGTATGTATCCCTTTTTTTTCCTTTCTACCGTAACTCCTGGTAGTACTCTTCGTCGGACACGCCCTCTTGAAAACTTCTTGCCTACCGCTGGCATAGTAGTTTTCCGTCTCTCCTTTTCGTTCCCTCGTATCCGGGAAGTCGTCCTTACAAGGTCTTGGTAGAGGACAACGGTGGTAAGAAGGGGGAACCGTTCTTTGTCGGTTGCAGGGAGACTCCACGAGTCGTCCTCTGACCTTACACTGGCCCCCCCGTAGTGGGTACTCTAGAGTGAAAGATTTCCAGCCACTCCGGTCGTTCCTCTGGCACTGACGTGCAGAGGGAGGTTCCTTGTTTCGTTTGCCCAGGTAGTTATCCAAGACAAGAAACTACCCCAAAAATCCTTCTTGATGCGGGCCCTTTCCCGTGGAGGGACAACTATCTCGAAACCTCTTTCTTGGGGTTTCTGGGTCTGCCCTCGTACTGTCAGTGTCCGTCCGGAGTGTCCTATCACAATTCAGAGACCAAATCCGGTGACCCCTTCGTCGGACTGAGATACAGGGTTTATTGGGGTTATTTAGTTCGTGTTCTTTAGGGGAGTCAGGTTCTTCACACATAGAGCTTTCGGATGGATGATCACTTCGCGTCTTTCTGAGGGGTGGTTATCCTCCTTGTTCGTCTCCCCGGATTTATGTACGAACGAAAACTCGGGTCAAGTCTCTCCCCTTCGGTGACGGCCTTCTGGTCTCCCTTTTCCTGTCAAGTGGGGTCGGTCGTCTACTGTACCACTCCTGTGCGAGACAATGACCAGGACGACGTTTCCGAAAGTCCTTCCATTAAGGAGAAGGACAAACCTTGGTTTCTTACAGCCCGATTGAGTCGGCGGCCCCCAGTCGTCGAGGGCTGTTGAATTCTGATCTTGTGTCGGTGAGGTTTATGGACGTTCCCTGATATTTACAGCTTCTCCTTCAGTGAGTCAACACAGACTTAGAAACACTGGGGTACCTGATATGTCAGGTACCTTATCAGGTCCCCTAGAAGGGATGAGGTCCCCTGGAAGGGTTGGGTCCCTGACTTGTCGAGAGGACGTGACGCCCACCTAAGAAATGGTCGACTCGATGACCCCTTTGGGACCTTCGTTTAAGTGAGGTCTGTCGTTCAGGGTGACGTTCCTGTGGTAGACAATGGACAGGATGACTTTCGAGTTTTTTGTTCCCTTTACAGGGCCTCTCATGTCCCCGCTTTTCGGTCTCTACTTGACTGTGTCAGAAAGGACCTTAAACCGTCAGGTATGGGTCTCGGGTGTCTTCGTGTGGGAGAAGTTGAGTCCTTCCGATACCAACCCTTACACAGACGTCCTGTACCTACACCCGTGTCTCCACAGTTTGCTCCTGCGACTAGTCTCACTGAGTGTTGCCATTTTTAGTACCTCTTTCCTTCAGCCGAGCGGTTTACAACCAAGTCAGGCGACCCCGTGTGCACGTCCTGCCTACAATACACTGATAATTCTACCACCGTATCTCCGCACAAACAGCCGTGCCCGTCCACGGACTCTAGACCGCAGTAGATCCTCTCGTCCCTCGTGCGACACATGGGTTCCCCCGACGTCCGGTCGTCTCCGTTTCCGCATCTGACGCCTGTGCCGATCCTCCTATGTCGAGTTTTACACTCGTCGGCGCAAAGAATCCCCGATAGAACCTCCTCCTGTAAAAGAAGCCATACAAATAGAAATTGAAGAGTAATTAGTGTCACGTTAAAAGTTCTTCATGAATTTTAATTTTCGAATTTCAACACGAATTGTGACACTATATCAGTTTGTTGGTCGATTATGATGTATAAGTGTGTGTATGGACACACTTCCGTCTATTTGCAGTGCGTTCCAAGTACCTTATACAACACAACCCTCTCGGTACCGTTGGTGGAAGTCCAAAATGGTTGCGAAAGGGAAGGGTTACTACTATTAAAGAGGGTTACTACTTGAATGCACAGGAAGGGAGATGGAATGCATTTAGTGGTCCTATTTCTCTACAAGAGTGTGTCTCTCTTGCTTGGACGGAACGTTTGGTCGTGCGTAAGTTGAGAACCAAAACAACAAGAGTCGACGAGCTCGACTCGGACCCAAAGCTACGTGTCGCTCGAGGGATGTTTACTTGACAGTTCAACGTCTGAAAGATTCTACGTTGACACACAAGCGTGCAGGTCAGCGCAATGAACGAGTGCACAGACCACACGCAACGGTGTACGCACGTAGGAGACGCTCACCAACACGAAGACACGTGAAGTGACTCGGTACGCCATCTCTCCTGTCGTCACGTCGTAAGAATAAAGTTCGGGTCCCACAGATCTTCGTTCGCACTTCCGTCGAACTGCGTCGACCATGATGACTCTTCATAGCCGCCACCATGACGTAATGACACGAAAGGTTCCATGACATGGCATTCTAATTTTTACGAAAGGAATAATAAAACACAAAAAAAAATTACATAAAAAACCTCTTTTCATAATATTTGGATACCACTAGTCAGCACAGGCTGAGAAACACTGGGGTACCTGACATCGGGCGGTCCGAGGAGACGGGCACCTTAAAGGGTCCGTTCTTATGACCTCACCCAACGGCAAAGGAGGAGGTCCCCTAGAAGGGTTGGGTTTGACTTGTTCGTAGACGATGTAGAGGACGTAGCCGTCCGTCTAAGAAATGGTGGTCTCGGTGAACCCTTCGGGCATTTGAATAATCTCATGGCGTGACAGTCCAGCTGACACAGTCGCCCCATAGACTCGATTGAGACAACCTGAGAGATCGTTGGACCTGAACACTTACGTGAGAGCCTTGCCTCGAACAAACATACATCTGAACGATATCAAAGAGAATCAGATCTAAAAGTCTATCTAAAAAAAGAGGAAAGAGAAACTGATGAACGAGGACAGAAAAAGGAGAGTAAATTTTATAATCAAATGAAATTTTTTTTTTATCTTTTTGTTGTTGTTTTTTTTTGATATCCTTGTGGTATATCTGACTTTTATTTCCCAATAAGACATTTTTTTTTTTTAATCGATTTTCTTGTGACTCTATATAATAGTTTTATCTTAAATTACGTTTTAGGAATTAAACCCTTTCTCCTTCTGATGTATGATAATTTCCTTACGAGATAATTCTTTCATTGAAAGTAAGACAATCATAATATTATTCTACGTTTTAAATATTATAATATTTTATAAGTAAAACCAAATTTTTATTTAAAATGGTTAATTTTTTTCCTCATTAAATTTTAATTTATTTTATGATGAAATTGGAAACTGTCTCGGCTTTCCGAACGGACACGTACCCGGGGGAGACGTAGGGGCCTCGGGCCATGGACGAGTGAAGAGGTTCCCTCGTTGTGAGTGCACGTCTGAACCCACCATCCAGTCGTGCGGCAACAGTGTGTCCCACTGCATGAAGAAGAAGGTGAGGAACAAATTACTGAACGGTGACGCGAAGTCGTCGTACGGGATATTCGCTTTTTCTTCGGTCCGTCTTTAATCATATTAGCATTTTAGGACGCATGTAAAAATTTTTTTCTCATCCGGTTTTTTTTTATTTTCTCATCCGTGTATCCAATTGAAAATTTAACCATTTGAAGGTAGAAGAGAAACGGCAGAATTTCACCTTTACTGTGTAAAGACCGACCCAGTACGCCAAAGGGGAAAGAAAAAAAAATATTTTATATCTATGTTAGTTGTGTTTTAAGGGAAAACACATACACCCAAGTCTTGAATTATGACACTGTAATTGCTCCCGATTCTACACGGTAACCAAGTCGGTTATATTATGTTTGGTAACACTACACTATATAGTATGGAAAAGGATATTGATTCGACATTCGTGTGTCTCGAGGATTTCCTTAATTTTTTCCTTGCATTTAAAGGAAAAGATTTTTATTCTGTGATTGGTATAAGAAGGAAATGCTATAAATGTTTATTCTTGTAAAATAAAATGTCAAAAAGTGAAGTCTAGAATTAAATAATTTTTACTTTAAGGTAAACGTTTGAATCGTTACCGTAAATTATCTACTTGACACATATTAAATGAAATTAGGTAAAAATTACTTTAGTATAATTTCGAAGAATTTTTGGTAAGTTGTGAACTTTGGCTGTGTGTTCATATAAATTAGGTCAGAAGGAATCTACTGACTACTCCTAAACGAGAACAAAAATGATAGTTAAGGGTCTTTTGGAAGACAGAGTAAAGACCCGAAAGAACTTAATTCTTTTGGCCTCCGTCGGACTCGAGACGGTCCGGGTCGTGGAACTCAGCCATGAAAGAAAGGGACAACCCCGAAGTCCGGGGCGACGAACGTACACACGTAAGATTCGGCGAACTCAGTACAGGTTGACACACACTGGGGTACCTGACACCGGGCGACCCGAGAAGACGGGTGTCCTAAGAGGTCCGTTCTCATGTCCTCACCCAACGATAAGGGAAGAGGTCCCCTAGAAGTACTGGGTCCTTTACTTGGGTCCAGAGGACTTAACGTCCGTCTAAGAAATGGTAGACTCGGTGGTCTCTTCGGGGTGCGGGAAGATCAGTCAGTCAAAATTTGAACTCGAAAATATAGACCTAAGAAGATTGAGGGTAGGTGTCGTTGCTTCCCCTCGTCCTCTTGGAGGGAGGAACAAGAAGGAGAACGACGAGTGTACAATTACACTAGTCCTGAAGGGACCCCAGGTCGCCAATTCTTAAACAGAAGGTTTGGTCCCTACACCCAAGTTAGGGACCAGTCCCTTCATTCTAAGGTGAACAGAACCTCGTTGACTCGGGCACACGTGGTGTTGGTCTCTTCGGTCGTGTAACCTTGACGACCCGGACGTCCGAGACCTCGGACACGGGGTGCCATTCTCTTCAGACGGGCACACGGCACTACTCTCGGTCGTATCGGTTCTGTTCCTCTTCACGCTCTAGCATTCATACTGACCCTTTCGGATTCTGATTGCACTCAATTAAGTGGGTCTACCTCCGTCTTTCTTTTACCAGTCAAACTTTGTCTTAGACTATGGAATCCTTCCACGCCGGAGGGCTCCGGGAAACTCTTAAAAATGGTCGGGGGTGGGTGGAGGATTAAGATAGTTGGTCCTTGGTTTCCTGCTCTTTGGTGGTTCTTCCGTAAAAAGAAAACGTACCTGACTTTTTCGGATAACGCAAACACTGGGGGTACCTGACGTCGTGCGGTCCGAAGGGACAGGAAGTGATAGAGGGCCTCAAGCGAGTTTGAGTACAGGTAACTCAGTCAAAGGGTTATAATACTGTAACGCAAAAATACCTGTCTAAAATGTTTACATTACCTAATACTCAGTGGACCCCTGAGACAAATAACAAAGACTCCCTTTTATAAAGCCTCAAACTCCGTTGATTGTTCATTTGGAAACCTTCTAGTAAAGAAACGTTCAAGAATAAATTTCTTCGTACACTATATTTCGACGTCTGGAACTAAAGAACCTTAGATTTGGCTATATTTGGTTTGTGCCGTAAATCTGGTTGTTTCCCTTGGTCGAGGTCTCTTTTTACAATCGAGGGTAACCTCCCCTATGTCCAAAGTCCCGTCTCATTCTTGATCACACAAGCACCCCCCCGAGGTAATCACTGTCACTTAATCACCGCTACTTTTTGGTTGGGGAATTGTAGTAATTCACAGGGTGGGTCACCCTAAGGAGTCTAAAATTTTGAATCGCATTACTTTAGACTGTGTCCCGGAAGGGACCACGACGCCACCAATTCTCGGGTGGGCGGTTACGTCCCCTGTGTCCAGACTGGGGACCAGCCCCTTCTGGGGTGTGCGGTGGTCCGTTGATTCGGACACGCGGTTCTCAATGACTCGGGTGCGAGATCTGTGGTGTGTGGTGTCGATGGCCTCGGGCACACGGGGTCTCATTGGGTACTAGACTTTGGTTTCTCTTTGGTCGCGGAGGTGCGCCTCGGACGGGTGACGTTTGTCTCTTTCGGGCACTCCTCGTTGTTTCTGGGTGGTGTCAGTTTACTTATTTATTTTAATACATATAAAAAATTTTCGGTTTATTTCCATATATGTATTATATTTGTTCAAGAAGGCATCCGAGTGGAAAAGGGTGGGAGACAAAGTCTACCTTAAGGTCGTTGTGGTGGTCCCCGACCCCAGTGACACGTGGGAGTGGTCGATTCTCGACGGGACGTAAAGTCTTTCGGAAAAATTTCTATAAAATGATAAAAATAAGTAAATAAATGAACCGACACGGCCCAGAGTCGACGTCGTGCACCCTAGATCAAGGGACTGGTCCCTAGCTTGGACGCGGGGGGGTGGGTGGGGGCGTAACCCTCACGTCTCAGAATCGGTGCCTTGGTGGTCCCTCCTGGAGGAGTTCTTCGAAAAGGAAAGAAGGAGTTTGCTTTCTGTCCGAGGCACCTCTCCCTGTGTGTCTTCAGGAGTCCGGTAGAAGTCCCGTGAAAGTCCTCGTTCAGGACGTGACGGACCACTCCCCTTATTTCTGAGGAAAGAACTCCCTTATTTTTCTTTTAAATGGTCCTCCGGTTCACTTCTCCCCTGTAGTATCAAAAGACCCCTGAATATAATCCGTTAAACAATCCACGATCCTTTTGTTACAGAACGATTTTTATTTATTTATTTATTTATGTTTTAGGTTTAGAAATGTTAGAATTTATTTAGGGCACTAAGTGGAGCTTCCTAATAGAGACTAATGGACGTGATAAGTTTGTGACGTCTTAAGTCGCCCCTGACTTCTGGATCAGTTCCGATACCAAAAAGGACACCAGTACCTACCTACACTCTCAACCTGACACTTCTTCCGACTCGTGACTTCTTAACTACGAAAACTTGATACCACAACCTCTTCTGAGAACTCGTAGAGAACCTGATGTTCCTCTAGGTTGGTCAGGTAAGACTTCCTCTAGTCGGGACCCTAAAGAAACCCTCCTTACTACGATTTCGACTTTGAGGTCATGAAACCGGTGGAGTACGTTTCTCAACTGAGTGACCTTTTCTGAGACTACGACCCTCCCTAACTCCCGTCCTCCTCTTCCCCTGCTGGCTCCTACTCTACCGACCTACCGCAGTGACTGAGCTACCTGCACTCAGACTCACTTGAGACCCTCGACCCCTACCTGTCCCTCCGGACCGCACGACGCTAAGTACCCCAGCGTTTCTCAGCCTGTGCTGACTCGCTGACTTGACTTGACTTGACTTCTGGTGGGACCGTACGAACCTCGGAATAAAGACAGGAAGTCGGAACCGGGGTCGACCCAAATAGTACGGGGGCAGTCTGTGGTCCGCCCCTGACTTGACCGAGGGGTGTAGTGTGCATGTGTGCAGCCCCGGCGGGTCTACGGTCAGACCCGTCTCCACCGGGTCCATTCCGTGTGCAAAGAAATTCGCCGGACTCGTGCACGGGTGTGTAAAGATTCGTGACGGCGCGAGAGAGCGAGGGAGCAGGGGGTAGCCGTCGTCCTGCCCCCGTCGACGATAACACCGAGGGAACCAAACCTGTACTTGAGACTGGTGTCTCCACTCCCGCGAGCAGTCGACTACCTGTCACTGCCCTGGTCGGTGGGACGGGAGAGGTGAGGACGACAATCGTGACGCCCGACGGTTCAAGTCTGGACCTTTACTGGTGGTGCCAGTTCGGATGGTCACAGGGACGGTACCGAGTCGGGTTTCGGAAGTCAGGGTTTCATGGTCGAGGAAGAAAGGACCGTGTTTAGGGATCGGGCTCTCTCCACCCAGTAGGTCCTAGGACCGTCGGTAAGTCCAGACTAAGGAGAGGACTCCCCACCACCGGTTATCCATGACCATAAAGTATAAGTGTGTCACTTTCTTTACTGTTCGTGGGAAGATTGTCCTTGTCTAAGTCTACACGGGGGATTTTAGATGACGTGCACCTGGGTCTCCTTCCCCAAAGACGAACGACTTAGAACTCATGGGACTCTTACAGGATTTGCGACTCACAGGAACTCTCCCTTCTTAAATACCTTCGTGTAGAGTTCCGATGATTTTTTAAGGTCCTTCCCCACCAGTCCCGCCAACGCTCACCTCTTCCAGTGTAGAGGACTACCTCCAAGTCGCTCCGGGTCACTCCGGTGGGAAGGTCCTTGCCGGAGGGACTTGACACGTCCCTTGGGTTTCATACACAGATGCAAAGGTCTAGAGGACTACTCAGTTCTCTTTTTCTTTTTGACCTCGAAATCCCTGTCGAGGAATAAAATCTTACAACCTTTACCTAATATATGGTAGACGTACATTAAGTCCGGTTTGGGTTGTGTACCCGTCCAGTCTCCGTCCGTGGAGACACAAACATTGGAGTACGGTTCTCAGTCGTCCTCCGTCATAGCCTCAGACCTGATTCCGTGACCTGAGTGTCGCCCGGTGCACCCTGGAGGTAGGATAGTGGGTCTGCTGCCGGTAGGTGCCGGAAAGTGAAGGGTCTTCCCCTCAGGACCTAGTCACGGGTGTCGAGATCTGCAGTCTCAGGTGAACTCGTGTATATGTACACTCGGAAATCTTTTCCAGTCGGTGCTGTGGTCCTCTTCGGTCGTGCGAGCCACCAGAGAGGTATTTGTTATTTCTCTCGGGGTAGGACTTTTTGTACTACCCTCCGCTCGAGAAACTACTTAATGCCATCCTTCGATCCCGAAACCGCCTCTTTGAACACATTAGTCTCCAAGTTAACCTGAAGTTTACTCCTCTGAGTCCGTTGTCGAAGTCACCTAAGTTCTGCACAAAGGACAACGAAGAAAAAAAAAGGAATTTAATTAAGACTTGTGACTAAAAAATTTCTCATTAAACATAGTTCACCCTTAGTGTCTTCTCGTCTTAGAGTTCTCCGAGACTTTCAACTTGGTAAGTCAGGGCTTAGACGATCTACTCGAAAACACGTCCTAGGGACGGACCCGGGTGGGACGAACTCGTAGGGACCCCTGTCGCTCACAGACCTAGGGATCTCGACGGGTTCGTCCTCAGGTGCCGACTCGTCTCTACCACGTCTCCCCACCCCCAACCCCCCTCAACCAGACATTCAGACCTCGCCTCCGACAGGGTCGTATGGGACTGAAGGTCCCTGGTTCCGATCAACGGTGGTTCCAGGTCATTCTATAGTGTGTCGATGTGTCGGTTCGGACCAGAATCGGGGGTTGAGGAGACCTTCGTTTTCCAAGGTCACGAGACTGCACGACGCAGAGAGGAGACTTGTGTCATCCTAGGGTGGTTTCACGGTTTCGTCCTCTTGGGTCGGAGGAAAATCCTGTTTGGAGATGGTCACTCGGTGCTACGAGTTTGTACGGTCCTCCGGGAAGTGACGTAGACCGACTCGGGGATCTAGCGTAGGGAGACACCAAGACAGAAGGGTTTAAGTGTGTGAAAGATGAGATTCGCGGTTCCTTTGCCTTTTGGGATATTTATCAAGTAAAATTTGAAAACTTCCTGCACTTCGGCACTAGGGTGGTCGGTCTTCTACTGTCTCCGGCCTTCCGCAAGACGGCCTCTGTGCGCCCGCCCGTCGGGGGGAACCGCTCCATCTGCCAGGACGACTAGGATTCAGGGAAACTAGGACACACTGGGTCCCGTTTTGGCGTGCCGCCTTACAGTTTTACATAGGAGTCAGATAGAAAGTCTACGGTGAAAACATGTACATTTTTGTTAAAGGACGAAGTTTGACAAAGAGTGACTGGTAGATGGGGTCACATCTGCAGTTAATGCCAATTACAAAATAAACTGAGGACATACCGAATACGGAGACAAAATTTTTTTAAAATGAAACTTTGTTATACCCCGAGTAACACTCGGTCTACGACGAAATTCTCGGAGTGTTCAATTCTTAATGGAGGGGGGTGGGGGCTTTCGAATAATGGTGGACGACCATTAATGAGACTAATAGGGGTAAAATGTCTTCTCCGGTGACTCCGTGTCTCTCCCATACATCGAATGGCTTCCGTGTGTCGGTCGAACCATCGACTAGAGTTCTATTGAGGTTAAACGTGGTCCGAAGTACAATAAGGACGGGGACACATTTAATAGGGTGTGACTGACCCCCTACGGACTCTAAGTTAAATGGGTCTTCATCGACTTCACTACGGGGGATGTAACCCAAATTTAGCTTTCTTTAAGACTGTCGAAGACGAAACCCCTCGAGACTGGTTCTTCGGTGCGACACGAGACAGGTATCAAGACTCTGTGTCTTAATACTTTTTATTACTGTCAAAAAAAAAAAAAAGGTTTAGTAATTTAAAACCCGAAAGGACCACTGAGTCTACCATTCCTTAAACGGACGCTACACCCTCTGGACCTAAACCAGGGACCCAATCTCTTCTAGGGGACCCCCTCCTTTACCGATGGGTGAGATCATAGGAACGGACCTCTTAAGGTACCTATCTTCTCGGACCACCCGATGTCAGGTACCCCAGTGTTTCTCAGCCTGTGTTGACTCGCTGATTGTCTGTGTTCAAAGCCTCCTCTCATGATACGTGCACTTCTTCACCTCGACGAGTCAGCACAGGCTGAGAAACGCTGGGGTACCTGACATCGGGTGGTCCGAGGAGGCAGGTGCCTTAAAAGGTCCGTTCTCATGACCTCACCCATCGGTAAACGAAGAGGTCCTCTAGAAGGGTTGGGTCCCTAGCTTGGGTACAGAGGGTGTGACGTCCGTCCGCGAAATGACAGACTCGGTGGTCCCTTCGGGATACGTGTTTGTCTAATCTTTTTGTCTTCATCGTAGACGGTGAAGTCATTGCTTTCAGTTTTTGTGCATCGTGACCGAACCTTAGTCCGTCGTCTGCCTCCGATCACCCTGCCTCGTCGATCTTCCTGGTACTCCTTCTACGAGGGACTCCCACCTCTTTCCCCCGACTGAACGCGCGACCGACCTACCTGTCCATCGTCTGGACGAGGGACACCCTTCCACGTCGTGTCGGTCCCGCGGGTCGCTCGGGGACCTGCCTGGACCGACTGTCGTCTCACGGTCCGTGTGCCCGACGAGTCGACTCAGACTTTCCTCCCTCTCCCTGAGTTCCGTCAAAGGTTCGTCTGAATCTTTACTTATAAAGTCTCGGAACGACCTGGTCTGGTACTCTTTTGGCCATAGAGTCAGGGTCGAAGAAGAGGTCGTCTTTGGAGATTCTTAGTCTTGACCGGAGTCTAGTTTCTGGCTTAGGTCTCTTACGATCCTCACTTTTCACTTTAACAATTAACGATTAAGCACAGGACGATAAACACTGGGGTACCTGACATCGGGTGGCCCAAGGAGACAGGTACCTTAAGAGGTCCACTCTTATGACCTCACCCAACGGTAAGGGAAGAGGTCACCTAGAAGATTGGGTCCCTAACTTGACCCCAGAGGACGTAACGTCCGTCTATCAAATGGTAGACTCGGTGGTCCCTTCGGGACTTACGGTCCTCTACACTAAAGTTTTATATCTGTGGTGGTCCCACACGGTAAGTCTGGGGAAGAACTCTTGAGTCTTTCTAAATTCCATCCGGGAAGTACAATCTCTTCTAGACACCTAATCTCTGTCCCTACACATCTGACCGGAAACAGATTACCTACCTTAAACATTAAACTATGTTTTCAGTGGGTACTCCGAAAAAAAAAAAAAAAATTTCTTAATGTGGTGGAACCTGATTTTTCGTGTCTCTGCCAAGTTTTACTTTTCTCAAAGACCCGAAAGTTGGGTTCATACCGTCCTTCGTCCGACTCCTTCGATGCATCGATACTTGTGTCCGATGAACAATACCTCCTCCTTCCAGCTGAGTCTGTCTCTCTGGTCCTGGTCCCTCCTACGGGGGCCCTCGCATTGTAGGGGAACGGGTCTCGTCCCGTCTGACCCACGGGCCGACCCGAGTCTTGACGACCCCTGGTCTTTGTCGGAGTCCGCAGGGCAGGGAGAGGGTGAAAACACTTATTCCCTAGCCGACGCCAAGAGGGCAGGGACGCGGTCACGACACACTCACACGTACACACATTGTATTGAATAGAGAGCTCACGGACCAGAAGTCTCCCCTTCCTAAGATAGGGTCCTCGGAGTGGATGTACGTACGGACTGGATCTGCTGTTAGAACCGACCTTCGGACTACGGTGTACCTTACTCTCAGACACGTAGCCCCACTCCCATAAAACGTCCACGCTCCCTTCTGACTTCATCAGTCAGAGGTTTCTACTGAGAGTTTTTGGGTCGAGTAACACAGCAGGGTCCCGGGGTCTGGGTTAAATTGGTTCTCTTACACGGTCTTCACTACGATAATAAGACCGGTTTCGGACTTCCTCCGGATCGTTCGAGGACAAAAATACGGGAACCCTCGGGATCGTAGGCATTTTCTTCAACCTGGTATAACGATCCCTCTGTCACTCCTCCGTTTCTGGGGCTTTGGTGTGTCCCCTCTTACACCCAGAGTAGATACCCCGTTAGCGGTGACTGGTCACCCGTAGGTGGGGGACGGTGTCCTCGGTACAGACGACCCTGTGGTCTAAGCTCATTCCCTTAGTCGCACCTGTGGGGTCGGGATCTTCCGTAAAACACCCGTCTCTACTCGACAGAGGTTGTAGGGACGAGGTCTAAGGACTACGTGTCTCAGTACTCGTTATTCTTTTACCGATGACGAAATTTGGCGAGACTACACTCAATTAGGGGCCGTCATCTAGTGGGAACGTCGTATTCTCGGTCCTCGTTATCAGACATGAGTTTGGACCTGCGTTCCGGTGGAGGGACAGTTAGTAGAGTGGGAGGTCTGGTCGACGTTTCGAAATTGTAGAAACCGGACAGACGTGTCGTTCTTTACATGCCCGAAACAGGGTAAAGTTTATAAGGAGAAGAGAATGAACCTTTACCGTTTACGACTAGATTAACAATGGTAAAACAAGAAACTACGGGGTCTTTCCGACAAAAAAAAAAAAAAAAATTTACTAGATGTTGGTTTTAGAGTCTGAGGTCCGTCCGTAATGAACGAAGGAACCGAGTTCCTGGCAAAAGATGACACCTCGTTTCTCATCTTAATAGAAAAGCCGACGTTAGAGAAATAATCGGCACACATCAGAGACGGACCAGGGTTCTCCAGTAACTTTCGGTTTTCGTTACAATTCACATGTTCGAAATTTATTGAATGTTTCAATTACATTACTTACATTCACCGCAGACTTTAGGTAGTGAGTCACGGGCAACGTCGGGGTTCGACACTATTTTGTGGTGAGTATTTAAATATAATTTTGGGACGAGCTATCGTTAATAAATGGTTGTTTCTAAATGACTGACGCAAGCTCCGACCCCCAGAATTCGTCCGTTTAGTCAGAAACAAAACTCAGCGCCCCTGGTCACCGGAACCGCGGGCGGTCGGGTCTCTCGTAGTGCTGTGGTCCTCTTGTAAATTGCCGGTTTCAGGATGCTCCGTTCCCTCCTGGTCGGGCGGCGTCCGACTCGGTGCCTTTCTAGTCTGGTAGTTGTCTGTATAGGTGCTTCGCGACTAGAAGCGAGTCTCCGTCGTAAAGAGTAGACGAAATTGTCGGTGACCTCCGGTGTGTGCGTAAACTGACTTTCGTTTCCTCTCAGACGCACACTAAGTCGTCAGTATATTTAACTTAATAGGACGACGTGGTCTCCCCCACGCTATCGAGGGATTAATAGTTCAAATTTTTCTACCATCAAAAAGGTCCCAAACTTAGGTAGGTATGTTCAAGTTTTTACAAAGTATAACGACGAAGATTTTTTTCTTCACGGCAAACGTAGGAAGAAGCCAAGGCATTCCCTGTGGACAGTTCCCACGGAGTCACAGTACTGTTAAGGGTAAGAATAGTGAAAGCTCATCTAAGAGGACTATCGTCAAGTTCCAAAGACACTTAAAGATTTTGTAGTGTCTCCTTTCGACCGTAGAAATGTTCTCAGTTTCTCATACTAGCGGCTAGTGAATTCAGAGTGTAAAAGTGAGTCATGAAAATGAGAGTAGTTCTAGGAGGGGTATTTTACATAATTGGAATAGATGAACACGGAATCTGTCGTCCCCTAGTTTGGTTAGTTAGGACTTCCTTTGGTGACCTTCCTGACTGCGACTTCGACTTCGAGGTTATGAAACCGGTGGACTACACGTCTCGACTGAATGAGCTTTTCTGGGACTACGACCCCTTCTAACTTCCGTTCTCCGCTTCCCCTGCTGTCTCCTACGCTACGAACCCACCGTAATCGTTGAGTTACCTGTACCCAAACTCGTTCGAGGCCCTCTACCACTTCCTGTCCCTTCGGACCGCACGACATCAGGTACCCCGACGTTTGTCAACCTGTACTGACTCGCTGACTTGTTGATGATGAACACGAACCGTCTGAATTTGATCTTTTTGCGTAAACCAACTCTCTATGTAAAGTAATAATCTTTGACCCCTTCGTCTCCCTAGTTTACTAGTATACTCCCTGTCCCTGTAAGAAGACGGACCAGTCCCCGAGGACGTCTTCGGGAGGGGGGGTCAGACCACAGTGAGAGGCGAACAGAGGGGTTGTCGGACGAAAAGGTCTTGTCTTGAAGTGAGAGGTAGGTAGGACGAGGACGAGAATAATACGGTTCGACAGGGAACGTCCATTGTTTATGTGTGAAATCTCCTTGTACGGACCTGGGTCTCCTCACCTTTAAGTACGTGTCTTCACAGACAACGTCCCCACCGCAGACGTGGGAGGAGACGAGTGTAGGGGGGTAGTGAATGTGTGACCTGGCTCGACTACGACACTTGAGGGGTAGTCCTCTCAACCTACATTTTTGGACTCGGAACCCGAGCAAAGACAAAGTTGTCCTTAGAGTTCCGGTCACCTGGGATGTCTCTGACAAGTGCGACCCTAAGGGCGTCCTGACCCCGACCGTTTCAGTCAGGACACTCGGTTTAGATAGAAGACGGAGAAAAGACATTTATTTCAAAGTAGTCTTGCACCAGTACAGACAGGAATGTACACCGACGAAATGTACCGTACCATACCGAGTCCTCAACGTCTTTTCTACTACACTGAACGTTTCGGATTTTGTGAGTGAGAGACCGGGACCTTGGTGTGTCTTCGGTAGTCGTCGGTGACTGAATTGAATTTTAACCGTGTCGGACGAAAAGGGGTGAATCAAGGGTCAAACGTAGGAGGGGAATGAGGAACGGGAAGGACCCCTTCTGGGGTAATGTGAATGCCTTTGTCCCGAGACCCGAAGGTATTGGAGATGACTTTGCTCGTAGTGGACCAGGGAATCTGTCACCAACAAGACCCGACTTACTGTCGGAGGGACTAAAACTACGACTTCAGGATTCGGGTCATGGAGTTTGCACTGACGAGACCCACTGTCCCGTAAATTCCTCGGACACCAATTACTCCGGAAATCCTACCCGAGATTGGAGCACACTGACCACGGGAATGCCCTCCTCTAAGTCTGTGTCTGTGTGTGTCTTACTTTGACCATACTTCTGTGCCCCTCTTTTACCGGTCGGTGGTTGGTCCCTCTCTCCGGAGTCTTCCTTCCGTAATGGAACTGGAGCCTAAAGGTCCGAAGTCCTGACACTCTTTTACTTACTGAGAAGAATTCGGGGGATCAGGTACCCTGACCTTGTTTCGTCCTGGGTAGCCCCGGAGGGGCCCTACTGCGAGGTACGTGACGGGGGGTTGGTGTACAGGAGACGGACGGGTGGCAGGCGTCTTTTTGGAATTACTTTCAAAATTTATGTAAATTAGTCTCTTCTCTTTTCGTTACGTCTATCTTTTGTTAGTTCGTTCTGTTTTATTGTTTGTGAAACCGGTAATTTGTTTCAGTTCCTCGTGGTCGAGGAGGAGTCCCCAGTGCTCATTGTCGTAAGACGTGATGCAGGAGAGTCCCCCAACCACCTATGATTTTGGGGGTGGCCCACCCTCTTCGATTGACCTACGACGGGTGTTCGTACCTCTGGTGTCTGGCCAACGTCGGTCTTCCGATTACTACGGCTCAGGTCTAATGGAGTAATGGTTGGTTAGTCTTCTGACAGGTGCCCGACTAGTGTGTGGGGTGTTGGGAGGAGGATCTGGGACTGAAATTTTCGGACAGGGACTTCCGGTAGTCACTTAAACCCAGAAGACTCGTGATCGATGGACCTGAGGAACGAACCGTGGACGTCCCTTGGGATGAAAGGAAGTGGTGTTGGGACGCAGGTGTCTCATCGAAATGACACCCGTTCGCCTGGGTTCAAACCAAGACGTCGCCGTGTCGTCGGAACTTTCTTACCACGTCACCACCCGTCTGTCCAACACTCGAGGGCATCGCTTCTCTTTACCAGATCAGGAGGTCGTGGGTCGTGTCGTCCGCGTGTCGGACCTAAGTGGTATGTGCGGGACGTCCAGAGGTGCTGTCTGCCGTAGAAGTCGAGAGTTTAGGGTCGAGTGACCTCCGAGTGAAAAATAAGGGTTGTCCGACACAAGGGACCCACAGATACTCCGTGGAGTCTAGGCCGTATGGGGTTGTCTGACCCTTACGACCCCTTGGTCCAGAGAGACTCAAACGTGTCCGATCGGGATGTATTAGTGGGGTTAAATGTCTACAAGGATGAATATTTTGTCGAGGTTTTTGGGTCTTACAGAGGCATATAGGTTCGTTAGGTAGTTTTTGGGGCTTTGGTTTTTATTTTTCCACCCCTCCCACATTTTGGGGTGGTGAGTTAATTTTGCGGTAGGTTAGGTTAGTTCTACTCCCTGGGTGTGGACTCTCCAAATTGTTCCTTTTTCGTTCACACTGTTTTTACTAGTCTGATGTATGTGACACCCAGTTTCGTCGGATACCGAGGTCCACATCTTTTATGAGTTCATTTTCTTCTTTTAGTCATTGTTGGTAAGTAACATACGTTCTTTTATTGAAGTTAATTGACCGAAGGGGTCTAGGTGGAGTTTACGTTTTTCTAAGATCGTTTGAGTGTGTGCACTCCGAACGTACAGTCACAACCATTTTTCTCTACCTGACTGAACTGGTCCTCGACGCTCGAAACGGGACTGAGGAGGTAAAATTGAAATGTGGGTCAAATCTTACAAAGGTATCTTTGTCGTCCTTCGGGTAGGATTGACTCGAGTAAAAAACCTTATCACTATAGACGGAGGTTCTGGGGTAGGTCTCCGAGATAATTTGGTGTTTGCCCCCTCCGAGGCGAGATCGGACGCCGCCCTCCACCCCCTCCCCCGGTTCCCTGGTCCGCTCCTAACCCCTAGAGATTGGTCGAAGGGGCGGGGGGGCACTACGGGAGGGGAAAGACCAATCATTATAAAGACAGTAAGACGGTCCAACATCCCATGTTTCCCAAGGTGAAATTAACTCGACAGTCGTAGAGGCCGTTAGGATATTTCGGGGCTAATACGTGCCGCCCCAATCACTGTGTGAACAATAACACCTACGGGATAAACGCTTCGGGCTCGGACGTGGTGCGCGCCCAGTCGAGTGGGCGTGCTGGAAGGACAGTAATCGGCGCGGCTAAGGATGGAGTGGCGACTCTTTTAGTGTGCCGCGCCGAAGTTTCGCGGCCGGCCCTGACCTAAGCTGGTCCTCGATTAGTGGGTGTTTAGGTCGAGTTTACCGTTATTAACCGATTTGACGAGGGGAGAGGTCTCGAGTCGTCATTAAACCCTATTATTTCTTTTCTTAATAAGTCGGTTGACGGGGCCTTACCTACGGAACACTGGCTGTGTGAAGTGTAAAATTATTACTACCTGTGTCTTAGGTTAAATTAAGGTACAATTGACTTATTGTTCTACCTCTTGTTACTATCTCTTCCCTTTTTTCAAACAACCCAAAAAAAGTTGGGGGAAAAAATTTTTGGTGTAACTGGACTCCTTACGACTTCTCTACACATGAAGTCCACTTAATACCGACTTATACTTCAGGGTCGTTCTTGGTTTACTTAAGAAAATTGTCCCCGTCCTTTTTTTATTGTTGTTACTCGGATAGTATATAACCTTATTAAATTTTGTTCTTGGTTTTTGTTGAGAGTGTAGCTTTATTTTCTTTCCCTCTTTTTTGGATAAGGGCGGTCCTACGTGTCTGGGAAGAACTAAAAAGGTCAATTGCAAGAGAGAACTAGCCGAACAAAAGGAAGGGAGAGTGAGACGGAGGCAGACCGTGGTCCCAAAGCCGTCGACACTACTCTCGAAGTCGGTCCCCTGCGGAGACACCGGCGGGGAGACATGTGACTGGTGACAGGCCCCGGGGTTCCCACGCACTGGCTCGTCCTGACGAGGTAGCGGGACTCCCACCCACTGGCTCGGCCTGGCGAGGTAGTGGGGCTCCCCCGCACTGGCTCGTCCTGGCGAGGTAGGACCCGACCAGGGTGGGTCTGGTGGGGTCTTCCGCTCTTGGTGTTTGTTTTGGTGTCCGACCTCTACCTGACACGGTCGAGACTCATCCACTTCAAAAAAAAAAAAAAAGAAAAGTGAATTCTTTTAGTGACTTAAGTCAGAGGGCTGAACCTTCGGTCCTGTGGGGTCACAGGTCTGGCCACTGTGCTCCGGTCCCCACCTCCTTGGGGAGGAACGCTGTCTACCACCCGTGACGACTTTTATGATGCCACTGTCTGCACCGTTCCCCTTAAGACATATTCTTTATTTTTTTGGACGCCGACGGAGAAATAAGTTCGTTCACTAGGGATTTGGGTCAATGGTCGTGACTATGATATGGGGGGTCCCGTTGACAAACAACCACACGTACCCTAACCCCACACTCCCCCCGCACCTTTATCTCACACTCTGTAGTCCACTCGACTCATCCAAAGTGTAAGTGTAACTGAGACATATCGGTTTCGACACCAAAAAGGCCATCAGTACATGCCTACACTCTCAACCTGTTCTTTCTTCCTTTTCATGACTTCTTGACTACGAAAGGTTAGCCCCACGACCTCTTCTGAGAACTCTCGAGGAACCTGACGTTCCTCTAATTTGGTCGGTTAGGATTTCCTTTAGTTGGGACTTGTAAGTGACCTTCCTGACTATAACTTCGACTTCGAGGTCATGAAGCCGGTGGACTACGCTTCTCAGTTTGGTGACCTTTTCTGGAAGTACGACCCTTCTACTTCCGTTTTTCTCTTCCCCCACTTTCTCCTACTCTACCAACCTCCTGTAGTGACTGAGTTACGTGTACTTAGACTCCTTTGAGGTCCTCTGTCACTTCCTGTCTCCTTGGACCGTACGACGTCGGGTACCCCAGAGTCTCTCAGCCTGTGCTGAATCACCAACTTGTTCGTACATAAGCAGAAGACGTCCCTCTACACAGAGAAGAGAGGTCTGTTTGTGAAGAGTTACAGAAAAGGGACCCTGTGTGAGACAAGAACGAAGACAGGATGGGCAGATGGTTAAGGAACGGCCTGTGACGGGGACGGGTCTCGACCAAAGAGAGGTTCGGAACGGGATCTTCTGGAGTGGGTGTCGACACCTGTCGAGAGAGGTCCCAGGGACCCTCTGGGATAAATCCGGTCTCGAGGAGTAGTGTGGATGTTGTCCGAAGGAGGTCGTCACGACGGTTTGACCACTCCCGACAGCGGTTCGTTCCGTTGGAGGGGAGACGTCTCGGAGTCGCCGAGGGCCCAGGTCTTCTGTGGGGAGGAGTGCGACGGAGGAGGGGGAGGAGTCGAATTCATGGGGGTCGAGACCTGGACGAAACGGGTCATCCCGGTGGTACTCCGGGCTCACTGTTCGGTCCTGGGGCGGACACCAGTCAAGACTCTACCCGACATCCACACTTGGTGTACGGTCCAAGCCCCTCGAGTCGTCATTTTCTCCTACTGAGATATATCCAATAGACCCTGTCCGAGTCAGTTTGTTTTGCATAAGAATGCAAATTGAAGTGAAAAATTTTTTGAGAAGGATTACACTTATGGTTTTCGTCCTACACTAATATATCGAGTGCAAGATAGACTGCCACGACGGCCGGGTCTGGTGTAGACTAGGAAGGACTACCCGAGGTCGAAGTGGTCCCCTCCCTGGTAAAAAGAGACGAGTAACGACAAAGGATATTGGACCGTGTGTTGTTTGCAAGTTCTTTACGAACAACTTGTACACTTGTGTATTGACATGCTATAGTGGTAGTGGTACCTGCCATTTTGCAAAGTACCTCTAATTTATTAACTTATTCCAGTTATTAACTTATACTGGTCACTCCTCACTTGGGGTCTGGACGTAAGTGGACAAACGTCCCGAGACTAGGGTAGTACCATTGGCACACGGACGAGACGTGACGCTTGAACTAATCTTTACAACAACGACAAGTCGGCGAGTCAACACAGTCGAGAAACGCTGGGGTGCCTGACGTCGTACGGTCCGGAGGGACAGGTAGTGGTTGAGGGCCTCGAACGAGTTGGAGTGCAGGTACCTCAGCCACTACGGTAGGTTAGTAGAGTAGGAGACAGTAGGAGAAGAGGGGGACGGGAGTTAGAAAGGGTCGTAGTCCCAGAAAAGGTTACTCAGTCGAGAAGTGTACTCCACCGGTTTCATAACCTCGAAGTCGAAGTCGAGAAGGATATTTATAAGTCCAACTAAAGGAAATCCTAACTGATCAACTAGAGACACAACAGGTTCCCTGAGAATTCTCAGAAAAGATCGTGGTGTCAAGCTTTCGTAGTTAAGAAGTGGTGAGTCGGAAGCAATATGAGGTTGAGAGTGTAGACATACGCTTGTGACCTTTTTGGTATCGAAACTGATATGTCTGTCTGATCTTTACCATCCGAGTATTTCCTAGGGCAGTCCGTCGTTGAGTCATGTGTGTTGGAACGACATGTCTGGTATTCACATTTGACGATGAAACCTATGTCCCTCCATATCTCTCTTTGTCGGGAGTCCCGGACGGGGAGACGAAAGAAGATTGAGTCATTAAGCTTGTACCTGTGCTCAAAGATAGTCTCTTTAGTTTCCTCCCTCCCTAATGAGTGAACCAAGAACCAATTCTTTTCTTCTTTCGAACACGTTTATCGGTACAAAGCTACAATTCGGTTCTGAACTTGGTCCCCGTCGTGGGTACACCACCCGCCCGAGGGTGACACGACGGGAGATGTCGTCGGCATCCCCCGCTCGGAGGTCGAGACATACGGCACGAGGTCCGTCGGAGGTGACACCCACTCTTGGTCGTGTCTTACCCTTAGGTACCGATCGGTCAGGGACCATGACGACTCAGGGCCAGAGGTCTTTGTAAGGTGTCCGTTAGAAAAATACCCGTCGTGTTTATAAAGGAAGGTGCTGATAGATATTAGGGTTACTACTACCACTACTAATCTTTGGCAAGTCAAGTCAACGAGTCAACACAGGTTGAGAAACGCTGGGGTACTTAACGTCATGCGGTCCGGAGGGACAGGTAGTGGTTGAGGACCTCAAGTGAGTTTGAGAACTGTTAGCTCAGCCACTACGGTAGGTCGGTAGAGTAGGAGTCAGGAGAGGAAAAGGAGGACGGGGGTTAGGTAGGATCGTAGTCTCAGAAAAGGTTATTCAGTTGAGAAGAGTACTCCACCGGTTTCATGACCTCAAATCGTAGTAAGGAAGGTTTCTTGTGGGTCCCGACTAGAAATCTTACCGGACCAACCTAGAGGAACGTCAGGTTCCCTGAGAGTTCTCAGAAGAGGTTGTAGTGTGAAGTTTTCGTAGTTAAGAAACCACGAGTCGGAAGAAGTGTCAGGTTGAGAGTGTAGGTATGTACTGGTGTCCTTTTTGGTATCGGAACTGATCTGCCTGGAAACAACTGTTTCATTACAGACGAAAACTTATACGATAGATCCAACCAGTATTGAAAGGAAGGTTCCTCATTCACAAAAAATTAAAGTACCGACGTCAGTGGTGGAAGTCACTAAAACCTCGGGGTTTTTTAATTCAGACTGTGACAAAGGTGACAAAGGTGTAGATAAAGAGTACTTCACTACCCTGGTCTACAGTACTAGAAGCAAAAGACTTACAACTCGAAATTCGGTTGAAAAAGTAAGAGGAGAAAGTGAAAGTAGTTCTCCGAAAACTCAAGGAGAAGTGAAAGACGGTATTCCCACCACAGTAGACGTATAGACTCCAATAACTATAAAGAGGACCGTTAGAACTAAGGTCGAACACGAAGAAGGTCGGGTCGCAAAGAGTACTACATGAGACGTATATTCAATTTATTCGTCCCACTGTCATATGTCGGGTCTGCATGAGGAAAAGGATAAACCTTGGTCAGACAACAAGGTACAGGTCAAGATTGACAACGAAGGACTGGACGTATATCCAAAGAGTTCTCCGTCCAGTCCACCAGACCATAAGGGTAGAGAAGGTCTTAAAAGGTGTCAAATAACACTAGGTGTGTCAGTCAGTCTCCGAAACCGTATCAGTTATTTCGTCTTTATCTACAAAAGGACCTTGAAAGAACGAAAAAGGTACTAGGTCGCCTACAACCGTTAAACTAGACACCAAGGAGACGGAAAAGATTTTGGTCGAACTTGTAGTCCCTCAAGTGCCAAGTGCATAACGACTTCGGACCGAACCTCTTAAAACTCGTAATGAAATGATCGTACACTCTACTCAGCTTTGGCATTGATCATAATAAATTAAAGAACCTTCCCGAAGGGAACACCGAGACAACCATTTCTTAGACGGACGTTCCGTCCTGTGGACCCAAGATAAGGACCCAGCCCTTCTAGGCGACCTCTTCCCGATCCGATGGGTGAGGTCATAAGAACCCGAAGGGACCACCGACTCGACCATTTCTTAGGTGGACGTTACACCCTCTGGATCCAAACTAGGGACCCAACCCTTCTAAGGGACCTCTTCCCTTACCGATGGTTGAGGTCATAAGACCGGATCTCTTAAAGTACCTGACATATCAGGTACCCCAACGTTTCTCAACCTGTGCTGTCTCACTGAAAGTGAAAGTGATAAAAACGGACCTCTCAGGGTACCTGTCTCCTTGGACCACCCAATGTCTGGTACCCCAGTGTTCCCAACCTGTACTGACTCACTGAAAGTGAAAGTGAATCACTGATTTGTTGTTGTTAAAGAACCTGTGACTTGTTATAACACTTGACTGATCTATCATTTTCTCTCTCTGTCTCCGTCTACCTGACACAAAGACCTTTTTGTTTTGTTTAGATCAGTAGCGGTACAGGACCCCGACCCACACGTGAGTTGTAATAGTGATTTGCGGGCCCTGTCATCCCAGGGAGTACCGGATTTATTCGAACACCACTCCAAAGTAAAGTCTACCAGTTGACGGGGCCACGAGGAATGTTCCACGGACCAACTTCCCCCGTGGGGACGAGAGTCAGAAACAGATTTACTCACTCAAGTTCTTTTCTATGGGTCCTGGGGGGTCTGGGGGACCCCTGTTCCACGTTCTACCAAGAGGAGGAGGGTCCACCAGGACACCAGAGTGTAGATTCTACAGTCCACACTGAAGATGTCTAAGGTCACAGAAGGGTAGTCAAAGTCGACTCCTTTCCAGTTCAACGACTTTTGACCCTAGTTTACCTATGTACACGAATGTTTACACTTAGGTATATGTCTTCCAGTTCCCAGTAGGGATCCTAGTGAGGGAACCACTCGTCCTTGACCGCACGGGTGGTCCCAGTGGTCACCCAGAAAAGTGTCTGTCGTAGACAGACTTCCATGGGCCTTGGTTTCTCTCCCTTCTCTCACGGGTCGAACACGTGGGGTTTTACCGTTCGTCCCCGATGAGACGGTTCATGTGTGTCACGCATCCCCACGGTCTCCACTACCACCCCACTGAACGTATACGAAGAAAAAGTGGTTCGTAGGAGAGGACTGCAGAGGAGACGGGGTTGAGCCACCCACATTGCCTCTGCCTCTCTACACACGAGATTTATACCTCATTTTAGTCACTGCTGGTGGTGTGGAATGATTATGTCTTTAAGACCTATTATAAGAGTCGTCGACAGTTTTTTTTTACACGAAGTCCTTTGTAGGTGTATTTTTTATTCTGACATGGACCCTGAAAGGACCCTCAGGTCGTCAATTCTTAGGGGAACGTTACGTCCCCTAAACCCAAGCTAGGGACCAGCCCCTTGATTCTAGGGTGATTCAACGAGGGTCCGACGTCTCGTTGATTCGGGCACGCGGTGTTGGTGTCTCAGTACTCGGTGTTTCTAGGGTGTGCTGTGTTGATTCTAAGTTGGTCAGTTGTTTATGTGTTTAATTTTTTTTGTTTTTACGAACAACTTGATTACTGTTCTTGTCACTCTGGTTCACGAACTTACTACATAGGATAGTTTTTTCTGATATGGAACGAAGTGAGGTATCCGGAGTTTATAGTTTTAAACTCCATGTTCCCTCCTGCTTCACTACGAGTTGGTTAGGAGACTCCGTAGTGTAATCCTTTTTTTACTGAGGTTCCCAAAGTAAGATCGTCGACTAACAATTAGTCCTGTTAAATTACTACTTTGTGACGTTTGTAACACAGTCGTTCAATTTTTACCAGAACAACAAGGTTATGTTCTTTGTGAATCAGATATGATATATGTTTCATAACATAAAGTACGGGGTAAATGACATTGTATAATCACCCAAGTTAGTAGTTCATTGTTGACAAAGAAACGACCCGAGTCTATAACCCCTCCCCCTCGGATGTCACCCTTCTCGGGTGACCCCGAGTCTCCCGACATGTGTACATGTCTCTAGACCAGGACAAGGAAATACCCGGGAAGTTATAATTTATTAACGTGTAAATCTAAAATCGAATAGTTACGAAAAAAAAAATTACGGTTGATTGACTTTGTGATAAACTGTACCACGAGAAGCAAATTAATAAATTCTAATGAGTCTCTTCTGACGTCTCGTCTCGGGAGAACGTTACTAGACTGACTAAGTGAAGTGATAATGCAGTCTTTATGAATAATCTTTTTTTATCCGACGTTGTTAAGAGACGTTTCGTTTTTCGGTATGTTGGAAATTAATATTTAACGAACGTTAGAGACCAGTGAAAATACAATTTTTTTTTGGTTGGGTTTCAACTCTGATTCTGTCCTACAAAGGGCCCAACCGAAGAGAAACCAAATTATGATAGGATCTATGACAAGCATGGATAGATACTACACTTTCATCTTCCATCCCACTCTGTCACCACTGACCTTTAGATTCACCACTCTTTTCCGAGTAAGCATATGACTTAGGTATTTGACGGGGAACTCTTTTGTTCTCTTGTCATCGAGTACTGAAGTCCAACCAATGCCCCAAACATCCTTTACCGCCCACGAGTGCATTGTTGAGGGGTGTCTTGTCTCATGGCATAAGAGGAAAAACGGAACTGACGGTCCTACGAGTCTCTATTTAAAAAGGTTCATCCAAAAGACTATTTACAGAAAAGGAAACCACGGAAAATAACAAAAGTGTTCACAGACCCAAAGAAAGGCACATTTTAGCTCAACTTTCCTCCTTTTCTTCTTTTTGTTGCCTCTCCTTCCAAATCGGGGTTTGATTCCCGTATTCTTTCGTCAATTCCCTAACAAAACCCTCCCCGTCCTCGGTACGCCGGCAACTAGAGTCGGACTGAGGGGAGCTCCCCGTGAGTGTCGTGGGTGTGTCGGGAACGACGTCCCACCTGCGTCTCCAGGGGCCGTCCTGGGCTCGACGGGACCTAGGGATCGACAAGCAGTGAAGAACGACGCCTTTCTCCGAGCCTCGGGCCCGACTCCGTAAAACCAGAAACTTGGCACTTACCACGACACTCCCCGTGTCTCGGCTAGAGGTCTGTTATCAAGTCTTGAACGAGTCGTTTCGAAAAAAAAAAAAAGAAGGAAGTTTCCAACTTTAAACAAGATGTCTATTTTCATTACGGAAGTCCCTTTTATTGAGATTCCGTAAGGACCACTTAAGTTCAGGGAGGCTCGTAGTTCGATGATAACAAGGGTCCATGTCAGTCGACCCTTACTATTCAATCTTTCCCTTTCGGCCTTGAATTTTTTGTTTTGTTTGTTTGTTTGTTTTTGACGACCCGCCCCCCACTGTCAGCGCCCCTACTCCTTCAACTTCCGGACTACGGTGAACCGGTAAACAGACTTTCGACCGTCCGTTCTCGTGTGTGTGAATACCTCTACTTTGTCCGAGAGCACGACGAATTTCCCTTCCCTGTTTTATTTCTCTACGAGCATCCAAAATCCTTCGACTGAGATCGTACCGTTCATTGTCGGTAGAGAGGGATTCCTGTGGTCTTGCCAAGAGACCGGAGCCGTTTATAAAGGAGGGCAGATTTAAGAAACTTTTGAAGAGTACCCACCTCTCCCTCAATTATTTTCTTTGTTATACATATTCTTTTACGTTCCACGGGTCTCATGCCCGATTACCTTAGACTACGACCGAAATTAAAATTACTTCTTTCAACGGTCATCGTTGTTTTGACAGTCGTCGGCGACTCCTGGTAATTATTTCTGCCCCTGCTGTAATCACGGCCCGTAGTCATGTTTTCCAAGGGGAGCGAAGTACGACACGATTTAACCGACGGGTTAAAAAGAATTCACAGGTAAGATAAATCTTCTGTTAAATAATTAAAAACGGTAAATAACAGTCAACTGTCCGGTAGTAAAACATCGGGCTTAAAATCTACTTTTGATTAACTTTTCTGACCGTCATAAATACTCCCCATAATAAACAGTTAATGTCGTCGTTTCTAAGGAACGATGGTAGCTACAACTACGGGGTCGAGAAAGCCCCACTCCTGACCATACCGACCGTAATTTTATACTCCCTCAGAGAGAGTCGAGTAGTCGAGTAGTTAAAGTGTCCGTACCTTCCTTCGGTGGAAGTGTAATATCCCTGGAAAGTACCATCTGCCTATGCAATATTGAAAACTGTTTCCCCTGCATGTGTCGTTCAGTCCTCATGCCTAGTGCCACACGTGTTTTATATTAAGTGTCGCTTTATTAAGTATAAGTAATGAAAAATAGTAGAGACCTATTCTCAGTAGGATTGATGAATTCGGTAGACGGAAGAATTAAAATATGTCAAATTTTTATTAAGGGAGATTTAACTATGTAAAATTTGTTTAAGTTCATCTATATATACAAGACGGACAGTCAAAAGGTTGAACTTCCAAGTCACAGAAATTTTTTTGTTTTGTTTTGTGATTCGGAATAGAAAATCTTCCTCTTTACTAGAATTAGTCATTTTTCACGAGGTCTTAGAACGTCGATTCTTCAAATTATTTATATAAAGGGATTTCTACAACACAAATATACGATGTCACAATAAAAAAGTACAAAATTGATTACAAAGGTTTTGGAACCTATTTTACACTACCTCAGCACTTATAATTAAATAGTTGATTTCTTTTTAATTTACTAAATATTACAATACACGGGTCGGAGTCAAAGGAAAGACATCAATGCCACTACCACCTTAAACTTCTGACGATATCGCAGTCTTAACACAAGGTAAACTTAAATATGTTTCAACTTCCAAAAGTGTTAATTCTATTGGTAAAGGAGGTTTACCGTTATGATTTAATTTACTACATGTTAGTACCGCAGTTAATGGGTCAGGAGACGGTCTTTTTTTTGTTTTTAAGGGACTCTAGTGGTTCCGTCGGAACACCCTTCATCGGTACGAGTGGATCTTGTAAGCTTGTGAATTTTGTGCGTCGTGTCTAGTTTTCCCTATAAAATCCTACTTGAAGTCATCTGGAGACCCAGGAAGTCACGAAAGAAACATGGGTCAGTTGAGCGTTCTCTGAAAATGTAACTTAAGAACCTTTAGTCAATGTCCCTATGTGTCTTGCACGAAGACAGTCAGAAAGGAATGTCGTTGACTGGCACATAAACGAACTGTCGTTTATGCTTCGACCGGACGACCGAGTCTCCCCGAGGAGACAGTGTGTGCGTCCCCTGTGTGCGCTTCTCTTCTTGGTGTACCCACACTGTTCGTTCGGTACTAAAGTACCCGTAGGTGAAAACGTCAAAGACAAAATTTTCAATACCGGTGTTGGTCTCACCATACAAGGAGTTGCCTGTACAAAACTCGTCGGGTCTTCCCAGTCCCTGTCCTCTCCCCACCCTGGAGTTCCTTCTACTGGTACTCGTAGTTGGGGCCCCGTTCGGATCGGAGAGGAGGATCGATACCTGACGACCCCGCCTTGCGCCCACCCGAGGTTGTGCGTTCAGGTGTACCTTGCGAACAAGGGTGTGTTTGTTGAGACCCTGGTCATTGCTCCCACCCCAATCCAACGTGCAGAAATGTGCACAGATGTCGTCACAGGAACTTGCGGCCTGATGCGGTAGGCCTGAGGTGGTGTCCTTCGTTCACCGCGTCTGTGGTGGGCCGTGTTCGACTGGGGAATGACTGTTCCCCAGAAACCCGAAGTCGGAGTTCGTCGGTCACGACAGACGGCATCGAAAAGAAGACCAAAATGACTCTTTATTGACTGTGCGTAGTGACGTGTCCAAATTTCGTATATCGTGATGCCAATTAAATGTTTACGACACTTTACTAAGGGTGCTTTCCAAGTCGATTGTAAGGAGAGAGTATTTGTATGTCGTTTTTCTTTTCCTTCTCCTTTTCTCTCCTTCCCCGTCCCTCGAAAAGAAACACTACTCGTGAGAGTCCTGCGTGAGAGAATCGTTGAACGGATGTGTGGTGTCTCGTCACGACGGATGTCGGTAGTGTGACAGGCAGAGTAGCGACCGTGAATACGTTAACCTCCTTGTAACAAAACGTCACTACACAACCAAGGACGACGTGTTGAGTTTAGTCAGTGTATATACGGGGGAAGGAGAACTCGGAGGGAGGGGACGATTCGGGGCGGGTGGGGAGGTCCAGTGGTGTGTCGCGGCCCACCCCGAGGGCACAATGGGTCGTCGAAGGGTAATCGACAGACAGAGTGTGAGCTATCACACATATACCGTTACGATGAAAGAGTTAAGCAGGGTGGGAGAGGAAGGGATCGAGACGAGTGTTCAGGTAAGAGGTACAGAGAGAGGTAAGGAAGGAACGTTTATCCAAGTGTTCATGATAAAGATCTCGATTAGTTACTTAAATCAGTTCAGTGATCTATGTTTTAATTGTGTGTCTTTAGGGAACGTAAGGATATGTGATTGTTACTTTTTAGTCTTTCTCTTTAATTCCTTCATTAGAGTAAGTGGTAACGTTGTTTTTCTTATTTTATGGGTCGGTATTTGGATGGATTTCTCTATTTTCTGGACATACGTCTTTTGATACTCTATGACTACTTTCTTTAGTTTCTACTGTGTCTACCTCTCTATATAGTACAAGAACTTAACCTTCTTCGTTATAACACTTTTACTGATATGATGGTTTACGTTAGATATCTAAGTTACGTTAGGGATGGTTCAATGGTCACCGTAAGAAGTGTCTTGGTCTTGTTAAAAAAATTTGTTAAACATACCTTTGTGTTCTCAGACTATATTTCGTTAGAACTCTTTCTTTTAACCTTGACCTCCTTAGTTGGAAGGGCTAACGTCTGATATAGTGTTTCAATGTCAGTAGTTCTGTGATACCATGACCGTGAATGAATAGAAGAATTACATAATTGACCTTCAAAAATGGAAAACTGGTGGAAGGAGGTTGAGGAGCAGGGGGAAAGAGACCTTTGGTGTTTAGACTAAAGGAAAACGCCCTCAGACCAAAAAAACAAAACAAAGAAATCTGAGGTGTATATACTCTTCGCGACTTTAAATTACCGTTGGGACCGTCCCTGTAAATAACCACCAAGAGGACGTAGTCAGGGGCAAAAGTAAAGTCGGACACATGTGTCCCGGTTGTGCACAGGACCCAGTTCCAGTGACGGAACAGTCATGTGTGATACAGGGGTTTGGTGCGCCCGTCCCAGTCTTAACCTGTCCTTCCACAGGTGCACTCGTGGTAGACCCCCGGAAGACAGATGTGATGACGATCGAATCTGTACCTCTGCTGTCCTTCAGGACCCAAAGTCGTGTGTCTCGTCCTCTTGTGTGTCTCGGACTTGAGTTTCTCCCGTCCCGGTCCTCTACGGAGGGTCACGGTGTCAAACCCCGACAGGAACAGAGGAACGACCGCGGTCCGCTCCACGTGAAAGAGTGTACGTCGGGGGTCTGGTAAGATCCACTCGGTGGTTCCTGCCCCTGTTTGGAGTCCCTTCCTCGGTGTCGGGGTCCCTACGATCTAATTATACGTGTAATCTTTATAACAGTCATGAACGCTCTATTCTGACCGGAAGGTCCTTACGTCGTCGGAGACACGGAGGTCTCTATAGGGGATGAGAGGGGTGGTTCCCTTTCTTCGGGTACAGAGACGTCGTACTAGTTCCTGCGGAGGAGGGAAGGACCCACAGATCAAGAAGTCCGTGGTTATCCAGAGGACCAAAGGGTCGTAGTACATCAGTTCTCTTTCTCCAGACTCAGTTACACATACCTGTCGTCGGTCCACCGAGTCACCATTTTTTTAGGTGGACGGTTACGGTCCCTGAGTCCAAACTAGGGACCTAGTCCTTCTAGGGGGTCTCTTCCTTTACTGTTGGATAACCTCTTAAGGTACCTATCTTCTCGGACCGTCCGATGTCAGGTACCCGAGCGTTTTTCAACCTGTGTTAAACCGCTGGTTCGTGATGTTTGTGGGCTTCAAATCCTTCCTCAGATTTCCCTTCCTTCTGTAAAATGAATATAAATTTGGACGTTAGTGAAGTAAAAATTAAGTCACATTGAGTCGAAAATGTTGATTCTATTTTATTCAGACCTTAATCCAAACTTGAGTTAGACATTGACCGAATTATTGGTTCAGCTCTTTTCTAACTACTACAAATTTAGTCAAGTCAAGTCAGTGAGTCAGTACAGGCTGAGAAACGTTGGGGTACCTGACGTCGTGCGGTCCGGAGGGACAGGTAGTAGTTAAGGACCTCGAACAAGTTTGAGTGCAGGTAGCTCAGTCACTACGGTAGGTTGGTAGAGTAGGAGACAGCAGGGGAAGAGAAGGGTGGACTTCAGAAAGGGTCCTAGTCCCAGAAAAGGTTACTCGGTCAAGAAGCGTAGTGCACCGGTTTCATAACCGCAAAGTCGAAGGCATAGTCAGGAAGGTTACTTATAAGTCCTGACTAAAGGAAATTCTAACTGACCAAACTAGAGGAACGTCAAGGTCCCTGAGAGTTCTCAGAAGAGGTTGTGGTGTCAAGTTTTCGTAGTCAAGAAACCACGAGTCGAAAGAAATATCAGGTTGAGAGTGTAGGTGTGTGTCGATGACCTTTTTGGTATCCAAACTGATGTACCTGGAAACAGTCGTTTCATTACACAGATGGAAAATTATACGATAGATCCAACCAGTATTGAAAAGAAGGTCCTCGCAGAAAATTAAAGTACCGACGTCAGTGATAGACGTCACTAAGACCTCGGGTTCTTTTATTTCAGAGACAAAGGTAACAAAGGGGTAGATAACCGGTACTTCACTACCCTGCCCAACGGTACTGGAAGCAAAAGACTTACAACTCAAAATTCGGTCGAAAAGTGAGAAGAGAACGTGAAAGTAGTTCTCCGAGAAATCAAAAAGAAGTGAAAGACGGTATTTCCACCACAGTAGACATATAGACTCTAATAACTATAAAGAGGGTCGTTAGAACTAAGGTCAAATACGAAGTAGATCGGACCGTAAAGTGTGCTACATGAAACGTACATTCAATTTATTCGTCCCACTGTTACCTGTCGGAACTGTATGAGGAAAGGGTTAAACCGTTGTCAGGTAACAAGGTACAGGCCGAGATTGACAACGAAGAACTGGACGTATGTCTAAAGAGTCCTCCATTCATTCCACCAGACGATAAGGGTAGAGAACTTCTTAAAAGGTATCAAGTAACACTAGGTGTGGTAGTTTCCGAAACTACATCAGTTATTTGGTCTTCATCTACAAAAAAACCTTGAGAGGATGAAAAAGATACTAGGTTGTCTACAACCGTTAAACTAGAACTCGGAACTCTTGGGGTACTTGTCTTACTTTTGTACAAATTTATCTCCTCTCGTTTCTCTTAAATCCTAAAATCCACTGTAAAAGAAAACTTATTTATATGATTAATCAGACTTTACGGACGGTGTGATGGTGCTTAGGGGACCAGGTCGGTATAGTAGTAAAGGACAGTGGACGACTGGTCTGGACGGGAAGAGAAGGTAGGGTTCGGACTGTGCACGTTGTCGTCGGGTACGTAGTCGTTCCGGTCCTAGGTGCACCCTGCGGACTCTTGCCACCGGTCAACTTGTAGTGTTTCCTTCCGGAAGTAGACCAGAAGGAAATTTGGAAAAGACGAAACGAAATGAACGTGTTTTGGTCCGTTCCTAGGTAATCAGTAGGGTCAAATTTAATTTACTACGACGCCAAAGTCTTCATTGTCTCTCTTTTTTTGACTTTCGAGAGGGAGACTTCGTAGGAGAACCCTACGTCCAGTGTGGCGTTCTCGGCTGGGTGCAGGACCCGAGATCGACGTCTTCACTCGATTTGAACACC
This sequence comes from Capra ibex, assembly GCA_006410555.1. NCBI lineage: Eukaryota > Metazoa > Chordata > Mammalia > Artiodactyla > Bovidae > Capra > Capra ibex. The sequence continues at coordinate 3,760,034 of SJYO01054996.1, forward strand.
CCTAGCTTTGAGGGGTCCTGTACCCGAAGTTTTGGTTCTGATTTCTTGACAGAGAGTATTGAACGAGGTTATTGAAGATGTATTTTTTTTATTTTTCATTTCACCCCCACCTCCCACCACCACACCCCTCGCCCTCTAATTGGAAAAAAATTTTAATGTAAAATAGGATTTCTGGTGTCCTTTACCCGAAATAAATTAAAAAAATAAAAACCAACGTGACCCAGAAGTAACGAAAACGAGCCCGAAAGAGATCAACTCCCCTCAGCCCCGATGAGAGGTAACTCGACTCACCCGAAGAGTGACGTCACAGAAGAGAACAACACCTCGTGTCCGAGATCCGCTCGCCCGCAGTCATCAACGTCGAGTGAGATCTCGTTCACGAGCCATTAACACCGTGTACCCGAATCGACGAGCCTCCGTACACCCTAGAAAGGGCTGATCCCTAACTTGGACACAGGAAACGTAGCCGTCCGTCTAAAAATGGGTGACGCGGTTGTCCCTTCAGGATCGGTAAAAACTTTGAAGTGAGTGCCACTGTCGGGTGTCGAGTTATCTACTACGTTCATTTCGAATCTGTCCGATTCTTTTGGGGGGTTTAATACCGTGACTACCCACTTTCATCTCCGTGGTCCGTGGTCCGACCGGACCTGAGTGTCGGAAAACAAGGGTGGTGCAGATCCGGCACTCGACTGAGGGGTAGTGTCTCAAACATATACCGATACTGGCTGGTGTAGAGTCAGTCACCAACCTCTCAGTCGACTACATCGACGTCACGTCAAGGTCTCCTTGGTCAACCGAGACGGAGAGACTTCTTCCCGTACTATCAGTAGACCCTTTATTTGGACGCTGTCCCACCGGACCGACTACGGTGAATTCCCTCCCTGGAGTCCAGGATGGGTTCCCCTACCCCTTTTTTTCTCCTTCTACGTGAGAGACACGGGACCCGGTGCACCAAACGGTTGGTACTACGTACCAAGTCGACCTGCGTCTCTTCTTTGTACCAGAAAAGACACGTTATAAGATATAGACAACTAGAACTAGTTCATGACCTGGATTTAATCGAGTCGACACTGTCTTCAACGGTTTCGAACTAGTATCCGAGTGTCCCCAAAGGTACCCGAAACAAGACCCCAACCTTCTCTAGGGTCCTTCAGACCTTCCATTCCCCGCCGACCCACCCACCCCGCAGACGAGGTGTCCCGCCCAGGTGAAAACAGTCTACGCATTGAACCTAAGATGTAGAACAAGAATTAGTAGGACACTTAGATACGTGGATTGAGGAAAAGGAAGGGGGTTTCTTTCGGGTCTTGACCGTATAAATGGTATGAACGAAGTAATTTTTTGTTTGTTTGGACCTCAGTAGTCCACGTCGGGTTACTGTCGTAGACCACAAAGACATGACCTTCCACTGCTTCTAGTACCCGGAAATGAAGCCGTAAAAACGATGATTACAACAAAGGGTTGAATTGAGACTCTCGTCAGCTGTAAACAAAGATCGTCTTGGGTTTTGTTTGTTGGTAGGAAGAGAGGGTAGAGTTTTATGTCGTCGGACACCTAAAGAGTGAAACGAGGGGTGTTTTTACTTGAGTAAACAAGATGTTTAAAGTCGTGAACATTTGCGTGAATAGTATAAAATGAGGGATTTACTCCGACTTATTATATAAGCCAGACTAATTTAAAAGTAATTGTAAGTTTTAGTACCAAGTAAGTGTGCCAGACCTTTTTGTAAGACCGAAAAACTCAGGAGTCTGTTAATGGTCTCCCAAAACCCTTCGCTATGGATGAGACCGTTTGTTTCTTTTTGTTTTAGCACAGGGTCTGACAGATGTTGTCCGTCGCTGACCTCTACCTTTTCGTTCGTGTAGGAATCGACCCGGTGTAGGGACCCCCTGACTCTCCAAATAGACATGGACGAAACCCCAATTACTCTTTGTTGATTGTGGTGTTCCTTCAACTGTAGTGTTCAGGTCCCAAAAAGACTAAATGATAGCCTTCGTCATTCTTTTCGTGTTGGAACCTGGAATTTTTTAAGGAGGGAATTACACGGAGATAGTTGTCTCTTCCCCTTCGGGGGGCGACGGTGTGCCAGACATTTCTTTCCGTCTAAGAAACTGTGTGAGAACCTGAGATTACGGATGTACACATGATAAATAACGAACAAGAGACTTGTACGTCTCTCGAGGTCATTTACCTCTCTCTTTACTTCTTCTTTCCTTTCCAGGAGTTCCTTTCTCACCTTTGCGAGTAACTAAAGGGAGGAAACACCTCACTTGACGGGTCGATAACTTTAATTCCTCAGAAAACATTCAACGGGTTGAAAAGTCTCCGTGCTAGGTAGAGGGGTGGAGATGGAAGTGTTAGAGAAACAACCATCTACAGTTCCCAGATAGTCTCAGCGCGACTTCGACCCTGTGTGTCTTCGCCGGACCCTCGATAGTCCGACTAGACCCCAGGTGGAGACACAAGTGAGGGTGGCGATTAAGTAGTACCGGGCCTGTCGACCTGACTAACGGCCGGAGGGTCGTGTTTCGCCTCGGCCGACTGGTGGGGACCCGGGACCGG